>MNCI01019573.1:672653-735107 GCA_015680685.1 Gnetum montanum
AGAAATAGCTACATGGGAGAGTGTTGAAAAACATCAACGGGACCAAAATCTTAACTCAACAAAGGTCCATGATCATAACAAGGAGAGATCAACAAATTCTGAGGTGGACACATCACCTTTGCCAATACAACAATTGTTAGAAGAAACTGAGGCAAAGATCAATAAGATGTTGGAATGGATAAATCAAAAGTGTGAAGAATTTGTCAACATCACCAGAGATAGAGTTTTCACAACCCAAGAAGCAGGACGAAATCATAGACATTCGGAGAAAAAGAATGAAGGGAATAAGCGCTCAGTTGCCAATCATACATATGAATGCAACATATGCCTGTACGATCACCCCAAAGGCCAATGCCCAATACTGTTACATATCCATGAGCATTGGGGAACCACATTACATCCGGAGTTCGTACAGAGATACTGTGTTAGACCGCAGTGGCAACAATCCCAGTCGTGGGGGAATCCACCCTTAGACTGGAGGCACCCTTCACATTTTCCGAACCCAAATGCTTATAACGTTCAACATCCTGTTTCTTCAACTGGGCCACCATACTCTATCGCATCACAATACCATTCTTCACAATACCATCAACCCATACCTCCAACACAACCACCACCTTATGCACCTTATATTCCTCCTAACTTTCAACATCCTTATCCTTTCCCTCCTTTCACCATGCCACCAACTGTTCCTAAGGTGTTTGTACCACTGCAACCCACAAACAACACTTGTGCTGCTGCTACTAACAGCAGTGAAGAGCCTCAGCAACATCAAAGACGTCCTTTCTTTAAACACGGCCGGAGGAAGGGACAACATAACTCTGAGGCCACTACATCTTCCAACCCAGCACAAGTCCAACAATGTGGTGCACCCTTACCTTCGAACCCAGCGCCTCATGTACCTTCATCAGGGCCACCAACTAACACTCCAACAACCACAAGGCCCAATGAACACAACCATGGGAGGCATCAGTCCAATCCTTGCATACCATCTAACGGTCCTAACCATCATAGTGGGTCAACTCGTTATCCGGGAACTACATCGTATGAAGTGCCCCACTGTGTTTATTACAAAGTGCGTAAAATCGAAGGGGATAAGTTTGGACCGGTGTCAATAATTCCAATATGCATGGATCCTCATTCTTCATTTATTAATCCTAGCCATACTCAACCGTTTAGTTATGGGGGATATCCCCCATTTCAGTAACAAGCAGGATTAATAAATGTTTTTAATTTTCTTTAATTTTACAACTTTTTGTTTTCCAGTTTTTCATCTTTTAACTTTTTTGTTTTATCTTTTTGTGTGTTTGTATTTTCATGTTTTTGTAAGTAATCTCATCTACGAATAAAACACTCATGTGGATCGTTGGTTGAGATGTGTTTTATGTTATTAAGTCATGAGTGATCAATTATTTGAAACAGTGAGCCCACTACACCCACTCATCCACTCTATAAATAAAGAGGTTCTGTTCGAGGGTACAGTGATATTCTTGAAATTTCTAAAACTTAAAATTAATTTTGTGTTCATTGTACCCAGAATGAAGAAGGATGGACCAAGAGGGAATGATTAGGGTGTGACATCAAGGGGACTTGTGGATTCTCTTTGGTGACATCTGTGGGAGTTATCATGCAATATGGTTGTACTAAGATCCTTGTAGATCTAATGAAAAATGGGAGTAAGAGTAATCAAAAGGGCACTCGAAAATCAAAAGCTGTTCTAGGGGGTCCCACTGGAAAGACATGCACCCATGCCTGAAGGTTGGTGGCTTCTCTAGATTCAGTAAAGTAAAAAAAGAGAAAAAGAAGAAGAAAAGAAAAAGAAGTGCCATAAAACAAAAATCACTCCTCCCTTGTACTAAACGCCAAGTGATCGTACGCCTTGTTGTTATGGTACTCTCATAGTTGTTCATCATGGGATGAAACAATGCGATGTCACTGATTAGAAGGATGGACTTGGTCCTGATCTTGGAACGATGGGTTAATGACACATTAACCATGCTTTACACGCAGGATTCATTGTGCCCTGCGACAGTTACCTCATGTCCCGATCTCTACGATCCCTTTCTCTACTTCATCTCATCTCACTGTTCGTGTAATTGTAGCTCGTGTCCCGTGTAACATAAAATTTTCATCTCATTCCGGTGATATTTACATGTGTGTGTTTTGTGGAGTTAGTGCAGATTACATTTAACCCTTCTAGTGCCCACGGACACTTTAAGTGTGATTACACAAGGGCATAATAGGTTGAAACCTGCTTTGGGGAGGACCCACTTGTGTAATTTTTCGTAATCTCCATTAATTCTCTAGCTAGAACACACAAATTCTTACCCTCAGCTTAGTTATTCATAAATTTCTTTCCCATTTCTTAACCCTCCAAACTTTAACGTTCCAATGTACTATTATATTCCCTTTTCTTCATAACCGCCAAAGTTTTAATTGTTAAATTCACACCTATCTCATTCAAAGTGCCTTTCGAATTCATGTAATTACCCTTGAGTCCATTAATTCTTGTTAATGTCCTAGTTTTACACATTAATTTCAAGAAAAATCATTTAAAAATTCGATTTCCTTTAGGTGTCTCATTTTAGTTGGGCCGAGATATCGCGTACGCGATATCGCGTCCCACGAGATATCGCGTACGCGATGTATCGTACGCGATATCGCGTCCCCTATTCCTATAAATAGGAACCCCCGCCGCAACACTTAGCTTCATTTGGCATTCACGCGGGGGAGGGAATTTTTGAATTTTTTCTCTGCGACTTGCGCTTGAGTGACCCTTGCTTTTTCACCTCTATCTCGCGCGCTGGTACTCCGATTTGAATTCCGTTTGAACCTGCTTGAACCCGGAGTGTTCAGTTTAGTCGTGGGGGAGAGACACTTGCCGAAAAGTGCCTAACTTTTTTGAAATTTTTCATCGCCCAAAGGACATCAATTAGGGTAGTTACTTCTAACACTCAGATAAATTGTGCCATAAATCATATGACCTTAAGTATACCGGGATACTAAACCGAAAATCCACCTAAGTCATAGGACCCATTATCATAATTTTCGGGCCGATCACACAATAACATAAGATCTTTAATTAAGGCAAGTAGTAAGGTATAACTTGATTTCCTAAACAACCTTACTAATGTTGGCCCGTGTGATTGCAGATGGCCCCGAAACGCACCCAGCAGAAGAGTCCGACCCAAGGTGGAGCAAAACAACCTAGGAGAGGTCGAAGACAAGTCCCTGCCGGACAACATAATGAACAGGAGGTGCATTCATTCAGCATCCATCAAGATGAACCTCCTACCAGACGGTCCGGGCAGGCAGAAGGAGGAGCTGCTGCGCCTGAACTGGGACAACAACTCACGTTGCCCCCGGAATGTGTTCAGGCCATCCACACGAAGTCCACAATTGCTTCGGTGATTGTGGAACTCAACTTCGAATCTTTTGCAGAGTTCGCTCCTGAGGCTGTTAGGGATCACCTCAAAGGGTCTCCCTTATGGCCCGTCCTCTCTGAACAAGGTGCCTGGTACTTAGGAGAAACGTACCTGTTTTGGCACAATAAGGAGCAAGGCACCACAGTAAACATCGGTGGTGTGACAGTGGATTTTTCTGCACAGGCGATTTCGGAAGTGTTAAACCTTCTGAATTCGGGCCCCCATGTTGCTCGGTTATCCACCCGATCAGACCCTGATGTGCGAAAGGATTGGCTAGAGAAGGCTTATGGCAGAGATAAGGCTTTTGGTGAGCTGACCACGGAAGAGCGAGTCTATTTTAAAATCGGGACCTATCACCTCTTCCCCACAAAAGGCTTAAAGAGAATATCAACGTATGCGGCAAGAGGATGTGCAGTGTTGATGGGAAAGGTTAACGCTAACCTTCCTCATCTATATTTGACGGAGATCCTAAGGCGATTCGAAGAACGGAAGACAGGAAAAATGGCACTCCCTTTTCCCTGTCTTATCAGAAAACTGTGCCGTCGGGCGGGTATTCGGGGATATACAAATGACGTCCTCCGAAAGGCCCAAAATGCTTCTTATGCTGAATTGTTAAAGGCGCCAGCTCCAAGAAAGAGTACTGGCGAAGAGTTGGGACCAGATGAGGAAAATGAAGAACAGGTGACTGAAACCCCTGCAACTCAGCTTGCAGGACCCAGTCAACCTCCAGCCACAGGTCCTAGCCAACAACAAGAAGCAGAACCCGGCACAGGCCAGGATCGACCGCCGCCGCAAGACTATAGACCGTCAATGAGCCACTTGAGGGCTATTGCTGAGACGGTCAGTTGGGGAAGTCGTGATGACACCAGTCTCTTCCGTGTCATCGATGATGCCAGGCAGCCTACAATTTCAATAGATCGCACAAGGGGTGAGTTGTCAGTGCAAACAGGAGGAGGGGAAAGTAGATGGTCACAACAGATTTCTGGACATGCGGCATCTTTTCAAGTGCAATTAGAGACTGGTGAAGGGGCCACAGTGGTGGTCATGCAACACCAGGATGCCGCAGGAGCAGCTGATGTGGTAGCTGACTACATCAAGGAATCTTTTCATGTACCTGTTGTGCCACCGGCAGATCTTTCAGGAGCACAGGATGCTCAAACCATTGCCGGAACCTCAATGACTCCTGCAGAACATGAGGATGCATTGGACAGATTGCTTCAAACAGGACAAGTTTTAACGTCTCTGTTTGACATCCCTCAGGATGTAACCGCAATGCAGTCAGACCTCATTTCAACCAAGGGGAAACTGGTCATATCCGAAGTAAGGGCTGAGCATGCTGAGGCTGAAGTGCAGAAATTACAAGAGCAGCTCATCGCCTTACAAGCAGTACAGCGGGATCCCTTGCGATTGGTTCCCGCAGACCAGTTAGACAATTTTAAAACCGAGCAATTAACCAAATTAATTGCAGAAAATAAAAAGGTGGCAGAAGAAAAGGAGACGGCCACTTGGGATGCCTCCGCAGCAAAGGCGCAAACTCATGCGCATCTTAAGGCACTCAAGGCCTTACAAGAAGAAAATAAACAGTTGGTCGCCGATAACCTTCGGTTGACTTCTGTGGAGAAACAAAAGAATGTTCTCGATGAGCACTTTCATCGACTGCGAGAACAATTCATCCGAGTCAACCAGGATGTAAGCCGTTTAGCCAGAGAAAATAGAACCCTCTCAATGGAGGAGGTGCGCGCTATTCGACAGAAATCAGCCATCGAGATTAGCGCGTGGCAGAATGAGGCTAAACGACACGAGAAGCTGAAGGAGCACTTCCGTGACCAGGTGGGGATGTACAAACAGATCCTGGAGAAGGAGATCCATATGGCAAAAGCCCAAATCAACAACATCAGTGCCCAGCACACTGATTGGGGGGCCATATTGGACACTTATGCCTATGCCCACCAGGCGGAAATTAAGAACCGGGACCTGCAGATCCAAGACTTAACTGAATACATGGAGTTGGCAAACCTTCGATATGCCAACCTGGCCATGTTAACAGCAGGACGCCCGAGGTCAGAGCTCGAGCAGCAGGTAGCTTCCACCTACATCAAATATGAAGCAGAGTTTGCAGAACGAAAGAAGTTGGCTGAAAAATTAGATGTTGCAAATTCTGAACTCGCGGTGGTAAAAGAGAGCTACCAAGGGCAGAAAGATGTGGCAACCGACTTGGCTCGACGGCTAACAGAACTTCACGAATACAAAGACAAAGCCAGAGCCTTTGAAGAGGAACGACGGGTGTTTGCGGCGTGGTACGTCAAAGCTAATCAGATGTTCCCGCAACTACCCTGTCCGTGGGAAGTGCCGACTCCATCAAACATTGGAGCATCAGCATGGACGGCACAAGACCCTCGGACCGAAGAGGAGAAGCTCCAAGCTATTCTTCAGCGTCATCAATCTTCAAAACTTGGAGCACGTGACAAAGGGAAAGCACCCATGGAGGAGCCACCGCCACCAGGAACTACATGAGTTCCACATTTTTGTAGTTGTAGCATTTTTTCTCTGTGTTGTGTCTTCCCACACTGCGGCATTAGTCCATTTCTTTTTCTAGTTAATAATCCCATACCTATCCACTGTGTAATCACTGAAGCTTGTTCTCCTTGTAACTCGAGGACGAGTTTTTATTCAGTCGTGGGGGTATGATGAGACGCGGTTTGCGTCGGCCGCGATATCGCGTACGCGATATCGCGTCCTTCCCTACGATATCGCGTACGCGATATCGCAGTCCGCCGCCATGTCTATAAATAAGAGGCGGCACCCCCTTGTTTGGGGATCCCAGTTTTAGTGTAGCGAAGCTCTGGCAGTTTGATCCCTCCAGAGTTAGAATTTTCCCGTGTCTGCCCGCAGTGTGGTGAATGTGATTGTACGGTGTCTTTATTCGAGTGTGCCGTACTTGGACACGCACATGACCGGCAATAAAGATCGAGATTACTTCATCATTGCAGCATTCACTTAGTTTATTTATTTGTTATTTATTTAATGTTATTTATTGCTTTCATAGCGCGGTGTGAGTACGACTTGACTACGAGCATCTACGGGTGTGTACGGCTAGTTAAGGAATCGGTTACTCATCGCGATTAGTTTCTCACCCTTAAACTCCTAGAAGCGGAACGAGTACGACTTGATTACGAGCATTTAAGTGTGACTGCTTGGTAGCCCAGTGGTGTAGCTAGGGGGATCTACGCTTGGTAACCCAGTGGCGTATTTGGGGTCTGCGCTTGGTAATCCCAGTGGCGTACCTAGGCCTATGCTTGGTAGTCCCAGTGGCAGTCGTGCACGAAGTCCAAGATGTGTACGGTTGATCAAGGAATCGGTTGCTCGTCGCACTTAGGCTAGATTAGATTTTCTTACCCTTTTCCTCTTAGCTTAGATTAGTTAATATTATTTTCCATTGCCATCAGGAGTAGCGTTAGAATTAGAATACATCATACACCTCATCTAGACTAAACCATACGTGACATATGCAAAACTAGTCTAGATGGGAAGACAGCGAACTGCGACCTAAGGCTAACTATCTAGGTGCCACAACTAGTCCATCTACGGAGTTCGACTGGATCGCGCGTGCGACGCTCGTTTCGTATGGTTGAGTGTAGGGGTACCTCGCCACTCATCAATTAGTAATGCTTTTTATCCTTTGATCCACTTCAACTATTGAACTATGGTTTACTCTTATACTAAATGTGACATTCCATTCTTGAATGTCAATGAATTTATTCATTTGTCATGTAAAATTTTCATTTAACATGGAATTAATCATTCATTTTAAACTTACAAATATTGCAAAAGAATGGAATTGGAATGGAAATAACAATGAACTTTATTAACGAAAAAGTTGTTGAGTACACTATCAATGGCTCTAGGTTATCTTCCTGTGATACTTAGTACCCTAAGAGGCAATCTAACACTTCCATCATAGTTAGGCCATTATACCAAAGAGGTGATCAATCCCTTCTTATCCTTCTTCACTCAAATCACATCACTTGCTAATATGGCTCTACAACTCTATGCTAATACAACATCTAAGCCTAGCCTTAAATGTCACAAGTTCAACTCATCCTTCAGGAGTACCGTGAATAGTTATAACTCCTCATAATTAGTTGTTAATTACAAAACCTTTGGCCCTAACCCCTAACTTAATTCTTCGGGAAAATTAACGGTGTGCCTGTGCCATTAACATAACTTGGTCAAACTGAGAAAGTATATACAGACCATCTTAAGCAATTTATGAACGGTCTAACGAATGGTTATGTTTGATTTCAGATGGCACCCAAACCAAGGCATCCAAGGGACGAAGGACCATCACAACCAAGGGACAACCACCCACACACGAGAAGGGGATGAGGTGTGCAACCACCAAAGTATGCAGAGGGTTCCCATGCAATTGGGCCCTTCCGCGAATGAACTGATGTGGAATCTATTCCCCAGATTTCCGAAGAGGAGATTCCCGATGAGAAATCGCTCAGGGATGAGACTCCTGGGATAGCACCACAACTTGAGGTCACCCTGAACCAAGCCTTCCTTGCAGCTATCACACCACACGAGGTGCAATGGATAGTCCTCCAAGAGTTAAATTTTGGACCATTCCTCGATAACACTCTAGAAGACATGAGACTTCAATTGCAGAACTCTCCGATGTGGCCAATCATCACAACCAGTGGTGAGTGGTACTTAGTAGAAACTTATCTCTTCTGGACAAATCGGCAACCAGGATCAAGAGTAAAAATCAAAGACATTTATGTCTCTTACTCTTCAGAAGCTATAGCGCAAGCTCTGGGGTTGCCCGAAATTGGGGCAGATGTGGCAGAAATTCCTAAGCAGGTCTATCCAGAGGTGAAGGTGCAATGGATCCAACGGTGCTATGGGGTAGAGCGCAAGGAATTCAGCTCCTTGACCATGGCAAAGAGAGTCTACTCAAAGATCATGTCTTACCATCTGAATCCAATGGTAAGATCGAGAAAAATCACTACCTTCTCCGCTCATGCATGTGCCGCCTTGAGTGGAAAATTTCCCATGAGTCTTCCATAGCTATTGTTTTTGGAAATTGAAAAGAGGTTCATAGAGAATGAACATGGAAGATGAGCTCTCCCCTTTCCCTGCCTAATCTGAAAGTTAGGCAAACGGGCAGGGATAGCACGGTACTCTAATGATATCATCCAGCGTGCCCCAATCGCCTCGTGGTGAGAAATGATGAAAGAAAAAACTCCTGTCGCCACACAGACAGAGGAAGAGCAGCAACCACCTCCACCACCTATGCAAACAACGTAGCCGGGCTCGTAAAACATAGCAGAATACATCCGCGAGCTCCGAGAAACGCTCTTGAGCTAGCAAGAGCAATCTGGCAAGACTAATGGAGGAGAAGATACTTCGGTTTATCGCCCTGCCATGAGCCACCTGGAGCAAGTGGCTCAATCAGTCAGCTTGCTTGAAAGGGCAGGGCCGATATTCTCTGCCGCTCGAGCACCAATTCCACCCAGAACAGATCTAAGCATCCGAGATGTATCAACCACAACACAGCAGTTGTTCCCCAAAATCTTAGGGAATGCTGCTACTTTTTCGGTATGCTTGGAAGATGGTGAAGAGCCGATGGTCTTGGTGATGTAGCACCAGGGATAGGAAGTTGTGGCTGAAGTGGTTGCTGATACAATTGCTGCGGTCCTCAATGCATCAGTAGCACCTGTACCAAACATTCATGGGCTACAAGATGTACAGGTGTTTGTCGAAACTTCACGTAGCAAGATTAATGCAGCCCAACATGAAGAATTATTGGACCGACTGGTAGGAACCGGGCAACCACTTCCAGATGTCTTCGACCTTCTAGACAACATCACTACAACCCAGTCAGAGCTGCTATTAGCAAGGGGCAAGAGCATAATCTTGGAAGGGCAACTAGAAGCTGCTCAAGCTGCTTGTCAATGCTTGGAAATGGAGGTAGCCCAATTAAGAGCCCAGCTTGCCGATCCAACCATCCTCAACCGTGAAATCACCAGAGATGAAGCTTTTTAACAGCTTCAGCTTAAACTTTAGGTTGTTGAGGATGTAAGGGAGATGGTGATCCTTGACAAGTCCATAGCAGATGCCTGAGCGTATCACTTAGAAAAGGACTTGGCGGAGGTTCGCCAGGAGAACATGCAACTGACCGCAGAAGTTCATCGCCTACACAATGTTGGTGCAGTGAACGAACACATGAAGGATTTCATCCACCAATAGCAGGAGGATCTAGCCAGGGTGAACACAGACATAAGAAGGTTGGTAGCATAAAATAGGAATCTATCAATGGAGGAGGTTCGAGCTTTGCGACAGAAGTCTGCAATCGAAATTTCTGCTTGGAAAAATGAGGCCCTGAAGTTCGAAAAAGTCAAAAATCATTACAGGGATCAAGTGGGATTGCAAAATGAGATGAACGAGAAGCACATTCAAGTCGCTAAAGCTAAGATGAACCAAGCACTCCAACAGCTCTGAGAGGGAGGTGATATATGGCCATGCATCTTTGATGGGTTGAATGCCTACAGCAAAGCAAAAATCTGCCTAAAGGAGCTGTAGGTTGAAGAAATGACAGAATACATGGAACTGGCCAACCTTCGATATGCAAACCTGGCTATGCTCACAGCCGAGACACTACGGTTAGAGTTAGAAAAACAAGTGGTTTCCTTGTATTCCTTATACGAGGATGAGTTCCAAGTTCACAAGGAAACAAAATAGAAGCTGGCAACAGCAAACGCGGAACTCAAGGTCCTCTGCACAAGCTTTGAAGGCCAACGTACCATCATGGAGGACCTGGCCCAAAGAATGAATGACTACTAGCAGCTGCAGTCATCAATCCAAGCGTTTGATATCGAACGCAAGCAGTTCGCAGCCTGGTTTGTCAATTTAAAAGAACTCTTTCCAGCACTACCTTGCCCTTGGGAAGTTCCAGTTCCAGCACACATTGGAGAAGCCGCCTGGACCTTGAACAACCCCAGAAGCAAAGAAGAGAAAATGAGGGCTCTCTTGGGGGCTTTCCGGCTGCCTCCAAAAGTTGCAGCTGCCGCAGGACTTCCAACATTCGTGCCGCCACCAATGCATGGGCCAGAGGCTGGAGAAGGACCATTAGAACCACTGCCCCTAGGGACAGTGTGATCTTCTCCAGCAATTTTGTGCATCATCCTACATAGCAGAGGCTTCAGGACTAGTGGAGTGTTCAATTTTATCTCTGAACACTGCCATTTTTTTAATTTGTCCCCCTCTGTAACTCGGGCACTTGGTAAATTCGTGGTGTGTCATGTGTATGTCATTTATGTGTTAGGTTAGGTGTTTTGTAAATAAGAATCCATACATTCCAAATTGTAAAGTAACTCGAGGACAAGTTTTTGCTCAGTCGTGGGGGTATGATGAAGTGTCAAAAGTCAATGCGTCGACTGGGCCGCATATACGTGGTAGCGTGAACGCGGGCCCGTCAACATAGCCACCCTACATCGACGTGGCCCTGTTTACGCAGCCACCCTTCCCAGCCTATAAATACGAGGGCCTTTCGCCTCATTTAGGCATCTTTTTGAGTAGTTGTAGCGAAGCTCTTGCAGTTTGCTCTCACAAGAGATAGAATATTTTCCAAGTGCCCGCAGCAGGTGTAAGAAAAGTGATCGGATCTTTATTCAAGCATTGATGTATCTGAGCCCATTGGCGTGACGGCAATAAAGACGAACTATTCAAGCATACCTTGTAGCATTTGGACTTAGTTGTTTCATGTCTTTAATAGTTTAAAATGTTTATGCTTTATTAATTCCTCGTTAATGCTTTATTAGTTACTTGTTGATTATTTATTTTTTCATTATTATAATTTCAATCATTATTGTTCATTCATAGTTTGTTAAGCCATAAGTACGATCATCTCGAACGTAATCCAAACACTTGGTAAGCCCAGCGACGCTTAACTTCTGGTAACCCAGCAGTGTTAGGAAATGCTCAGAACGTGCTTGAAAGATGGGACTGGATACTTATGCTAGGAGTAGTTAGAATATAAACTAGGATAATTAGAGATTAGACTATAGTTTATTCCTTCCCTTTCATACTTGAATTAGTCGCCGAAAAAGATAATTAAAAAGATATAAAAATCATTAGCCTTAGTCTCACTTAACCAACGTAACAGAACTTCACAAGTGAGATTAGGATGACAACGACTGTTCTAACCCAAGGTTTCACTGGTTAGAAGTCTAGTGTATGTTAAGTGCTTACAGTCTGTGGATTTCGACCGAGTCGCGCGTGAACACTCGTGATTCGTATGGTTGGGCGTAGGGATACCTAGCCGCTCATCAATGAGGCACCCCCTCTTCCATGGTTAATTACATAGTTAAAAATATAATTCTACCCTTAACAAGAAATGGAACATTACAATCTACCCCCCTCCCCATTAAGAATCTAGCTTATCCTCAAGTGCTTCTTCTATGTCCAACAACTTCGCAATTACATCCTTGTTATGCTCCTCATTTTCAACTTCATTATTATCTTCATAATCATCTATATATACAAAACTATGCATTAGTCTCTTGCTAATATTTGTTAATAATTATAAATGATCAATGAAGTACTCATCCCTTCTAGCTAGTGATAGGCCTAACCATGGTGGTAATGCTAGATAGCCTCTAAGGAATATATGTCAAAGAAAGATAACCCAAGAAACACTCAAAGCATGATCTAGATATATTAGTCCACATTAATAAATCATTCTTTTCATTTTTCTTTTGCATTTTCCTTACTATTTTCTTTACACATAATGTTGAATGGAACATATATTTAATGTTTGCCACGACATCTAGGAATGGGATGTCATAATTGATATCAAAGCAAACCACGATCCAATGGCTAATTGATATCAAAGGCCAACTACAATCCAATGATGAATCATGAAGCTATGACCTAGGGAGAGTCATGGAGCACCACTAGATGTGTCTTACATCCAAGATGATCCATGTAAGCTAGAAGATGCCCTTCTAGTAATTTTCTTGGACAACTAAGTCTAGATCACACATCCACAAGAGAACCACAAATATGCATCATGTTCAAGATGGACCCCACTAACCAACAAGATCCTTTCTTAGAGACATTCATCGATATCACTAACCATGAATTCTTGTCATGCTTCAACAAGATACATCAACTATAAAAGACATTGGTAAAACAAAGATAAATCAATCTAGGTAACTCTTCTCCATCTTGTAGTAATGCTAGAATGTTAATTGATTAAGGTCATTTTTAAATTCCTTTCATGAGGCTAGTATGAGTCGATATTATCTTACTTGGAACTTATTATCCTTAAAATACCTTACCCATGTAATTTGACATTATTCACCTCTACCTAGGACCTATGCATTGGTAATTTAAGGAAGTCAACCTAGCCATAAGACTATTTCATCCTACTTAACCAATAAGGATTACTACCATGAGATCCATAGGGAAACTAGTACTCAAGGGGTAATGTTGTGATACCTCACTAGGGTATAACCATGATGCAAGAGGATATGCCTACATTACACTTGTTAAATTGTAAAGGTATATCTATTACAATTTTGTGTAAGGGTCCATATAGTTAGTTAGAATTCCACGTCACCCATATGTCAACCTAGTAATGTTAATTCAGCAAAATAGGCTCTTTTGATCATTTCAAATTCTAGAAATCTAAATTAGTTTTTGGACACTAAAACCATGCCCAATGCATAGTGCTCATTAAGACAATTTTAATGGTACAAATTTCAACTAGATTGGGCTTACGGTTTAGGAGATATTGCCATTCAAAGTTTCTTGTGATGCATGCCTTAATTTAATTATAAATTATTATTATTATTATTAAAAAAGTCAAAAAAATTTGGAGATTGGAATTGAACTCAAGACCTTGAGGTTTCCAAACACAACTCTTAAGTGTTTGTCTATCACCAAAGCAAAGTTGCTTAGTTGAGGCTAATTAAAATAATAGATAAAATTATTTTTTAAAAAAAAAATCTAAAATATATATATATAAAATGAAAATTTTTATTACATTGAGGAAATCACAAAGGATTTGTTTAACGGTTATAATGCTTTAACATAGTTTTGAAAAAAGTTGAAAACATCATTGATGTAATGCCTCAAGGGTCCATTTAAAAGAAAGCAATTAGTACATTACAATTAATAGTCTAATTCAAGATATGTAAAATAAAAAAATATATGTTGTTCATCCGTTATGATTNTGAAAAAAGTTGAAAACATCATTGATGTAATGCCTCAAGCACATAGGGTCAATTTAAAAGAAAGCAATTAGTACATTACAATTAATAGTGTAATTCAAGATATGTAAAAAGATATGTAAAATAAAAAAATATATGTTGTTCATCCGTTATGATTATTTCTAGAGTTTTCAAATACTCTCTTTTCTTGGTAAATGCCCAAGAATTTGTTAGAATAGAGATGAAGATTGGGTGCAAAACTCGCAAAGCTGAGAGCTCTACCATGGGTGTAGGAATCGGGCCACTTGGCTAATTCTACCATAGATACAAAAAATTCAGACCACTATCCATATCCGCAATCTGTGCAAGAATCCTATGGTGCAGGCAAGGCTGTTGCCTCCAGGATTCAAATACTGCAGTGATTTTATGCCCGAGATGGAGGACAGTATGGTGCCTTGTATCCGATTGAAAGCCAAATTCAGATAAATGACTTGCGAGAATTACCCAAGCTTTCAGAAATGGGTCCAGAAATACTATTCTCGTGTAGGCTAAGATACTGTAGTACCGACCATAGGTTTTTCGGCTCTGACAATAGCGTTCCTGCAAAGTGGTTCTCGCTGAGGCCTAGGAAACCCAATCTAGAACAGTTGCAGAGAGACCTGAACATGGAGGTAACAGACCCACTACCAGAGCTTTGAAGATTATTCTCACCCATATCAAGCAGAGCTCCAAAGTAGACAACTTCCCTAGACTCTGCGAAACCGTTCCATCTAGATGATTGATAACAAAATTCACAATCCTAAGCCCTGTGGCATTGCCCAGAGACTACAAAATTCTGCCTATAAACTGGTTTCCACTAACATACAATTCCTCCCTCCAAATGGCCAAACCCGTCCAACCATGGAGGAAGGGGTCCCTGCAGAAAATTCTCATCCAACTAGAGCTCCACCAAACTACCAAAAATGTTATTCGTGGATTCTGGCACTAGACCAGTAAGGTTGTTAATGTCCAAGTCCAAAACCTACAAGTTCCGCAGCCAGCGCTGTCCACTCACTGTCAAACAACACAAAATTTGCATTTATCGTTTAAGCTTGAAAATTTAAATATAAAAATGTGAAAAAATAACAAATAAAGTAATTGCCAGTAAGTGAGATAAACATTCTATAATTAAGCACCTTCGCTAACAAATAAAGTAATTTGAGAGGTTGGTAGTAAGTGAGATAAAAATTCTATAATTAAGTTATTCCCCTTCTGGTAATCATGGGTAACCTCTTTGGAACTCTTGTTTTCTATGCCCAAGGTTTTTGTAATTCACAAGTCATGATTTCTGTTTACAGATGGTTTTTGATTATAGAAGCTTTTTTCGATGAATGAAGAGTCATTTTTAGCAAATTTTGACCTTCAAGACTCCATGGAAAAGTTAGATAAGTGCCACGGAGCTCCAAAAATTAGTTTTTCTTCATCCAAAATGATGCCTCAAGCCCCTCAAGAGCTCAATTTTAGTATAACTTGGGCATATGATGTTCATTTCTAACATAGAAATAGTTGTTTCTAATATTTTTCAGCCTTCTAAACTCAATGGTAAGGTTAGATTAATCATCCGAGTACCCATAAATTAGGTGATACCTTAAACTATGCCTTGAGATGCCACAACTTAGACTAACCATGCCTAACAATTTAATTATTGGTACTAACAAATTTAACAATCTAACCTCTTAGGCCATTTTTGGGCCTATAGATTAGGTGTGTAGTTTATGTAGATAGATAGTCTTAAATCACTAACCCCTAGTGTGCCATCCATTACACTTTCAAAATTAGTATCCTAAAGGGGGTAGAAAGGTCATTAAGAGTGTAGGTAATGTTGCTAATTGTTACCAACCCAACAAATTGAGTAGTTGAAGAATTATTTGGTGAACCAGAATGATCAAGAAGATGTATACCAATTTAGCCTACAAATAGATCATGCAGTAGAACATCATGCACAATCATAATCTTGTTTCAAAAAGGTGTATAACACCCATGAGGAGAAATGACCCAAGAGAGAATCCAAGAATGAGAATGAAAGTTGCAAAATACAACATGCTTATAATGTCCCTAGCCAATGAAAAAAAACATCCATTATGTCCACCATGGACCTTAGATTGGCATGAGTATCAATACCCACACATCTTGGCAAAGTTATAAGATTAGGATGCTAATGTCTTGTGTCTACAAGAAGTTTTGACATAAGAATTTTTATACAAATTCTAGCGAAATTTGAAAAGATGAGATACAAAGATGTTAAACTTTATTAAGTGGCCTACTTAATTAACCAAATAGAGGAAATTTTCAAAAATAAGTTATTCCTAACCCATATCAATATCAATCCAATGTCATTCATCCCCTATGAAGACATTAATGGGAAAGTTGACAGTATTATTTATCAATTCTTAAAATATAGGCATGTAAAAGAACTTGTGGAAGAAGAACCTGATTTGAAAAAAGATGTTTCCATTAATCCATCATGTGATTCCATTAGTCAATGCATATTCTACCTACTTTTAATCTCAATAGATAAGTTGGACCCCAAAAATTTAGGAAGAGATGATGTTGTTGGACAAAATTCATCAAGAACCACAATGCTATTACAACTAATGAAGATGGGTCAACATCATTCTTCATTCATATCCTAGACTATATTTGGTACAATGCCTAATTCTTCCAAGCTACCAAGTTAATAGAGTTAATTTCTAACAAAGAAATTTTGAAGTAAGATCAAGCCATGCCATCCCAAACAAGGCCATCTAACCATGTACCCCTTATGGCAAAACTAAAACTACTTCCATTAATTCCCAAAATTGATCAAGATAAGCAAAACTCTTAACCTTACTTTTTATTCATAATCTTCTTATTTTCTTCATTTTTTAATTTATATTTTAATTAGGGAAGTAAAATATCTAGGGTAATGCAAGTTGGAAATAAAGATTTTCCCTACCTTCACCTAGGTACCCAAATATGAATTGCACTTTGTATGACCTTGAGTAAGACTGGTGATTGGTGATTAGTAGACCTTTAATTCACCTTTTATCATTATCTTAGAGAATGAGGTAATTATGGTTAAAATACTATTTAAATTCCCATATATTCTTTTCAGTTATGTTTTGTTTACAAAATAAGGAAGAGAACATTAGGATATTCAACCCTAAGTTAAAAGAAGAAATCAAAGCATTAGAGTATTGAAGCATAAAATGAGCACTAGAGTTGGAAAAAGATCGTGAACATGAACTCATTCAGGGATGAATGAAACCTAAGGGGGGTAGATTATCATGTCACTATTTCCGAAAGTGCTACAACATAACAAAGATGGTATCTCTTCATAACAAATAACATATTAAGACCCAAAAGGGCAAGTTGTAATTAAAACACAAAATGGCATATTGTAATAATGGTCATGCCTCTTGGGGTGACATTTGGAGGTTTGACTTAAGATATTTATACTCAAGCATTAGAGGTCATATTAGTATGGAGTTGTAGAGCTAGTCAATGTAAGTAACAAGTGTCAGGTGCAACAAGATAGGATTGTTGGGTTAAATGAAAAGTTGTGTTTAGAAAATTGAAAAGAACATTTTGGGTCAAACAAAAGGTAGAAAGTACATTACAAAGGAAACATGGTTAAGTGATGAAGTACAACATGCTATTCAAAACAAGAAAAAATGATTTATAGAATGACAACAAAGCAATAGCTAAGAGAATATGTTAATATAAAAAATGACAAAAAACAAGGCAACAATAATAGTAGCCAAATCCAAACATAAGGTATATTGATCATGGTAGTTATAAAGTGCTAGGATTCAAAGTTACAAGTGATCAGATTCCCAGTTTCATGAAAATGCTAGTATCTTTTATTATATCCTATCCTTGAGATTGAAATAAGAAGATAGGTGGATAATCATAAGAAAGTTTTTAAACAATCACTGCCTTTTGAAGAGGTTAGGCTTTTACCTATCTACCAACCTTACCAAGAACGCACTTAACAAGATGAGTGCTTGGCTCTAGGTAATGATACCTTTTTCAAAATAAATGAAGAAAAAAAGTTTATTTATAAACTAGTAAAAATCAGAAACAATAAATATATAGACATTGATCATGTCAATTGCATCAAGGAGATAAATGAAAAAAAATTTGGTAAAAGACAATAAAATTTTGGATAGGTGGAAAAATTATTTTTAAGAATTATTAAAGGAAGAATTTCCAAGAGAAGACATCCAAGAAGAACCAAAGTTTGGTTTGGTTAATGAGCTTGCCTTCTCTAAGGTGACAACAAACTTATCAAAGATGAAAAATAGAAAAGCAATTAGACTAAATAACATTCCTATAAAAGCTTGGATAACACTAAGAGATACACGAGTTTGTTGGTTGACATAATTATTTAAAAATATTTAAAAAGATGAAGAAATTCCAAACAATTGTAGAAAAATGATTTTTATTCTCATCTACAAAAATAAAGGAGATATACAAAATTATGCAAACTATAGAGGAATCAAGTTAATAAGCCATACTATGAAGCTTTGAAAGAGAGTCATAGAGCAATGTCTTAGATTTGAATCAATAGTATCAGAAAATCAATTTGAATAAATATATTAAAGTTATTGAAACATGTATGAAGGAGCTACCACTAAAATTAGAACAAATTACAAAACATCTGATTTTTCAATCATAGTAAGTCTACATCAAGGGTTTTTGCTTAGCCTATACTTATTTGCCATTATTATGAATGAATTAACAAAAGAAATACTATTGACCTTTTGGTATGTCAAAACATTAAGAAAAATGGAATGCAAGAATGTTTGTGTGATTTTTGTGATTGTAGGACAAAGTACATTAGAAGCACAAGAAGAAGATGAGATGACACCTATAAACTAATGTCAAAATGAAGATCTTAGAGACCAAGATGAAGCCTACATTGATGAAGAGGAATGAACTGGTTTAGACAAAAGGAGAGCTAACAGAAAAGGTCATCTACAAGGTCTCAAGCAAACATGCAAGATTTCAAAGATCTTAGACAAGAGACAAAGACTACAAAGCTCATCTTAGAGGTCAAAAGGAAGCCTTAGCATTGAAGGATTGTTTTTAGAGAAGACGTCTTATAGAAATAGCAGACATCTACTATCAAGTAAAGATGTCTCCAAGAAAATAAAGATGTATTAGTAGAATTGAAGGTAGCTTAAGACAAGATGTCTCTAGAAAATAAATGAACTCTTTCATCAAAAGGAGATGTCTTTTCAGAATGAAGATCTAATGTAGAAGTCTTAGCCTCAGAAAATACTTCTACAGTAACCATTTTCTTGTCGTTGCATGAATTCTGAGGTGATTTTGAAACTTATTGGCTATAAGGAAACTTCACTCTCATTGGGACAAGTGTAAGCTTTGGTACTATCAATTGTAATCATCTAACAATCATTTTAATCATTTTTTTTCTTCATTGTACAATATTTTATCTATTGTAATTGGTCAAAGTAAGCTATACCTCAAAGTGCAACGATCAACAAACTTAGTTGCATTCTTTCCTTATGATTGTTGTTCTCTATTATTGCCCTACAGGGTTGATGTGCTTCTTGTGAAAAGATATCTTACTTGAGCTTGTCGAGATCCTGAGGAATTCAATGTTGGTGTAGCACCACAACACTTCAAAGTTTAAAGGTTGTGGGATCCTGGAAACCACATTCTAAGCTTGTCGGGACCTTGTGAGGTTGAGTCAATTCGTAGCATTAAATCACTCTGAAGCAAAGCTTAAAGCTTGTATAGGGTCTTTCAAATTTGAGAGCAATGAAGTCTAAAGGTGTGCTTGTGAACTATCCTCTAAGTGTGGACTACCCAAGTTGGGGAACTACGTTAATTTTGGTGTGTGTGCTTTATCTCAAAGATTTTTAATTTGAAAAAGTTCAATGATCCTTAAATACAAGATGAAATCCATTGGTGTATGCTATTTTCAAATGCTATTGTGTTGGTAGATACAGCTCCAAAAAATATTACTTTTAAAATAGGGAAGTTGGGACATGTTCTAGAATGAAAAGGCTTGAAAATTAGTAGAGTTAAGATAATTTATGAGATGCAATTTTAATAATATAAGTAGTGGTGAAAAAGAAGTGACAATTCAAGGCTAATAATTCCCTCATTAAAAATAGTTCTACTACTTAGAATCAATCTTTCAATCAAATGGTGAAATTGATAAAGATATAAAAAATAGAAATAAGTCAAGATGATCAAAATGGAGATAGGCTAATGGTGTTCTACATGATAAAAGAAAACTAATAAAACTAAAGTAGAAATTTCATGAGACACTAATCAGGTCTACTATCTTATATGGTGTTGAATGTTTTGTAGCAAAAAAGAGACATGAATAACAAATTAGTGTAGCAAAGATGCCAATGTTTAAATGGATGTTGATTGCTACTAGTCATGAAGTGTCAATAAGTTGACTACATCAACATAGCCTTGTCGATGCATCCTGGGATGCATTGGCACATATGCATTGATATTAATCCTCTTGAAGCCTATATAAGTGCACACACTAGCCACATTTATGGTATATTTGGTCAATATAGTACCCAAACTCTTACAATTTTCTTCTATATGAATTAGTAAAATTTTTCTCTAAGTGCCCACAATATTGATTGAATTAATTATATAGAATTTTATGCAAGTGCAAAATGTACCTAAACACAGTTGCATGAATAGAAATAAAATTGAGATTTCTTCTCTCCATTACACCACTTGGATTAGCTTAGCATTTTTTTTATATGAATTTTATGTGTATGTACTAAAGTGTTTAATATTTTATTTTTTAAGTAGTGTGAGTATGAATACCTCAAGCATAACATACTAGCACTTGGTAATACTCGTGGTGAATACTTGGTACACCCAATAATAATCACTTGGTAATCCTATAGTGTTAGTATACGCTCATGATGTGTAGAGAAAGTGGGAACGAATACTCTACATTTAGGATAGTTTAGTTACTAATTAGTAAATTTTCATATTTCAACCATTTCTTTTCTTAATATGTTTTAAGGTAAAAATTATAAAAACATCTTGCGCCTTGATAAATCACATTGTGTTACAACAGTTATATCAAGCATTCAATATCGAAGCTACAATATCAAATCCTTGATATCGGAGCCCATGATGCAACATCAAATATCCAATATCATTCCACATGTGCCTACCTATAAATATGACACTTAGGCATACAGTTGAACAATGAATTTAGCCCAACCTTAGCAAAACTCCTTCAAATTATTTTCATGAACTTAGACTTAGCGATTAGAAGTGTGAATGCCCATAGTGTAGTGTGAACTAATGAAAGGAATCTTTATTCAAGCATTTTGTATTGAACTAGTGTAGTGTGTACTATTTCCTTAGTTAATGATTTACTTTTCCATGCACTTTACCATTACTATTATTAAGCAGAATGAATACAACTAATCTCGAGCACTTAAGTGTGACTACTTGGTAACCCCATAGTGCTATTGCTTGGTACACCCAGTAGTGAAGTACTTGGTAATCCTAATAGTAGTTATATGAAGCCCAAAGATAATCATCACCATAAGCTAGAATAATGTTTACTAATTTCTTTAGACTTAGACTTATTTTCACACTTTACCATTGTACCTAGGAGATATGGCCCACCAACATCAATATATCATACACCTCACTAAGAGCTAAATGATACACATAAATGATACTAGCTCTACGTGGGAAGATAATGATCCCAAATTTTAAAAAATTACTAGCATATTCACATTGCCTCATCCATGGATTACGATCAAGCTACACGTGAACACTCGTATCTTATATGGTTAGGTATTGGATTACTTCACTACTCATCATTGGTGTCATTGTCAGGGACTTGTCAATGTATGCTAAGTAATTGATTTTACAAAGTTCACGTACTTGGAACATAAAGTGAAACTTAATAATTCTAAGAAAAGCACACTTAAAAAAAACATCTTTAAAATATAAAATGGCTTCAAACAAGAACATTACATCACCTGTCAAGGAACTACAGACAAGCAATGACAGAATTGAAGAAGAAGAAGACTGGAGTATGCTGATGCAGATAAGGATCTCTTATGCTCATCATGATCCTTACTATCCTAATTTCACATTCATCTTTCATCAAGACAGGCAACTTAGATGAAAATATTTGCAAGGGAACATTATTCTATCATGAAATTCTCAACACCCATTATGCTTCAAACTGCTCTCAAGGAGATGAAACTAAGTGAAGCACTTGGAGGGTATCATGAAACCAAATACATGACCCAACCATATGAACCTACTGATGAGTAGCTAAGGAAAGATCATGCCATGGAAACTAGACATGAACAAGATAAAGGAAAGATAGTTAACTCTACTGTTGTCTTGGATGAGCTTGATGGAGATAGCTTTATTGCTAAACAACTCCACCAAAATCATGATTTCTAGTCACAAGAACCTACCATTTGACTAGAGCAACTTGTCAAAAATAAATCACACTCCAACTTAGTAGAAACACTCAGGGAAGAGGAAAAAGACTAAAGGTACAAGAAAGACTCAAGGCTAAGAGTTCTAGCTGGATCTCACAAAGAAGAACATCAAAGTCATGATAGAAGGAAAAGATGACACTATTCTCCTACTACCACAATTACATCCTCACAATCATCAAAAGATTCTAACAGAAGGAGACAAAGGTACAAAGACCATGGTAAGGATGAAAGGAGAACTAATGACCACCATGACCATCATGACCGTTACTCAAGATATTCTGATTTGGAAGATGAAGAGTATGAGCCGCGTAGATGTAGGGATCGAAGAGATCATGAAAGGGATGAGAACAGAAGGGGGTACTACTACAACCAAGTGTACAAACTGAATTGAGATGATGAACCCATGATGGCAAGTTGTAGTATGATCAACATACAAGAAGCTATTCACATTCCAACTAGGCATGTGAGGGATAACCGTATCAAATGGATCAATATGAACAACATACTATGATTTGAAGGTGGTTATAATGCTAATCCAAAACATCATCTTCAAGCTTTCCATGATGCCTCCACCCTACAAAATACCAAAAGTGATTGGCAAAAGCTAAAGTTGTTTCCCAAAACACTTGTGAGGGAGGCAAAAAGCTAGTATAGATCACTAGAACCTGAATCAATCAGATGTAGAGTACCATGCTAGAACTCTTCAATGATAAATATCAAACCTACTCATGGGTGTCTAACTTGCAAAAAAAAATCCAAGGATGGAAACAAGGGACTCATGAAACCCTTGATGCATTAGTGGACAAATACTATTCACTATTACATAGATGCCCACGCCATGGATTTTTACCAAGAGAACAACTCAAGCACATTGTAGATGGGTTGCAGAGTAAAACTAGAGAAACTCTTAGGGTTTGTGCCTACGGAAAGTTATCAAAACTAACTACCCATCACATCCAAAGATTAATTGATCAAGTTACAAAGGAGGAAGGAGAACTCAAGAAGAGAGAGTCAACTAAAGAATATAACAAAGATCCATTAATCAGAAAGAGGGATATGTGAATATGTAACAAGCAAGAGGATGAAAACTTGGAAGATGTTATCCAAAATAAGACTCTACTTATTCAAAAATTAGTCAACGATATAGCAACTAAAGTAGAGAAAGTCTAGGATTCAGTGGATGAACAATTTTCTATAGCCCTAAATATTGTGAATGAAAAGACTAAACAAGCACTTAATAGGGCTAAGAAAGGGAAGAAACAAAAAGATTATGGACAGGAAAGTTATAAGCACAAAGAAAATGTTTCCACCATTTAAGGGTATACTAACTCTAGTTCAAAGGAAGAGGAAGATGCAATGTGTACCAGTATGAACATTCTAACGGATGTTGTCCTACTATGGTCCACTTGTAAGAATCTGGAGTATATGCACTCAATCCAAGCTCTGTCAAAAAGCATATGCCTAGAAGGCTACCCTATCCTCAAGGTAATATCAAGTAGCCTTTCTAGCCACATATTACCCAAGCAAAGCCTAACCTCAACCACAAGAGCAATATCAGTAGTAGTAGCAGCAACCACAAACATGGGAAATGCCACCACGAAGGTAACAATATCCATATAGGCAACCAAATCCTTATGGATATTACATTCAATGTCTAATATCTCCAGGAAACACATCAATTCAAACTTCTTCTTCTTCTTATCTGCCAGAATACTATAAACCTACTACTCTAAGGATGGATCATAGTCCTTATTCACATTCACTAGTAGCTAGTCCATCAAATCCCTTGTCCAATCATTTGCCACCAAGGCCACCACCTGTTATTGAAGGGGAATTGTCATCACAACCGCAGCAAAGAAAAGCTACAAGAGAAGTGAATATACAAGTGGAGGATCTTACCAGAAACACTAAGGGCTAAACAAAGAAATGTCCTTTCATTAGGACAAGTCCAAAAAAGGCTAGTGTAGTTAAAACATCATTAAGACTAGCTTCTCCTACATTAAATCCATCTACCAACAACAAGCTTCCAACATCATCAAACATGTAGATAAACATGAAAAATGTTATGCTTATAGAAATACAAACTAAATTAAGCTAGGACCACTCCCTAAGAAGAGAATTGATTTAAGAGTTCCTTTGATTTATCTCCAAGTAGCAGGAAATCTACCATGCAAAGCTCTACTGGACTTAGGGTAAATTTGATATCTTACAAAACATATCAAGAATGGAACCTACCACCCTTAAAGGAGTGTAATATCAGGTTGGAGCTTGTAGATCAATTTGTTGTCATTCTTTTAGAACATATTTAGGATGTTGTGACCACTATTAATGGGTGATCTTATTCAGCAAACTTTCTTGTGATCAATGTGAAAAATAAAGATAAGGAATTTCCAATTATCATGAGAAGGGCATGGCTTAGCACAATTGATGCTAACTTAAGCATGAGAGATTTATTTGTTAAAATCTCTCAGGAAGATAAGCATGGAGCCATACAAATGTAGTGGATTCCATGCATTACTACTAATAACAAAGGGTGCAATCATGGACTAACCTTCCAAAATGTCAACACAGTCACTATACCAGTCCAAAACAACATTGAAAAACAAGTGAGTGCAAAAGAAAGAGCAGGAACCATCAAACCAAAAGACATCCTATGGTTAATAACTAAGAATCTTCAACTATCCAAAATATGCATGGAACAATCTAATTCATTTGTAATTTGCATTCTAAGAAAATGGCTCAAACTAAAAACCCAAAAACAAGACTACTAACTCATAATCATACACCAATGGAAAAAGAAAATAAGGACTTAGATAATCAAAATTCAACTACCATCAACATCACATGGGATAATAATAGAAAAGTTAAATCAATAAAGACGGTAAGTGAACCACCTAGAGTGTATGATCCAAGAGATCTAGGGAGCCTCTTCTAAACACTCATCCATGAGTTTAGTCATGGGGAAGATGCCTTATCTTGATCCTGAAATTAATAAGTGTTTTTCAATTTTTTGTTTTACAATTCTTTTTACTTTTCCTATTTCTTCATACAATTTTTTCCATCCTTTTATACTTTTCATTTTACACATTCTTTGATATTTTCTCACTCTTTTATACTTTTCATTTATTTTTCAATTCTTTAATGATTTTTCATTTTTTGACATTTTTCATTTTTCTTTACATCTTTTTCCAATTCTTACTATCTTTTTCATACTTTGTTTTCATTTCCTTTGTAAATAATTTTTATTGTTAATAAAAAACATTATGAATAAGGCAAGATGTAGTCCAATAAAGTGAAGATTTCTCTATGTTATCAAGTCATAAGGGATTGATTATTTGAATAGTCATCCCACACTATCCATCCATCCATTCCATTAATAAGAGTTTCTTACCATGGTCATAATGATATTCTTTTCCATCATACAACTAAGAAAAAACTTTTGATCATTATGCCTAGACTAAGAACCATTTGGGAATGCAAAGGGTATGACATCAAGGGGATTTATGGATTCTCTTGGATTACTATCCATCTACCATGCTACCTAGGTTGTATTATACCCTTGTAGATCTAATGAAAAATGGAAGTAATAGTATAATAAGTGCTCCCTTACCATGTCACTGGAAAGACATGTTACCCATGCTTGAAGATACTTCTCTGGTAAGGTTGACATAGATAAAAATAAAAGAGCACAAAATAAATTTTTGGGTGTTCCATTGGAAAGACATGTTACCCATGCATAAAGGTAGGTGGCTTCTTAGTTAGAAATATAAAAAATAAAAAGTACCATAAATAAACTCCTCCCTTGGACAACACATCAAGTGACAATAACCCTAGCAATAGTAGTAGTCTTACAGTTGTAATTCCAAGAGATGAAACAATGTGATGTCACTAACTATGGGTTGGACTTCATTTGAATCTTAGACAGAAAGGCTTATGATTACTTTAATCACTAATAAAACACAAGAATTCATTATGCCTAGGGTAAGATACCTCACATCCCAAATTTTGCAATCCCTTCTAAGTCCATCTAATCTCACTCTTTGAATAATCATAACTTGTGGTTTTGTGTAACATAGAGTAATTTTCACAATTTTATGGTACTAACATGTGTGTTTTGCTAAACATGTATGTGTTACATTCAACTCCTTAAGTTCCCAAGGACACTTTTAGGCATGGTTATATAAGGACATTAAGGGTTGGAGCCTTCTTTGGGGAGGACCCACTTGTATAATTGTTGTATCTTATATCTACCAAGCAATTCCACATCATCTCGAGCCTTCCAACATCAATAAACACTAATAAAAATTTCCCATGTCATTCAAACTATCCATTCTAACTACATGGACTCATTACCCTTCCTATCCATCATATCACACTTTATAAACTTTCATAGCCTAAGATTCCTTCTTTATGAACTTTCAATGACAAATTTTCAAAAAAAGAAAAAAAAATAAAGTGCATCTATCCATAGCCTAGACCCTCTAAATACACTTCAAACCTTCTGGCCAATTACAAGAATTCATTTATTATCCTCAAAACTTCATGAAAAATGTAAATTCTTGGCCTCCAATATTGGAGTCATCCCAATATCAAGTCTCATGAAAAGTATAAATAAGGGAACACTTAGTGAATTTTTCATCATTCTTCCATTTGAGCCTAAGGAGATTTTTGCATTTTTTTTCTCTGATTTGAGCTTTGACATCCTAGCTTCCCCAAGCCATATCTTGCATGTTATAATTTCAATTTTCATGATTTTCAACTCTATCTAATTTTGGAGTGCTCATCTTAGTCATGAGAGGTTCTATTAAGGAAAATCTAAGCCAATTTTTCAAAATTTGCTAATGCTCAAAAGGTATTTAAAGCATAAGTATGAAAGGATAATTGAAAATGTTTTATAAAGATCAATCATATTAATGCCAAAACACTTAAATAATGCTCTTAAGGAACCATAACCATCATTATGAACCATGAATATGAACAAAATAGACAATTGTGAAGGGTTATAAGAAAACTAACACTTATGGGGTTTCTTTTCAAAAAAATTTCTAATTCTACAATCATAATGAACTAAGAACTTAATGTAACTAAGGATATGAGTAAGGTATAGAACCGTTAAAAATATATAAGAATACCTTACCAATTCTAAATTATTGATGATTGCAGATGGTCCCAAAGAGAGGAGCACAAGGAGGACCCTCACAGGGTGTAAGCAAATGACCAAGAGTCCAAGGTAGAGGCCAAACCGGAGGACAAGAACCAAAACATGCAGAGCAAAAAGCCTAATCCTTTAGTATTCATCAAGAAACACCTGCTACTAAACAAATGACCCAAGGAGAGGCAAAGGAACCACAAGTACAAGGACAACACCTCATGTTGTCACAAGACTACCTCCAAGCAATCCAAGAGAAGTTCATCCTGACCATAGTCATTGTGGAGATGAAACTTTGGTCCATTCATGAAGTTTACTCCAAAATTAGTAAAGAAATAACTTAAGTGTCACCATTGTGGCCCATCCTATCTAATAGTGGTGAATGGTACCTTAGGAAAACCTATCAGTTCTAGCATAATAAGGAAGAGGGTACCACCGTCAACATTGGAGGAGTCTCAATATCATACTTAGTTAAGACAATAGCAAAAGCTCTGAACATACTCAATGAAGGGGCAAAAATAACACATCTTTCCATAAGATTAGATGTTGAAACCAAGAAACTATGGCTAAAACAAGCATATGACAAGAAAGACAAAGGATACAATGAATTAACTCTAAAGGAGAGAATCTATTTCAAGATTGGCATGTACGAATTGTTCCTGATCAAAGGACTAAACAAGTTGTCCACCTATGAAGCCAAAGGGAGTGTGATCCTAATGGAAAAATACAACACCAATATCACATAACTCTACTTTAAGGAGATTCAAAGGTGATTTGAAGAAAGGAAGGTAGAGAAGCCAACACCTCCATTCTCTTACCTTATTAGGAAGCTACGTAAATGAGCTGGAATCCTAGGATACACCAATGACATACCCAAGAAATCATAGAATGCTTCATATCCTGAACTGCTTGAACCAACACCATCGAAAAAGGACTAGGATGAGGAATAAGAAGAAGAACAGTAGCATAAACAATGACAAGAACAACAATAGTAGCAAGTTCCACCACCATTGCCACAAGACTATAGATCATCCATGAGTCATCTACAACAAATTGTAGAGACCATTAGCTGGGGAAAAAGGGAGGAAACCAACCTCTATAGAGTTATAGATAATGCCAACTAGCCCATAGTTTTTGCTGATCTTGTGAGTGGACAAATCTCATTGTAGTCAGGAGAAGGGGACCAATGACAAATCTCTAGAAATGCTGCATCATTTCAAGTGGTGGTAGAGATAGGAGAAGGATCCATAGTCATGATAATGTAGCACCAAGATGCAGCAGAAGTGATCACAAATCACATCAAATAATCCTTCAACGTACATGTTGTGCCATCAACAAATCTAACTAGAGCCAAAGATGCTCAAATGTTAGCTAGAATCTTAATGACTCCTACTAACCATGAAGATGTGCTTAATTGAGTACTATAGACTGGATAAATAATGACAATACTTTTTGACATCCCAAGTGATGTCACTATAGTCTAATAAGAATTAATTGCTACCGAAGGAAACCTAGTCATGGCAGAGACCAGGGCAGAGCATGTAGAACCTGAAATTCTAAAATTGTAAGAAGAGCTCATGACCCTAAGGGATAAACATAGAGACCCAAATCAATTTATTCTACTTGACCAAATGGAATAATTCAAGACAAAGAAAATAAACTACCTAATTAAGTAGAACAAAAATATGGAGAATGAGAAGGAGAAAGTGATGTTGAATGCCTCAATAGCTAAAGCCCAAACATATGCACATGCTAAAGCACTCATCATAGTCCAAGAAAAGAATAAACAACTTACTATAGATAATATGTGATTGACCACTATAGAAAAACAAAAAAAACATCTTGGAAGAAAGCATCCACCAATTAAAAGAACAACAAGTGATGGTCAACCAAGATGTGAGCCGCCTCACATGAGAAAACAAAACCCTCTCCATGAAGGAGGTACATTCCATCCACTTGAAATCAACCATTGAAATAAGTGCATTGTAGAATAAGGAAAAGAAACATGAGAGGCTCAAAGAACACTTCCATGATCAAGTGGAAATGTACAAGAAAATCAATGAAAAGGAGATCTAGATGATGAGGGCTAGAATTCATTCGATATCAACACAAAATCCTAACTGGTAGGCCATCTTGGACAGTTATGCCCACATTCACCAAGTAGAAGTAAAGAACAAAGACCTACAGATTGAGGACTTGAAAGAGTACATGTGGTTAGCTAACCTTAGTTATGCTAACATGAACATGTTAACAACAGGTAGGCCTAGAAATGAACTAGAACAGCAAGTAGTGGCCACATATGTCTTGTATGAGAAAGAGTTGTAGATTGTAAAGATGCTTTATAAATATTGAGGTGGAAAACACTAAATTAGAAGCAGTAAAGGCTAGCTACAAGAGGAAAAAAGATGTAACAATGAACTTGACTAGGAGACTATTAGACAAAGAGAAAAGGCCAAAGCATTTGAAGAAGAAAGGAGGTTGTTCATGGCTTGGTATGTTAAAGCGAATCAGATGTTTCTGCGACTACCATGTCTATGGGATGTACTAACTTCATCACACGTTGCACAACAAGCATGGATAGTGCATGACCCAAGAATAAAAGAGGAATAGCTCTAGGCACTCCTAAATCAATATAAATTACAAACAATTGACGACAAAGGGAAGCAACCAATGGAAGATCCACTGCCACTAGGAACTACATAAACTACATCAACCTTCATCTGGATTTTGTTTTTTGTTAAAGTTTGTTACGTCATATCTTGTGTCACTTTTGTACTACACCACTATGGCATTCAAGAGTCATGTATATAGTAGTCAATGTCATGTAAATCTACCTCCCAATTTTGTAATGAACTTTATCCTCATTTTTTTTAACTCAAGGATGTATTTTTAGTCAATCATGAGGGGATGATAAATCACATGTTGTCATAGCAGTGATATCAAGTATCTAATATCAAAGCTATGATATTGAATCCCTAATATTAGAGCCCATGATGTGACATTAAATATCTGATATTGTTCCACACGTGCCTAGCTATAAACATGACACTTAGGAGCACAATCAAACAATGAATTTAGTCAACCCTTAGCATAACTCTTTTAGTTTATTTCCATGAACTTAGAATTAGTGATTAGAAGTGTGAATTCTCACAATGTAGTATGAACTAGTGAATCAAATCTTTATTCTCACATTTTGTACTTGGGAACAAGTGTGACTAAAAATAAAGATCGAACTATTTCTCACTATTGCAACATTCTCCTAGATTTACTATTTACTTAGCATAATGTTTACTGTTTACACTTAGAATAATTTTCTTACTATTTCCTTAGTTAATGATTTACTTTTCCATGCACTTTATCATTACTGTTGTTAAGCAAAATAAGTACAACTAATCTTGAGCATTTAAATGTGACTACTTGGTAACCCAATAATGCTATCGCTTGGTACACCTAGTAGCGAAGTACTTGGTAATTACAATAGTAGTTATATGAAGTCCAATGTGTGAATGAAAAATTAGGATCAAATACTCATTGCCATAGGCTAGAATAGTGCTTAACATTTTCTTTAGACTTAGACTTATTTTCACCTTTTACCATTATAGCCAAGAGGTATGGCGCACCAACATCAATATATCATACACCTTACTAAGAGTTAAATCATACACATAAATTATACTAGCTCTACATGGGAAGACAATGATCTCAAACTTTAACTAATTACCAGCACATTCATATTGTCTCATTCATGAATTATGATTAGGCTACGCATGAACACTCGTATCTTGTATGGTTGGGTGTTGGATTACTCCACTACTCATCACACATCAATCACACTTAGCCATATAGATAAAGTTAACACAAGTAATGATTGGGAAGAAAATGACCAATAACATTCCATTTTACTATCTAGGACATAGGCCACTTAGGTAGAAGGCATCCATAGAATTTGACTAGATCATGCGTACACACTTGTGATTCATATGGTTGCACATAGGAAATACCCGCTACTCATAATTGGCATCATTATTAGGAAACACTATTTTTAGCAATGTGCACTAATTGTTTGAGATAGTAAAATCATACAATGTCATTATAAGAATATAGCATGTGATTTTTAAGAAAAAATATTATTTTATTTTATTTGAAGTACACTTCATAAGAGAAAACTAAAGATTTCTTCTACTTGCATGGCTAATTCATCACTTAATAATGATCTTAACAAGCAACATGACAAAACCAATAGAAATGTTGATGAGATACCTCAACAACTGAAGGTTGTCAATGTCCATCTAGATCCCTATTATCTATATTTGACTTTCATCCTTCATTAAGATGAATAGCTATGCTAGAAAGACTTCGAGGATAATGTTGTATTACCTCTCAATCATTCTATTCCTTTAATGTTCATGATAGTTGTAATGAAGCTAGGACTTGAACCAATAGCCCTAGACTAGCAAGAGAAGGAACATCTCTCTATGAACTATTGGCCAACTAAAGCCTAACTTAAAAAAGATAGGCTCACCATGAAGCCTCTAAGGACAAGAGGATCCCAATCTTACTAACCTCATAATTAGAAAAGAAGAATATTAAAATTACATCAAGGTGATCCCAACACCAAGGTCCTCCTCCCTTGGGTGAGGACAACATGACTCTTCAATGGTTACATTCAACCTTGATAAGCAACTAAGATAAGGAGAGAACTACTCCCAGAACCAAGGGAACCCCAAGGCCAAGATTTCCAAGTTGTTCAAAAAAGGTACAACCAAGGGATCAAAGAAGAAGGGCAAGGTGGCATAACTCTCCTAGCCCTTCATCCTCACCATCCTCCTCATCATCAAGCTTTAAAAAGGAGAAACATGACTAAGACTAAAGGAGAAATGATCAAGGTCAAGATGGAGATGATAGAAGACCCTATTACAAAGATGGAAGGAGAGAGCATAGGCAATGGTAAGAAGAGGAGAATCATAAGGAAAGAAGATACAGTAGGTCATATCACAGGAGACATTGTCATGATAAGGACCATCATTAATATTATAACTATGCTAAGCCACTACATGCTACAAGAAGTATGATAAACATCTCAAAGATAGTTCATATTCTAAACAGGGGCCTAAGGGATAGTAGGATTAAATGGCTTGATATGAATAACATCCCTAAGCTTGAATGAGGTTATAATGCTAATCTACAAAACATCACTTGCAAGCCTTCCATGATGCATAATCATTGTAAAACATTGAGAATGAGTAGTAGAAGTTTAAACTATTTCCTTGAATGCTTATCAAAGAAGCTAAAAGGTGATACTAGTTCTTGAAGCCAAAATATATCCATAGATGGAGTACAATGTTGGAACTGTTCAATAATAAATATCAAACATATTCCAGGGTATCTAACTTGAGAAAAAAAATTCAATGGTAGAATTAAGACAATCTCAAATCCCTTGTTGTAGCCTTAGGAAGGTATTAGTCTCTTCTACACTAATGACAAGGCCATCATTTTTCTCAAAGAGAGTAGCTTCATCACATAATAGAAGGGCTCAAGAATAAAACTAGAGAGATGGGTTTATTGTAACACCCCTATTAATTATCTATAAAATCCTATAAACAACTAATAGAGATGTTATGAAACCCCAAGGATCAGGATTTAACCTTGATTTACTAATTCGAAAGAAAGCAATAAACCAGAAAAAAATATTAATTAGGAGCATAAAGATAGTAGAGCAATATAGCACAAGAAAATTTCCTATTTCTTGCATCTATAATTAAATAAAATTTATTGAAGAAAAATTAACTATTTATGCAACCAAAAAAATATAGATGTAAAAAAATTTCACTAATTACATCATAAAATAGTAAGTAAAATAACAATCCCAATGACCCTTGTTTTGTCTCAAATAGACCTCTAGAAATAAAGATATTTGAATTTAAAATTTTTTAAATTAAATAATAAAATTAAAAATAATAATTAAATAAATACTAATGTATAATAATTAATACTAAATTTTCATAAACATATAGCACATATCGAAATGAAAAATGTTCCACGGTAATTTCATATCTAACATTATTATTTATTCACAAAAATACAAAATATACATAAATAATTTTTCAAGTGTAGAAGGTTTGTCTTATATAGAACTGATTCACCTTTCATTCCATGTTCCTCTTCTTGTGTTTCCATGATTACTTTGGGCACTCTACATCAAAATGCAAGAGGAGTCAAAACCCCTCAAATAAGAAAGGTTATTTTATTTCCCTCTTCATGGGGCATAAATATTCTAGGTCAAAAGTCTCAAGTTATGAGCTTGGTGAAGGTTTCCAATTAATCATTCAAAAAATTTTCAAGGTTTAGAAATGTCACAAATTTTTCCAAAAATCCAAAGAATTTATTTTTTAATTATTTAATTATTTAGTATCCAAAGATATCACAAATTGTTCAGCAAAAATCCAAAGAACATATATTTTATCCAAGCATCTCTAAAGGTATGACATCCCATTCCCGGATGTCATGGAAAATGTCAAATATACATTATATTAGACATTATGCATAAGAAGATAGCATAGCAAATGCCAAATATATGTAACATTTGACATTATGCGTAAACAAAATAACAACAAAAATGTAGAAAGAAAGAGATGAATAATGCTTTGTTGATGTGGAATAGTGTATGTAGATCATGCTCTGGGTATTCCTCAGGGTTTTCTTCCTTTGGCATCTATCCCTTAGAGGCAATCCAACACTACCACCACAATTAGACCTATCACCAACCAAAAGGAATGGCCAATCCTCTTCCTATCCCACTTCACTTGGTACTTGTTACTTGTCTTTACTGACTCTGCAACTCCATGTTGATATGACCTCTAATGCCTAAGTATAAATACCTTAGGTTTAACCCCAAAGATCACCTCAAGAAACATGTCTATTATTAGAACATGTCCTTTCAGGTCTTAATTGCAACTCCCCTTTTAGGTCTTGTTATGATAGTCACAACACTTGTTATGAAGAGACACCATCTTTGTTAGGTAGCATCACCATTTGGGAATGAGGGCATTATAATCTACCCCCACCCTTAGGTTTCATTCGTCCTTGAACAAGTCCACATTGGCTATCTTTTTCTAGCCCCAATGCTCCTTTTATGATCCTATGTTCAAATGGTTTGATTTCTTCTTTGGAATTAAAGATTTATATCCTAAAGTTTCCTTGCTTATTCTACAAACAATATGCATGAGAAGAATATATGGGAATTGAAATATTACTTTCTTATTACTTATCTCATTTTCTAAGATAAAGACAAGAGGTGAATTAAATGTCTACCAACCATTAATCACCAATCCTAACTAGGGTTACACAAAGTGAAGGTAGAATAAATCCTTATTTCAGACTTGCATCAACCTAGATATTTTACTTATCTAAATTAAAATATAAATAAAATAATAAAGAAAATTATGAAAATCATAAATAAAAGTAAGGTTAATATACTTCCTAATCTTAATCAACCTTAGAAATTAATGGAAGTAATTGTAGGTTTGTCATTAGTGGTATATGATTGGATGGTCTTGTTTGGGATGGAAGGGCTTAATCTTGCTTTTTTTAAAATTCTTATTTTAAAATTACCTCTAGTAACTTGGTAACTCAAAAGAATTAGACATCATACAAAATATAATCTAGGGTCTCAATTAAGAATGTTGTTGACCCATCTTCATTGGTCATGGCACTGTAATTGGTAAACTATCATTCTTGATGACTACTATTCATCAGCATCATCTATTCGTATCTATTGAAGATTCAAAGTAAGCAAAATATGCACTGGCCAATGAAATTGTATGTTGAATTAACGGGAACATCCTCTTCAAATCAAGTTCATCTTCTAAGGATTCTTTTACATATCCATATTTTAAAAATTGATAAACACTACTTTCAACTTTCACATTAAAGTCTCCACAAAGGACATTTGGCACTGGATTGATATGGCTTAGGAATAACTTATTCTTTAAAATTTCATTTATTTGCTTAATCAATTATGCCCCCTAACATAGTCTAACGTATTGATATGTTGCTTTGTTGATTAAATGTATATTAAGCATACATACATAGCTTCATAATAACTAGATTTATAATATCAATGCCAAGGTGATGTGCTTCTCTAGAACCTTGATTGTTCTTTCTTTTCCATGATTTGAAGTTTTGGAATTTCAAAAATCATATCTTCTAAACTCCATTCAAATCTTTGTACTAATTCAAACTAGCTTTTTTTATAAAATATCGTGTAATCATCCATGTTGTGATTTCTACAATAAGCTAATCTGTATGGCTCAAAAAAAGAACTTCCACAAGAACCTTTTTGCTTGTAAATACCTTTTTATTCCATATTTTCCAATTCTAGTTCGAATTGGTATAGGAATTCCCATGGCAAAATTTCTTGTAGGCATAAGACATCAGCATTCAAATCTTGTAACTTTGCTAAGATGTGTAGATATCAATACTTATACCAATATAAGGCCCATGATGGACAAAGTGAATGTTATCTCTCACTAGTTAGGGATCTTGCAAGCACATTATATGTTGCAACTTTTATTCTCATTCTTGGATTCTCTCTTATATCATTAGTCTTTATGGGTATCATACATCTTGTTGGAACAAGATTATAACTCTCCACATTGTTCTACCATATGATTTAATTCCAAGATGAATTGATATACATCTTCTTGATCATTCTAGTTCATCAACTAATTAACTAATTTTGGATTAACAACACCTAGGTACATTACCTCGATTCTTTCCACCTCCCCCCTTCTGCATGCCCCCACACCACCCCCTAAAGACATTGACACCAGTAGTGTAACTAATGACACAGTAGGGGTTAGAAAGCTAAGACTAACAATTTTTATTCCACTTAAAACCTAAGACCAACTTTCATCATAGGCTAAGCATTTAATCTTAATGCCCAAGAGATTAAATTTATTAAGCATGATTACTTAGTCTAAGTTATGGACTCTTAAGGCATAGTTTAAAATATCATCTAATTTTTAGGTATTTAGATGATAAATTTGACCTTACCATTGAGTCTAGAAGGTTGCAAAGTGGAGGAAACAACTCTTTGTTCACTAAAAAATACTTTTGGAATTAAAATTTATGTCTTACAAAACTCCAAGACTTAAGGCACAGAAACAACACTTCTTGAGAGGTCACCCATCCCAATACTACACCTCTAGAATGAGTGCTTAATTATGAAATTTTTATTCATGTTGATGCCACCAAAGTTTCTTTTTGAAACTATTTCATGCCTTTTTATATTTAAATTTCACCACCCATTATTTTAATGTGGTTAAATTGTTTCGTTAACTAACAGAAAATCTAAACTTTTCTATCAATTTGTGGAAAATATTCCATTTGCCAAACTAGGCATTAATAGAGTTAGAGAATAATGGTAGTGGGAGAGGAGCATAACATCAACGAAAAACGAGAACAGAAATAATGGACGAGAAGCATTGTGGTAGTGGAGGTGAAGAATAGTTGTAGATTCAAGCAAGGGAGCAATAGGTGAGCAACGGTTGCATGGGAGGATGGCAACAATAGTGGCCATCATGATGATCACTAGCATGGATAGGCCAACTGTTATAATGTGTGGCTAGGCCTTGCTTTCCTACCACATAGTGGTATGATCAACTTTAAACATGATCCCCTTGAGCTAAAACGTTTACAAACCAAAATGGAATATGTCTTTCTAAACAATGAAAAGCTAGTTATCATCAATGTCAACCTTGCTCCTATGCAAAAAAAGAAGCTGTTGGAGGTGGTCAATAAATGGCCAATAGCCTTTGCTTGGTCATATCTTGAACTCACTAGAATTGATTCTAGGATATGCCAACATCGCATCTACACAAATCCTTCCATCAAGCCAAAGAGGCAACTATAGTAATGATTGAAATTCAAACTAAAGCAAATCATAAAAGAAGAGATTGAAAAGCTCCTCAAGGTGGGGTTCATCTATCCCATTGCAGATAGTGAGTGGGTTAGCCCACTTGTGAAGTGCCAAAGATTGGTAACACATAGAAGTTTGTATCAATTTTAGGCTGTTGAACATGGAAACTTATAAAGATCACTTTCCATTGTCATTTGTGTACCAAGTGATGGACACCATTTTTGGGCATTACTACTAAAAATTTTTGGATGGTTATAGTGGTTATAACCAAATTCAAATTACATCAGAGAATCAGGCCAAACCAACATTCACAAGTCCCTAGGGGACTTTTGCATATAGAAAGATGTCGTTTAGCTTATGCAATGCCTCTATCACATTCCAATGCCTTATCCTAATCATCTTATAGTAGTAGATTGGTAGCAAGGTGTATGTCTTCATGGATGACTTCTCCACCTATGAGGCTACATTTGAGGAGGCCTTGGATTTTCTTGAGCAAGTGCTGAAAAGGTGTGTGGAGATAAACCTTCGACTCAACTAGTAGAAAAGCCACCTGATGGTCCAAAAGCGCATTGTTCTAAAGCACAAAATTTTAGAGAAAGGGATCAAGGTGGACCCTAAAAAATAAGCACCATCCAAGGAATTAACAAATAGATAGAAACCATCAAATATGTGAGGTCATTCCTTGGACATACTGGCTACTACAAGTGATTAATTGATAATTTCTCTAAGATTGCTAAATTGTTGGTGGAGCTGAGAATTTGTCTACATAAATGGAACATCCTTCCTTCCCAACTCCACCAATGGTTTAGCAATCTTAGAGAAATTTTTAATTAATCACTAGTAGTAGCCAGTGTGTCTAAGGAATGACCTCACACATTTAATAGTTTCCAACTGTCTATTAATTCCTTGGATGATCCTTATTTTTTTAGCATCCACCTTGATCCCTTTCTCTAAAATTCTATGCTCTAGAATAATGCCCTCCTAGACCATCAAGTGACTTTTCTACTAGTTGAGCCTAAGATTTGCCTCCACACACCTTTTTAGCACTTTCCCAAGATAGTCCAGGGCTTGCTCAAATGTAGCCCCATAGGTGAAGAGGTCATCCATGAAAACTTCCATCCTACTAGCAATCTACTACGATAAGATGCTTAGGACAAGGCATTGGAATGTGGTAGGGGCATTGCACAAGCCAAATAACATCTTTTTGTATGCAAAAGTTCCCTAGGAACTTGTGAATGTTGTTTTGGCTTGATCCTTTGATGTAATCTAAATTTGGTTATAGCCATTATAACCATCCAAAAAGTTGTAGTAGCAATGCCCAGAAATGGTGTCCACCACCTAGTCCAAAAATGGCAATGAAAAGTGATCTTTATAAGTTTCCATGTTCAACAGCTTGAAATTGATACAAACCCTCCATTTGTTACCCTTCTCTCGCATTATTTCAAGTGAGCTAACCCAATTTCTATCCTCAATGTGATAGATGAACCCCACCTTAAGGGTTTTAAAATCTCCTATTTCACGATCTACTTTAGTTTGGAGTTCAATCATTGCTACGATTGCCTCTTTGGCTTGATGGAAGGATTTGTAAAGATGCAGTGCTGGCATATCCTAGGATCAATTTTAGTGAGTTCAAAATATGACCAAGCAAAGGCTATTGGTCATTTTTTAACCACATCCAATAGCTTCTCTTTTCTTCATAGAAGCAAAGTTCGCATTGATGATAACTGGCTTTCCATTATTCAGAAAGACATATTTCATTCCAATTAGTAAAGGTTTCAACTCAAGGGGCTTATGTTAAAGCTTTCAAGGATCTCCAACTCTCCTTGTCACTACGTGGCCCATGTGGTCTATAGTGATGTGGAGTAGTTGCACGTGAATAGAAGGTAGCAGTAGCAAGCCATGTAGGAGTGCATGATGGCTTATGGCAAAAGGAGGTGACAAACGTCAAAACAGGAATATTGCAAGACAACAATAATGATGGGTGGCAATGTAGTAGATAGCAGCCCAAGGCAAGGCCTATGTAGCCCTTTACTGAACTTGTGTAGCCCTCCATAGGGCTTGCATGACCTACATGTTTCATGGCCTTTCAAATTTTTTTTAAGCATTATTTAAATATATAAGAAGAAGCTTATATTTTATCCATCCTATGTATTTGGTCTAGTGGGTATATAAACAAGTCTTAAAATTTTGGTTTGCAAAGGATGAAGTCTTAAGTTCAATTGCCAACTCCAAAATTTTTTAATTAATAAAAATTAAATTAAATTTTTATTTTCATAATGTTAAAAATTATTAAATTTTATTAAACAACATGAATACTGACAAGTGTGATATCTCCCAAATGATAAATCAAATTTTCATGAAACTAGTATTGATGGAATCATCTTGAAGAGTACTATGTATTGGGCATCATTTCAAGGTTTGAAAACTAAGTTGAATTTTTATTATTTAAAAGGACCAAAATGACTTGTTTTTCCAATTTAACATTCTTAGGTTGACATATATGAAACATGATAACTTCTAGATGACTTGGGTTTCGATTATAAATTATATATTAATCCTTAGATAGGAATATAATACTTTGACCTTATGATTTGGCAAGTATGATGTAAGCCTATACTCTTGCATCAAGCTTAGACCCTAGGTACTAGGGAGAAGCAAGATATCTCAACATTACTATCAAGTAATACTTTTCCTATGGGTCTCATGATAATAACATTTATTAATTACATGGGGATGAACCAATCTTATTGCTAGGTTAACCTCGTTAAACTTACTTGTATCTTTACAAGTGTTAAGTTAGGAAAGGTAACACCAAGTTACAAGGGCTAGGTATTTAGAGATGATAAGTTCAAAACCAAATAAGATTGACTTTGACCATGGTTACTAGCCTTCTGAAAGAAATTTAACAATGATCTTAATCAATTAACATTTTAATAAGATTGCAGGATGGGTAAAAGTTACCTAGACTGGTGTGTCCTTGTCTTACCAATATCTCTTATAATTGATGTACCTTGGTAAGGCATAGTCAAATCTCTTGATCACTGATATCCATAAAAGTCTCCAAGGAAAGGAATCTTATTGGCTGATGGCATCCATCTTGAACATGAAGTACATTTGTGGTCCTCTCATAGATGTGTGGTTTAAGATTATGTTATCCATAAAAAATTACTTGAAGGATAACTTCTAGCTTACATGGATCATCTTAAATATAAGGCACATCTGGTGATGGTCTATGGCTCTTCCTAGATCTTGGCTCCATGGTTCATCATCAGGTTGTAGTCAGCCCATGGTTCTAATTGGTTCCTGGGTTGTCCTTTACTCAAATACCAAATGTGACATCCCATTTCTAGATGTCATGGAAAATGTCAAATATATATTATATTAGACATTATGCGTAAGAAGATAACATAGCAAATGCCAAATATATGTAACATTTAACATTATGCATAAAAAATAAAAAGGAAAATGCAAAAAGGAAGAGAAGAAGAATGCTTTATTAATGTGAAATACTGTATCTAGATCATGCTCTGGGTCTTTCATGGATTTTCTTCCTTCAACATCTATCTCTTAGAGGCAATCCAACACTACCACCACGATTAGGCCTATCACAAGCCAGAAGAGATGGTCAATCCTCTTCATGTCTCACTTTACTCGGCACTTGTTACTTTCAACATCACAACTCCATGCTAATGTGACCTCTAATGCCTGGGTATAAATACCTTAGGTCAAACCCCTAAAGGTCACATCAAGAGACACATTTGTTATTACAACATGCCCTTTTGGGTCTTAATTACAACTCCCTTTTTGAGTCTTCTTACGATAATAATGACAATTGTTATTAGGAGACATCATCTTTGTCAGGCAGTAGCACCATTTGGAAATGGGAACATTACCAAAGGCTAGGTCTTGATTATCCTTACTTCCAAAGGGACTCACCAACAGGTCTTGTAATAACTTCACCACTATCATTAAATTATCATCGTCACCCCAAACAAGTCTCTCATGGCTGAGTCTTGGCAATAGCCTTACTACTAACATCCTCAATGGTTGAGGCACACATATCATCAGAAGGATAAATCTTGAATATGCCTCACCACACACCACTAGACTCAACTACTCAATGTCATGATCTTAGCTAAATCCATAACCTCATATGAACTTACGAATCAAAATCTAGGATAGGAAATCCATCCAACAATCCTTATTCCCATGGAATGGGTTCCACAAAGGAACACTCCACTACTGCATGTAGATTGAGGCATCTAAAAGATTTGTGGATCCCACTACCAATAGAGAAAAACTAGGCACATAAATATTATTATTGTAATCCAAAATTCCAAAGATCTCAAAATATCCAAAATTTTATAAAATCTTGGCAAATCATATTTTATATCATGAGCTAATCCAAAATAATCATAAAATATCTAGAAAGCAAGTTGGAAAAAGTTTCCAAAATTTCTATAATTTACCAAAAGATAGAAAATGGTTTGGACAAGATTAAAATACTTATTTCCATATAAAACTAGCTCAAAATGGCAAAAAAAATTAGTAGAATATCAAGAACATTTAGTAGAATATCGGCATGATAATTAAAATCATGGAAAAGCAACAAAAAACTAGAAAGTATAAGGAAAGTGCACAAAATCCATAGCAAAATAGGATAACTACATAAAAAGGAAAGTAAATAATCTTTCTTACTTGCCAAGTCACCCAAAATCAACATTTTACTGTGCTTTCAACTATTGCACCAAAAATCCTTTACAATTTAAAACAAGATGTATCAAAGGCCACAATTTATTTATACGTAAAAGAATCACATGCAGCGTGATACCTCGACTTGGTACATGTTTAGAAATGAAAGAAATAGGTATCAAACTAAAGAAACTGGGCTAAAATTGGCTTGAAGACAGAAACAAGATGAATGGTTTCTATTTCAAAAACAAAAAATCCGATACACAAGGGAGTGAGACAACAAAGAAGAGAGAAGAGGCAGTGAATATAACAAAGATGTATTACATATATATGTTATGTTATATACATAAGATATATTATTACTTTTACTTTTCAAATCATCTTTCTCATATTTAAGTGCTTTCACTGCATTACTTTTTTTATAATTTTATTTTTAATTAATTATTTTCCATAAGCATTTTCACAAGTCCATTTACTCGTTTTCTCTCCCTACTAATACTTTCAATGTTTAACACTCATAACATGTACATCAGAACTCCAAATCAAATTCCATTTAAACTATGGAATCCCTATCAAGTGCTCTACCTAATCATATGCTAAGTCTTATATAAGCTTTACTTATCATATCGCTTAATTCAAATTCCCAAACTTCATTATATTTTAAGCAAACTAAAAAATGTAATATCTTGCAAAATGTAACTTCGATTCTAACAAACCAAGGATCAAAAATAACGTTTTTGAATGTCTCTAACACATTGGTAAGTCTATATTCTAGGTAAGACATCATTTTAACATACTTCCTTAACAAAGCTAATTTATGAAATATTTAATTATAATTAAAAATAAACTTTGAATCCTAGTTTAATTAAAAAAGTGACAAGGGATATGGTCTAGGTAGGATTAGGGTCCATCGTTGCTCCATGAACAAAGTATTATATAATCAAATGTGCATAATAAAAATAAAAGATGCATAACTAGATGTGCATAATAGAGATTGAATATACATAACTAAATGTGCATAAAGAATAAAATATGCATAGCCAAATACTTCTAAAGGTATGATAATTGACATAAAGAAAAAATTCCTATGGTAATTGGATTTCAACCTTTAATCATAAAATATATAATAGATCTATTACTACAATGCAATGGTAAGAAAACAAAGGATACAAAACTTTAACAAATTATCCTAGCAAGTAGGCTGCATAAACTTATGTAGGAAGCTAACAACAATATTAATAGTATCATCAGTAGTAATAATATAATCTTATATTTTAACTAAGAATATTAGAGCTAAACTATTGAAATGCATACCTCAACAAATTAATCACATGCATTAAATTAAATAACTAAACCTTTGTAGATTTTTAGGTTGTGACATTTATGCCCAAGGGAGATTATCAGAAATGAGAGCCCACTAAATCTATAGGCTTACTAATCAAGTGGTAACTGAAAAAAGGAGAAAGTGCACAAAAGTATAATAGAGATTCATCCATTTGCAAAAGGGAGGTATCTCTCTCTCTATGGTCCTAAGGATGAAGCACCACTGGAAGAGGTGGTATAAAGAAACACACTGATGATTCAAAAATTTGTCATAGAAATATTGGTTAAGGTGGATAAAATGTTAGACTCCTTGAATAAGAAGTTCCAAACCTCTTTAAAAATTATGAAGGAGAAAATGGAGCAAGGAAACAAAGATAAAGACAAAAGGAGAAGAAGGAATTCTAAAAAGGACTACCATCAATAGAAAGATGAGGCTACATTAGTTGATGAGACTGCAGATTCTGAAATAGAAGATGATGGGTATGATATCTACTAGTATGAACATCCCAAGGGATGTTGCCTAATATTTTCACATCTATAAGAATTTGGGGTTTATGCCTTGAATCTAAAATTTTCAAGAAGGCAACTAGCCAAGAGATTGCCTTATCCATAAGCCGATTATGTGAAAAATTTTCACTAGCAACAATATCATCCAAGTGGAGTGCCACTCAACCTCAAGAACATTATCATCAATGGCAAAACCCATAGTTGTGGGGGATGTCACTACTACAACAACAATATCTTTACTACCAACTAGACCCATATGGATATTATGTCTAGTAACTTGTATCTCCTAGTATCTTTGCAAGTCATACTTCTTTTTTCCATCACTCATATCCCTTAAATATCATAGACCTACTACACCACAAGTTAAATCTCTTTCTGCATATACTCCTCACTATTCACCACAACACACTACACCTCATACCCCCACTCCTTTGCCACATGCATTGCCTATGCAAGGTGATATACCACCATAGCCTCAACAATGCAATGCCATGTAGGCTATGAACTTATAGCTAGATGACAATTCAAGTGGTTCTAAGTGTTAGCCTTGAAAAGAGGCTTTCTTCAGTTCCAATAGTCTGCCTAAACCCTCGTTGGTATCTATGGCTACAAATCCTTCTCAAACTACTTCAAAGATATCTACTAAGCCACCTTCAAATCAAAGACCAAAAAATGTGCATAGTGTCATGTTAACACATGTAGTCATGAACTAGATAAAGTTAGAACACCTTCCTAGGAAAAGAACCAATCCTGAAAGTCCTCTAATTTATTTGTAAATCACAAGAAATGATCCATGCAAAACTCAACTAGACTCGAGAGCTAATGTGAAATTAATTTTCAAAGAAATATATAAAACTAGAAACCTGCCTTTACTTAAAAATGTAACATTAGAGCTTACTAATTAATCCATCATCATTTCCTTAAGATAGGTGAAAGATATTGTGACCAATGTGTGTGGATGGTTATATTCGGTGGACTTCCTAGTTATCCATGAAAACAACTATAAAGTGAACTTTTCAATTATCATGGGAAAAGCTTGGCTAACTGCAATTGATTCTAATCTAGAAATCAGAGACCTCTCCTTGAAAATCTCCAAGGAAAATGATTTGGAAAGATTGAGAAGAAGAGAGTTCTATGCATCACATACAGTGCCATGGGGTGCCATTGTGTGTAGAAAATATGGACCATAAAGAACACATCCATTACAACATGCAAGAAGTGTGCGAAAACCATAGATGTCCAAAGGTGCCTATATGCAGTAGCCATAAAACAAGAGGGTACCTAATGGCTAATAACAAATGATAGCTCTAGTTCCAACAATATACATGGAACTAACTGAAATCCTCGCAGGTGCTTACATTAATAAGATGGATGAAATGGAGCATATCTAGAACTAACTCTTTGAAGCAAAATATATGAAAGAAGCATAAATGGATTGGGGAGAGTTTGAAATCCTTGATATTTCTAAATAAGAACCCTTGTTATTTAAATCCTTACCAACATCTATAGAATGTATTTCTTGATAATGAAAAACTAGTAATCATCAATCCTCATCTCACTAAGGAACAAATGGGGAAGCTGCTAAAGGTATTCAACAAATGACCAATAGCCTTCGCTTAGCCATATCATAATTTAATAGGAATAGATCCATGCATATGCCAAGATCAGATCTGCATGCACTCCACTATTAAACCCAAGAAGCAATTATAAAGAAGGTTGAATCCAAAACTAAAGCAAGTTATTAAAAATGAAGTTAAAAACCTTCTCAAAGCAAAACTCATATATCCAATAGCAGATAGTAAGTAAGTAAGATCCCTCATTATTGCACAAAAGAAAGGAGGACAATGGAGAGTCTATATAGACTTCAAGCTACTAAACATGGCTACATTTAAAGAGAATTTTCCATTTTCATTTGTGAACCAACTGTTAAATACAATTTCAGGGCATAGTTATTCCAATTTTCTAGATGGGTACAATGGGTACAATCAAATACAAATTGCTCCAAAAGACAAGGCCAAAACAACTTTCACAAGTCCTTGGGGGACTTTTGCACACAAGAAGATGCCCTTTGGCCTATGTAATGCTCCTATAATCTTTTAACACCTGGATCTAAGTATTGTTCAACAATAAATTGGTAGTGGTATGGAAGTCTTCATGGATGAATTCTCCACTTATGGCACTAATTGAGAATAAGCACTAGACTATCTTGAGCAGGTACTAAAACAGTGTATGAAGATAAACTTATAGCTTAACTTGCAAAAAAACCACTTGATGGTCCAAGATGGCATTGTTTTAGGGCATAGAATTTAAGATAAAGAAATTCAGGTGGATCCTAAAATATAAAGGTTATCAAAGGAATCACCAAACAACCTCAAACTATCCAAGATGTAAGGTCATTTCTTGGTTATACTAATTACTACAAGAGTATTATTGAAAACTTCTCTAAAATTGCCAAACCACTAATTGAATTTACCAAGAAGGATGCAATCTTTGAGTGGACCAGGGAATGTGAACAGACATTCTAACACTTGAAGTAGTACCTCGTAGAAATATCCATTCTACATGCTCCTAATTGGTCCAAAATTTTTCATATCATAACAGACGCATTCAACTATGCATTGGAAGTGGTACCAACACAAATGGATGATTAAAAATGTCCATATTATATACATTGTGTAAGCATGATAATTACGAATGCACAACTCAATTACACAACTATAGAAAAAGAACTCATGATGTTGGTATACACTAGTAAAATTTAGGCACTGTGTACAAAAATATCTAATTTTTGTGCATACTAATCATAGTGTGATTTTGCTTCCTAATGAATAAGCCAGCTATGAGCCCTCGTGTTATACAATGATTGGTGATCTTTTAGGAGTTTGATCTAATAATGGTGGATAGAAAGGAGACCAAGAATGTAGTTGCAGATCCTTTGTCATTAAGATGGAAACAATGATAATAAAGAATTCATATCTAATCAATTTTTAGATGAACTTTTCTTTGCTAAGGAAACTAAAGTTCATGCACCAATGGTCACAAGTTGGTATGATGAACTCCTCTCATATCTACTCACACAAAAGACTCCTATAGAATGGGATCATAAAAAGAAATAGCAATTTCTCTACCAAATCAAACACTACATAGAAATAGAAGACAACCTCTACAAGGTTGGTATTAATGACTTGGTACGATGATGTGTATCTAATGCAGATCAATTGAGAGGTCTCCAAGACACTCATGAGGATCCTTGTAGGGGCCACTATGCAAGAAGAAGGATGACCACAGAGATCTTAATTGAAGGATATTTATAGCCAACGATCTTTAAGGATGTGCACCATTTCGCCCATTCATGCAAGAGATGCCAACAAGATGGAGGAATGACAGCCAAAATGGAAGGGCCCCAATAGTGGATTCAACCATTGGAAGCCTTTAACCTTTGGGGAATTAATTTCATGTGATCTATCCCTCCCATGTCTAATGGGAAGTCATATATCATTGTTGTTGTTAACTATTTTACCAAATGGGCATAAGCTATAGCCATTTTTTACTTACAACTTGATTCTTTCACTAACAAATATCTAAAAATTTTGATGTGCCTAGAGCACTAATTTCTAATAACGAAACATATTTCATAAGTGCTACCTTTCGTAAGTTAATGCAATGCTTGAGGGTGCAACATAAATTTACAACACCTTATCATCCTTAAGACAATAATCACACAAAAGTAACAAATAGGGAGAATACTCAAATTCTAATATGAACCATCACTAGATATAAGAAAAATTAAAGTACCAAACTCAATGATGCCTTGTGGGCATATCACTCAACATGGAAACTTCCTATAGGGTACTCTCCCTATGAGTTAGTGTACAGAAAGTTATCCAAACTCCCAATTTAAACTAAACTCTACACACTCATGACTACATGTGAGCTTAACTTAAACATTAACCTAGCACAAAAAAATGATTCATAACAGTCAATGTGCCAGAAGAAAATCAAAGGGTAGCCCTAACAATGAATGAAGTGCACAAGACATATAATAATAATGTTACAATGCATGGATAAGGAAAGTTACATTCAAACCAACAAACAAAGTTCTTTATTGAAATCCCATGCATGTGTCGCAACAAACCAAGTTCCAAACATTATGAGAAGGACCTTCCATAGTACACTCAAATTTTTCTTCTGAGGCTATGATAATTTACAATCCAACAAGCCCTTAGAACCACATGTTGATCAACATCCCGTAACTTAAACCATTCATAGACTTCCAAGTAACTAGCCACAACACTAACACCTCAAATTAAGAACAAGCTCACTTCATCTTCTAGATCTGCTCCTCCCAACCTGGTTGTGGGGGTAACATCTTGATGAGGATGAAAGAGGTTTTCTTATTTTTTTGTTTTGCAATATTCTTTATATGTTTTCCATTTTCTTTATATTTTACTCAATTTTTATATATTGTTCTTTTATACATTTTTTTTTTTTGAATTTTTTATCTAAATTTTCCATGTTATTTTCATTTAGTCTTAACTAAAATCTTTGATTTTGTTCCATGGATACTACAAATTTTGGAAATTTTTGAACACGGGTATCAATGTTATGATTTATTACTAAGGCCAACTTTGTCTTTGGGTTATGTTCTTTACTAACAATCTATTAGTTTTCTGATGGTATCAAGTAGTGAGTTCAAGACATTCATCCATTTCATCTATTTGATGTGGAGTTTTGCATCATGAGAGCATAAGGATTCTTTCACATCAAAACTATAAGTAACATGTGATCTTGTTACCCAATAAACTCAAAAAAATCAAGTGGTAATGGAAAAAGATGTGACCTCAAGATGACTTCTTGTGTTCTTTTCTCAACTTCCTTCTTAAGTTGTATGATGCCTCATGGATATATCATTGCACCTACTGTCAACAATAAAAGTATGTCTCTGTACAATTCCCAATATATATATATATATATATATTAAGAATTTAAAGCACACCTCTCTCACAAACTCTTAGACTACAAGCACTGGTCATGGGGCTAGTAAGACATGTTATTCATGCCCAAAGGCATCCCTCTAACTAAGGCTTGAACTTCTCCCTAAATACTTCCTTCTTCTTCTCTTTACTTGTATTTTGTGGTTTTCATCAACTCATGATGGTAGGCAAGGAGGAATACATCAATGCGAAGTTATTGTCATTGAAATGGACTTGGTCTAGACTTGGAATGAATCAATATTGGATCATCTTAATCATGCATCTTGCTAAGGATCTCATGTGACCATCATGCAAATTTTTCTTCAAATGTTCTCCTTATATCATTATCACACTCCATTTTCTCTCACCTCATTGCCTCATACCATGGTCAATTGACAATTTTATTTTGTAGTTTTTATAACTCTTAGACAATCCCTAGCATGGGTACGACATTTCATTCAAACAACCATTCATCAGCTAAGGTGCTTATGAACTCCTTACAATCAAGTTTTGCAAGGGAACATAAGGAATAAGCCTACTTTGAGGAGGACCCACTTACATATCTCTTAGTTTTATTCAAGTTCAACCCAATAACCATGGGCCTTGTTTCAATCTTAATCATGTTTATAGCCTACATGATCTAGTTTTTATCTACTTTGACATAAGGAACATCTTCCAATTACTCATCCAATTTCATGGACCATACTCTTAATTGTGTTATTGCCATGGTTTCCCAGCTTTTTGGTTTACATCTAGCTCTTTTTTCAACCCCAAACGTGCTCAAAATTCCTTCATATATTAAGTCAAAAAATAGCTACAAATAGTTGCATCGACACATCACCATCGATGCAATCAAACTAGTTAATGTAGCCTCATCAATGCATCCTTGTCAACACAACATAAAAATCTTCTAAATACATGCAATACTTAACTCATTTTTCACATTTTCTCTCAAACACATGAAGAGTTTTTGTAATTTTTCAAAGCCCAGAGCTTTCCAAGATCCATAACTTGACAATTGTTTATCCGTTTTTACCCGTTCTTCAATCTTCAAGCTACCAGAGATATGCTTTATATCGTAGGGGCATTAAATATTAAGCTTTCACAAAAAAAAATTGAAATTTTTTCCAACACCCCATAGATAAGATATTAATATAATATTAAATTAATAATCTTAAGAGTTAATATCAACAATCAACCTTCGATAAAGCATGAATAAAATAATATCATATGCCTGTGATCACTACATAAGGACTTAACGATAAAATTCCAACTTTTGATCAATAAACATAACCTGATCAAACCAAGGAAGGTATATGAATAAAACAAAGGTTATATCTAAAGGACTAATCTAAGGTTATGTTTGTGATCGCAGATGGCATCTAAGCAAGGATCGTAGGCAGGAGGGCCATCATAGCTCAGGGAGAAAAGACCATGTGGTGGAAGAAGGTAACAACAATAACCACAACAACAACAACCCCAAGAGCATGGAGCCAAGACCACCTATGCTAATGGGCCCCTACAAGAGGAGCCAAGGAAAAATTTGTCTCCTAAATTTCCACAATAGAAACAAGGAAATCTAGACAAAATGAGGTCCCAAGACCACAACCCAATCTAGAGGTCATGCTCACAAAATCCTGCTTGGAGAAGGTTCGTAGCAAGGAAAATTAGAGTTCCATCCTTCAAGAATTGAATTTCAAATCTTCTTTGAAGATTGCACTAGAAGAAGTCAAAACACAATAGCAAGGGTCTCCACTATTATCCATTCTCTCCACCAATAGAGAATGGTACATGGAGGAAATCTATCTCTTCTAGAACAACTGACAAGAGGATGAGACTATTAAGATCAAAGACATCATCATCTCCTCTTCAATTAAAGCAATAACAGAGGTTCTCAAATTTTCCAAAACTGAGGAAAAGCTGATAGAGAACTTTAATCGAGTAAACCCAGAAGCCAAGAAAGAGTGAATTCAGTGCTGCTATGGAGTGGACCATAAGGAGTATGATGTCCTATCCAAGGCATGCATGAGTCTAAGTAGAAAATTCCAAGTCAACCTACCTCAACTCATCTTTCTTGAAATAAAAAAGTATTTCAATGAATACTAGAAGGGTAGGAAAACACTTCCCTTTCCATGCCTTATCCGAAAACTTTATAAAAGGGAAGTAATAGCCCTCTACTCCAACGATGTGGTTCACAAGACTGCTGCAACATCATGGCAGGAGTTGATGAAGATAAAGCGTTTACCAAGCTTCAAAAGGAGGAGCAACCATCATCGTTGCTACCTGCAACATCAAAGATAACACTAGAAATGCTAACTATTTAACACCTAGGGAAACTTACGAAACAATAGCTACAACAAGAAGCCTACAAAGATGGTGGAGAATCTTCTATATACAGATCGATCATGAGCCACTTGAATGAGGTCACAAAGACCATCAACTAGCCAGATGATGAGATGATCCCTCACAAAGAAACTAGACTCCTATTCATTCCAACCCAATGTCAGAGAAGTTACTATGTCAATTCTAGGATAAGCATTTCTTGAAATCTCTAGGAATGCAACACCCTTCTCCATGATGCTAGAAGAAAATGAGGAAGCAACAATCCTAGTCATGTCACACAAGGGATCTTTGACAACAAGTTCATTAACCCAAGTGTTTCTGCAACATCTAAACATAATGTTGTTGCCATGGCAGATGTACAAGGATCAACAAGAATTGGAAGTAGAGGGATGAATGCAACCTGGCAGGAGAAAGTGTTGGAGCAACTAGTGGAAGATGGGCAATAGATTCCAAAGATCTTTGATCTCCCGTAAGACATTTTGGCTAACTACTCGCACCTACTGGAGACAAGGGGCAATTGTTAATTACAAATGCACTACTCCATGAAGCCACCGTTAGCAACTAACAATTGGCTGCCAACTTGTAGAACTCAGAACCTGCTTGTCAATTCCTACCATTCTCAAATTGAAGCTCACCAAAGATGAAGCTTTCCAACAAAAAGATGACAATGTTTAATGTGTCACTATCCAAGGCAATGATGAATTCCTCCATTTGTGACCTTCAATAGGTTCGCCAAGAGAATCTTGTGCTAATCCATGATAATCATTACCTACGAAATGCTTAGTAACAGAAGTACCAAATGGTTGAAAAAATTTGCCAATAGTAGGAACAGCTTGCCAAAGTAAACCTAGATTTCAAGAAGTTGGCTGTGAAAAACAAAAATCTCTCGATGGAGGTTCATGCCTTTCACTAAAAGATTGCAATTGAGGTTGCTATCTAGAAGAATGAGACCCTAAAACATGAACAAGTCAAAAATCACTACAAGGACTAGGTCAGGATGCTTAAAGAAATCAATGAAAAGGAAATCAAGTTAGCAAAGTTGAAGATGAATGAGGCCCAACACCTCCAATAGAGACGTGATATATGGCAACCCATCTATGATGGTCTCAATGCCTATGACCAAGCAAAAATCCACCTAATAGAGTTGTATATATGGCAACCTTTGTTATGCAAGATTGGCAATGCTGATAACAAGGAGGCCAAAATCAAATATAGAAAAGCACGTGGTCAACTCCTACCTCCTCTATGAGGTGTTGTTCAAGCTCCACAAGAAGACCAAACAAAAGTTGAAAGTGGCCAACATGGAGCTTAAAGTTCTCAAAAGCAAGTTCATTAATCAAAGATCCATTGCTAAGAACTTGACCAAGAGCATATGTGTTTGCCAAAAGTTGCAAAACCTCATTTGTACATTCGACTTTAAACATAAACAATTCACAACCTAGTTTGTCAACATAAAGAAGTTTTCCACACTACCATGCCCATGAAATATTCCAACACCAACTCATCTAGGTGAAGCAACTTGGACCATTTACAACCCATAGGGCAAAGAAGAGAAGATGAATAAACTTTTAAATGTTTTTGAGCTTCCAACATCAACAACAGGACAACCTAGACATCCAATAGGGCAAGGACACAATGAAAGACCTTCTGCTCCACAGAAGCCTCCACCTCTAGGCACTATGTGAAGATTTCATCCTATCTCCATATTTGTTGCAAGCACATACTAATTTTTTGACAAAGTGTCCAAATTCTTTGTAAATTGCACCAATTAACAACCCCAAATTTAATCCCGAAGAGAATGGGTATCAACCTTAAAGCTAATACACCAATTAACCATAAAAATGTTTCCTGGTCAACCTATACTGCTGGGATCACGACACGACACAAGACCATGATGACCCTTTTAACCTACCAAGCAATGCCTAACTGAACTCTAGAAGAAACAAATTTAGCAGTGTTAACCTTCTTGAGAGAGAATGAACTGAAACAATAACATCAATAGTCTTATTGAGCGGTTTCTCAGAATAATTTCTATACCAATTATTTTTATATTTCAAGCCAAATGACATGTTAGAACTCCCGTATCTTTAGCCTCTCATTTAGCATGCCCATTACCATAGTCGGTAAATAAATAATAAATTGTACTCCAATTTTATAAAGCTAAGTTATAGAAGTAACAAATTTCAGTATTAGCAAACATTGTTTCATCTTTAATCCTTTGGCTAGTTGGCTCCTCCATCTGATGTTTCAGATACCACATTACATTCCCCTTCGTAATTTGTTAAGTACAGCTTCCATGATGCCAATTTACAGCTGTACATAAACTCTCTAAAGCACTCATAATTTGAAGTGAACAAATACTTGCAAGCTATCATTTCCTAACAACTACATGACATTTTCGGAGACTGCCATTTGCCTTCTAAAAGCTCTTCGGCAATGGTCTTAATTGTGAGTAAATATATTGTATGTTAGGCAAATGTGCATACCATGCTAATAGATATATTACAACACATTTAATTGGAATGACAAGGATTGGATAAGTCCCTAAAATAGATAAACTATTTCACTCGATATACAGACATTTGGACAAACCTCAAAAAATCAAATACAAACAAAAACCAAAATAATAATAATAAAGATATTAGAAAATTGGGGCCTATCCATCTACAAATTGACACCTATCCATCTACAAACTGACACGAGTGATCATATGTCTGAAAACTATCAGAATGAAAAGAACCATCACCCACAACTGAAAATCCTTCCAATACCACTAAAACAGGAATTGAATACTGTCTGGTCCGAAGGTTTTAGCGGAGTCTGTGGCATTTTATTTGGTAGATGTTTATGGAATGCCTTCACTGCTCCTGCAACCCCATCTTCATTCTCCATTGCCTTGCCAATTTCCATGGCCTTTTCTTTCACCTATTTTCAAATTTCAAAAAATCAGCAGAATCTTCAAGGAGAAGCAATGAATGGGACGTTAACAATGAGATGCACGTATATTGCAAGTAGGTTGTTGACATGAAACACCAGAAAATCTATTTATCCTTACAAACAGTAAACCAACACTCAAGCGTCACTTTCGAATCACATGCGAAACAAAATACCTCGGGTTTCAGCATGAACTCAAAAGCAGAAACAAGTTTTTGTAGTGAAAACTGATCCACAGGAATTGGTGCAGGACCAAGCCCTATAGCATGCACTCTTTCCCCCCAGAATGGTTGATCTCCGAAAAACGGGACAATCGTAGTCGGGCACTGAAACAATATAAATAATTTGAAATAACTCACTTCTAATGGATCTATCAAACGGCAAAAGGAAACAACATAAACAAAGTAATCTTAAATGGTAGCTATGACCATTACTGATTAAAAACAATGGAGAAATAATTATGAAATGATGCAGAGTGAGCATTAATCCTTACCGCAGCTTTAAGCCCAGCTGCAGTAGTTCCTGCTCCACCATGATGAACCTATATAGACGTATAAAACATCAAGATTATTGCCACGTCATGCATCTAATTAAATGAGAAACCATTAAACTGTTAATATGGTTAACAGATTCTTTTTCAACAAACCTAAATAAAACAGACCCAACAATAACACAAATAACAGTTGGCAAAGAAGAATTAACAGGAACATATATACTAGATGTCATGTCAAATTTTATTAACTAATATGTGTTGAGTTTTAATATCACGTGTTAATACATATCCGGATGCATAACTGTAATGGTTTACATAAAGCGACTAATCAGGTTGTTAAGTGATCGGTTATGAAGAAATAGGACTTTTGAATAAAACGTGTCCATTCATATTCATTTTGTTAAAATAAAGGCAAAGCACCAGACAGTTTAATATACAGACGCACAGCACAAACCACACTTCAACAGTTTGATACATAGACCATAACCGTCAGTTGTACTGTCTACAGTTGTTTGAATAGGACGTGTCCATTCATATTCATTTTGTTATACTAAAGGGAAGGCAACAGAGTTTTATATAGAGACACACAGCACAAAGCACACTTCCAACAGTTTGATACATAGACCATAACCGTCAGTTGTACTGTCTACAGTTGTTCACTCTAGTCTCTATTGTTTTCCTCTTTCGTGCATTAAGATTTCGCTCTGGTCTCTATTTTTGTTTCCTCTTTCCTATATTAAGATTTCTACCTTTGTCCTTATACAATACTTTCGTTATATTAACCATCTAACTCTATAACCACCGATGTCTAAATACATGGTTTGGTGTTGTTTTGACATATACAAATTTCCGTCGCATTTAGTGTATTTTACCAACAGTCAATATATTAATATCATAGTTTGTGAACCAATATATGTTCCACACTTTCTAACATGTCATAAACGTGGTTGATACAAGTTCCTATTGTCATGGTTTACACAATTATGCAACATATAGACATTTCATTGGTTAAACTTTGTTATCCTCGTTCCGAGGGCCTCAATTCCTAAAAATATTAGCCTTAGAAATTCAACTCTACATAATAAAACATATCTAAATTCATAACCGCATGAACATATCTACATTTTTTTAAAGGTTAAAAAATGATTTTATTAATGATCAACCATATTCTTTTACTTTTGCGTATTGAGATGGGTGTGAGCGGTGTGAGCAATGTGGGTGCCAGCGGTGTAAGCAGTGTGGGTGCAAGTGATGGAAGGGGGTACAATGCGAGTGATGGGAACGGGCACTATACGCACACCAATAGCTACCAGCCCGGCCCACAAGCGGCCAGCCCTACAAGGACCATTGTGGAGGGATGTGTTGGGGGGCACTCTGAGGCAAGGAACAGGGACATTGAGGAATGTTCCTATTCAGATAGTGTCATGTGCCTCCAGGTTAGTGGGCCACCGATGGAGCAGGTGAGGACGATGGAGCGTAGTCTAATCAAATGTTTCGTCTCCTCTGGTGCTTGCCCCCAGATGGACCTTATCTAATGGTGGACAAAGTGTGGGAAGTAGGGGCAATGGACGTGCAGAGCCTATTAGAGAAATTGCTCTTGTTTATTTTTTAGACGATGGAAGATCGTGACAAAGTCCTCCAAGGGGGGCCATGGTTCTACGACGCCAGAGGGCTCACTCTAACCCCCTGGCGGTTGGGGGCACATCAAGAGCCAGACCTGTTTGCTTATGCCCTAATGTTGGTCCGTGTGTCTAGGATCCCGTGGGAGATGTGAAACCTAGATTTCCTCAGGCGTATTGTAGGTTTTTTCAGTGATTTCATCACTTTTGATAAGGTGACACAAACAATGGAGTGGATGGGTTTCGCCCATTTTTGTGTGTGGCGGACCTTATCCCCAAAGGACTTAATCAAGGAGGTCGTTCTCGAACTGCCTAGCAATGAGGAACGACTATGAGCAGAGTTTGAAAACTTGGAGGTTGGGCAGCCAATGAAGAAGGTGATGCCTCACGCTACTCCCTTTGTGGAGAAAATGGGCATCGTGAGCCTAACTGTCGAGCTTGGGGTGGGGGAGCGAGGCTGGTGCAAGCTGAGGTGCGTGAGCCAAGTGCTGGTGGTGCTTGGACGACTATTGGGCGTAAAGGACGTTTGATGGGACCACCCCGCCCCCTCCCCCATGGGCCTCCTCACCACAATGGGCCTCCCCACTGCAGCCGAAGTAGGCTCACTGCTCTTCTCCAATGTCTCTGCCCTCGATTGAGCCAACAGTACCTGGAATCGTGCTCCCCCCTCTTGGTGATTGGGCTAATCTGGCCCAAGGGTGCACAAGATCTCAAAAGCCTAAGGAGGCTTGCCCACCATCTGAGGATTTTGGCTGCACCCCAATGTCCTTGACGGGGAACCGCCCTTGCTGCCCCTCTAAAAGCTTGGTGCGGGAAAAACACACAAAAAGGACTATTGACTTGGGATTACAGCCGACCCTGCAGAAGGTCTACCAACACCACTCAACCGATCACACATGAAGCTATTGTCATGGAATTGCAGGGGACAAGGTATGTCCTATAAAAGAAATACCCTGCAACAGATCGTTTGAACTGAAGATTGTGATATCGTATGCGTTCAGGAAACCAAACTATAGGAGGTTGAGCGTTGACACCTCCATTGGGATGGCTGGAAGGTGCACCTACGGCCATGCATGGGGCAGGCGAGAGGCTTGGCCATCCTGGCACAATTTGACATACTCTTGGTTGACTTGTCGCAGTGGGCCCTGACTGTCCACATTCCCTCTCGGGGTCTATGGTTAACCAACTTCTATAGGGCTCAAGCTTGGGAGCAGAGGCTTTTGGAGTTGGCGCGAGTGGCGACGTTGGTGCAGGATCACCGAGCATGGCTTGTTGTTGGGGATTTTAACCAACAACTCCACTCTTGGGAAAAGTCTAGTGCCAGTTGCTCCCCTCCCCCAGGAGCCTAAGAATTTCAAGACTTCTTGACATTTCACTCGCTGGTCGATCTGCCAATTGAAAATTGTCAATTCACTTGGAGCAATAGGCAGAAAGGGACCAACTACATCCTCTCTAGAATCAATCGAGTTTGCATTAGCTCATACCTCCTTCTGAGACTAGATGCGCAGGTCATGAGACAAGACACAATTGCCTCGAACCACCAATCGCCCATTTGTTGCATTGGAACCCCAAGGAAAAGGACCCCTCAATCATTTCGGTTTGAGGCAACTTGGTTGCACAAGCCTTGGTTACGCCCTTTAGTTAAGGACATCTAGGTGGACTACCAATTGACCGGGTTAAGGGGATCCTAGGAACTTTCTTCGAGAAGGGCTCCTTCATTTGAAGTGGGCAATCAAATCCATAGTTGTGGAGGAGAAGTTCTCGTTCCAGACGAGCTGTACTACCCTTCATTCCACACTGGCCCAAGTGCAATCTTGACAAGAAGTTCGAGAGGACCTATAAGATGAGGAGCAGAACATTCTAATGCAATTGCAGGTACTTCAATTAGAAGAGGAAATCTATTGGAAACAAAGATTGTGGGTTAGGTGGCTTAGGGAGGGAGACAGACAAACAAAATTCAACAGCCAATACCCTAGCATGGAGCCAACAACACATGTTGCAGACTAACACGAGAGATATGGTTGATGATCCAAAGGATGTTGCCAAAGAATGAACATGGTATTGGAAGGTGATCTAGGCTGGGCCGTGTCTGTGCAGGTTCCGCGAGTGCTGGGAGAAGAGGACAATGCTCGACTGCTAACCCCTTTTCCTGGCAAGAGCTGAAAGAAACCATTGGTGCCATGCCTAGAGGGAAGGCACCTAGGTCGGATGGTTGGAGTCTCGAATTCTTCAAAGAATTTTTTGATATTGTGGGACCCAACCTCCTAGATGCCTTTAATCTAATGTTATCCAAGAGACAGGTTCGCCGTGAGATCAATTGCTCCTAAATCGTATGCATTCCCAAACGCATGGATGCTTCTTCTCCAGCCCATTTTCGACCCATTGGGGTTTGTAACGTGCCGATCTGTCTTTTCTCTAAGATGCTCATGCGGAGGTTGGTCCCAATCATGCCCAGACTGATCAGTGACAACCAAACGGGGTTTGTTCAAGGATGAACCTTGTAATACTAGGTGCTCATCATGCAGGAGCTCCTTCACTCCCTGCATCTTTCGAAATTCCCTAGGCTAGTTAGACATTACCAAGGCATACGACACAATCAGCTAGGAGGCACTTGCCATCATTATGAGGCAAAAAGGCTTTGATCCAGAGTTCATCCAACTATGTATTCACCTGCAATCTTCAGCCGTGTTCTCATTTGATGTAGGGGACGTTTGTGGGGACTCTCGTCTCCTGGAAGGGGTTTACGACAAGGGGACCTTCTTTTGCCTTTGCTCTTTATCATCAGTATGGACCTATTGAGATATTACTGCATGTGTTCACCCTCTTCACGCTCCCTTTGGGTAGCTTCCTCCTGCAGCAGTTCTTCCCGCACTCGGGCCCGGATCTCATCCACTAACCGGGCCGAGCAACGTCAACCATGAGGTCTTGCTGCCTCACCCTCTCCTGCTCCCTTTCATAAAACTGGGCCTCCAAGTCAGCTAGTGCCTGCACAAGGGCTTCGTGCCATTTGGCCTCCCATTCCCGTTGTTCAGCCTCACGCGTTTCAGTTGCGGTCCTTTGTGTGGCCTGCCGCAACTCCTCGTCCCAATTCATGCCACGTCCGGAGGTCTCTAGTGGGGGGTGGGACTCCAACCTGACGAGACTAGCAGGGGGGCACCGTTCCCGCTGGGTACGCCGCTTCTGCGTGAAGGTCGTCACCGGCAGGGTCCAACGGTTCCCCCAACTAGTCGAAGCCACAGGGCCAACAGGGGGGCCCCGCAAGGGGGCATCTTGGGAGGACGACGGGTTTTGCCCTGCCCCCCGCCACAAGGCTAAGATTAACCATGAATGGCAGCTGCGTCGTTTAAGTTGAAGGGCCGCCAAAAAAATGGGGTAGGTTAACCTGACAACCAAACTTCAAGCAACAAAGAAAGACAAAGTGTATGCCCTGGAGCTTGGAGCCATTGCCAGATTGGACAAAAAATCTGTCCACCAGATCTACTGCATGGGCCCAAATTCAGGGCAGAGAAGATCTGGGCACCTGCCGCCTTTGTGTGTGGGGCACGGGCCCTTCAAAAAACAATTCTGCATCCTGCAAACCACGTGTGGAAGGTAAGCTGACCTTGTTGGCGACCTGGGCCCCCAAACAACTGGCGGTTGAGGATTCCATGACGGTAACCTCGCACCCTCGGAGATAGGTCCGATCATTGTGCCAGTTAGCAAAGAACATGTTGTCAACCAGATGTGGGTCCCCGACCAACCGCTGCAGGGGGTCACACCAGCCACACTATGTCACCATCTACTAGAGTTCTTCGTCCTCCTGAAACGCGGCGTAGTCTGGTTCAAACGTCAACGTGACTCCCATTGCCACCTCGATTTCTTTCCACACGCAAAGAGCTTCGAAAACCAGCCCCGAGGGGGCAGCCTGACATGGTGGATACTCAGTTGGTGTGTTTCCTTATTCAATCGTTGCGTTCGTGTCTTGAATCGTTTTCGTTCGAGGTTACCCGTGCAGTCGATTCAGTGTGACAGTAGATCATGTATCTTTTGAGACAGTGCTTCAATGACAGATGATCATTTATNGACCCTTCCTAGGCTGGAAGATTTAGGCCACCAAGAGCATACCAAGAAAGAACCATGCTGTTTTGAGAAAAACCTGTCTTTGTCACAAAGCATAAATGATCATCTGTCATTGAAGCACTGTCTCAAAAGATACATGATCTACTGTCACACTGAATCGACTGCACGGGTAACCTCGAACGAAAACGATTCAAGACACGAACGCAACGATTGAATAAGGAAACACACCAACTGAGTATCCACCATGTCAGGCTGCCCCCTCGGGGCTGGTTTTCGAAGCTCTTTGCGTGTGGAAAGAAATCGAGGTGGCAATGGGAGTCACGTTGACGTTTGAACCAGACTACGCCGCGTTTCAGGAGGACGAAGAACTCTAGTAGATGGTGACATAGTGTGGCTGGTGTGACCCCCTGCAGCGGTTGGTCGGGGACCCACATCTGGTTGACAACATGTTCTTTGCTAACTGGCACAATGATCGGACCTATCTCCGAGGGTGCGAGGTTACCGTCATGGAATCCTCAACCGCCAGTTGTTTGGGGGCCCAGGTCGCCAACAAGGTCAGCTTACCTTCCACACGTGGTTTGCAGGATGCAGAATTGTTTTTTGAAGGGCCCGTGCCCCACACACAAAGGCGGCAGGTGCCCAGATCTTCTCTGCCCTGAATTTGGGCCCATGCAGTAGATCTGGTGGACAGATTTTTTGTCCAATCNTTGATTGATGCCTTCGTGGTCTAAGGTGTGATTCCATGATAGGGGACTCATTGTGCCTAAGAGGCTATGGTGTCTTGCTGAATTGTCCTGTGTACTCTGTCCCTTATGTACACTGATGTATTACAGAGTCCCTCGCTGATGTATTGTCCCATGTCTCTGGCGTGATGTTAATTCATGTTGGTGATCGCGCCTCCCTAGTGGGATAGCAGAGTTGATCATGAGGGATCATTCTCCATTTCAATGGATGCCCTCTTCAGTTCTTGAAATAATAAGGCAGGTGATATTGAGACGGTTGTCTCCTATAAGCAGTTGATGTTTGGGACTTGTTCCTAGCAGTGGTCCTATGTTCGTGAACTCGTGGGGCTTGTTCTTAGAGACAGAATGTTGTTACCCTGGTGAAATTCATGAAACCTCCTTTGTGAGGTCATGTTGTTGATGTAAATTAAAGATACATATTGCTCTTCTTGTAGGCAAGGAATGATCTTGTGTACTCTCGTAGGTTTGGGATCTTCAGAGGAACTTTCTTGTTGGGGTTCTCTGGTAGACCATCCTTGTTGTAAATCCTTTGGGGATGAATCGTGTTATGTTTGAGTTGTAATGATGTTGATGAAAGCCCATTCCATGTAAAAACTATCTAGAGGACCTGGTCCTCCTATGGGCAAGATGTTGTTGTTGACTTGTGTCTGTTGTTTGGGTTGAATGACAATAGGTAGTGGGGCGGCCTTGTCCACCACAAATTGATGTAAATGGGCTTGATTGGGATGTATGAAACAAAACCCAGATCTCCCATGATGAAACAGAAATGTTTGGTATCTTGAGTTGTTCTCAAGGGAAAATTGAAATTGAGTAAGACTTGTGAACCCATGTCTTCCCTCAGCTGGTGACAATTCCACGATTGGGTTCTATTGGCTATATTGACTACTTGGGCATGTATGAGGGTTGTGATACTTACCTATGGAAGAAACCTCTCAAAGAGGATCCTTCCTGCAAGTGCAAAATCTACTGAAAGGTGTTGATTGTGAGACTGACAATCGTTCTTGATATTGTGGGGAAATGCAAATTTTGAGAACGTTGATGTTCCTCGGAGAATTCATGATCTGGTACTCTCAGAGGTGACTCTATATTGTTCCTGGACCTTGTGTTCAGAAAATGATGCTTGTCCCATAACTTGGTGTGGGAAGGATGGCTTGCATGTGGAAAATGTGGATGACCCTTCTCCATGAATGGGATATTATGGTTGCATTCGATGATGTGCTTATAGCTGATTTGAGATAGGTGAAGGACGATTGTCATGGGGTTGGTTGCCCAATTGACCCTCCCTTGTTCTCACATTCGAGCAGGCATTCTTGATGTTGGATAATCACAAGAGATGTTGCTGAAAGTTGGGGCTTGTTGTATCTAGCCTCTTGGAGAAGTTTCCAAATAGATTTTTGGATCTTCTCTCTCGTTGGTATACTAGGGAATGATGAATGATGGATTGAGGCATGCGATGCTGGTGACTGAAGACGGCAAGGTCAAGCTCAAAGATCTGCCCTTGTACCTTATTTGTAAGGGAGAACATGCTTGACTCCCTTCATACCAGCTTGA
>MNCI01019573.1:735862-775682 GCA_015680685.1 Gnetum montanum
ATCGTGAGGGATCTGGGGGTGAGGTACCTTCCCTTGTAGGTGCATTGTCTCCCCTCCCATCGATGTGGTCTACAAGGTTGTGTGTGTACTTGTTTGTTTGGTTCTCTTCTGCTTGCACTCGTGAGATGCTTGCTTATTTGAGGCGTATTCCCCAAGTCTTCTGCCCTAGATCCATTGGATCTTTGTGAATTCCTTGGGGTGCCGGGCAACGTTGTTACAGTATGTGTGGAAGTAAACTGTGTGATGTTTACATTATTGTAACCAGGAATCTACCTACTTAATCTCATGTTGGGGTTTGTGGTGGCAGTGTACTGAGAGTGCGTGATCTTTGTCTAAGACTTGCAGTGTAAAAGCACCAGCCCGCAGTGTAAAAGCACCAGCTTGTAATCTCCATAAACATCTCTGTGGTTTAAAGATGTGAAGAAGTTGTTTCCTTATCTTTCACCTTGTTTCTTTCTCTCACTCTATTTCTCAACTTTTCTCCATTAACTCTGATTATCATGTTGCCAATATTATGTAATTTCACAATTGCACAACTTGAGATATTTGTAACAAAGTATCGGAGCTGTGTTGTGATAAGTTGTGCTAAGTGATTTATTGGTTCAGCATGTAGAATTTCTTAGAGTGGGTTTGGATTTGCACATTGTTTTTTATTTCAATAGAGATTGATTTTTTGTACAAGATAATGAAGATGTCTTCTTTTTGTTCTAATTGATGAATGTAACAGAAAAAAGAAAAAAAAATACCATGGTGAGACCAAAACATTAGCTGTTGTGGTGAGAACTGATGTGACCAACTCACAACAACTTGTTTGAAATATTGTGTTTCCTTTCCTAATATCACTAAGACAATAGAAGGCAATGCAACACTATCCACAACCACAAATGGTCTAGACATATCTCCAAATTGAATCAAGACTTTTTGGTGGTACCAACGTAATGACCTTGTAGCAAAAGTAAAACTGAAACCAAGAGAAAGCTACTTGTAATTTAAATGTAGCAAAAAAAAAAAAATCAGAAATGACGCAAGAATGGAAAAAAAACACAGTTTTGTGAACAGACTGGTAGAAGAACGGTATAAAACATAATTCTATCAATTGAATATGCAGGCAAAACAATAGATCTATACTAGGCAGAAGAAGAGAACAATTGAAACAAAAGGGAAAATGTACCCTTTATTTCTAAAGATGTTTACAGAAAATGATAAGCAAAACCCTTCTTGACAGTCTAGGGCAGAGGGGGTTTTAGGATGGGATGAAAAACTAAAAAAATAAATGACTAGAACCTACAGACCATCAATGTGTTTGGAGAAGAAACAAGTGACTCAGAGGTTGCCAACCAAGAGCTTCGTTACCTCAGTCTCTGATGTGTATGCTTGACTGGGTTTTCTTCCGGAATAAACCCCCTATGCAAGTGCAAACCTAATGTAATAGGGATTTGGATCGAACCAGATTGTTTGGAATTGATCCAAGGGTTTCTTCATATGTTAAGTAGGTGCACAACAAAAGGGATGCAATTACATCAAATAGGAATTGGGATTTGCAAAGGGATACAAGAGCTCTGAAATGTTGAAAATGCAATGTGACTCCTTATTGTGAATGTGCTCCTTGTCTGAACAGAGAAAGATGAGATCAAATCATTTTAGATGAGATAAGAGATTAAAGATGTCCAAAATGATGTCCTAGGTCATCTATTTATAAACCAAAAAATGTCTAAGGCCCACGAACAAGACTCTAGAAGTTTCCAAATGCTAAGAATTGACCTCAAAATGATGAAACATCAAAAGTGGCATCAAAAGCAAAATAACACAAAGATCATGTTAAAAATAATGTCAAATGTCCTAAAAAGGCTTAATGATGTTCTCTAACCGGTAGGCAACTACTAAGGAGATGTATGTTGCACCCAGGCTTCCAAATGGCTGAAAGGAAGACAAGTATGGCTACAACACTAACACTGTGGTGAGATTGGAAATGAGGAGGGATTGCTCTATTTCAAAGCATGAATATGCTGACTCTGACAACGTTGTGTTCAATGTTGTGTTCTTTGGGCATGTTGTTGTTCCAAAGAAATCTTATAATGCTTACTGGGAGTTGTACATATCTCTTCTACTTTGTCCAGGTTTTGTGCTAGTTGTATGTTTTTTGGGATAGCATTTGCTAATGCTAGTGGAATGCTATCTCATGTATATTTGGCCTGAGAAGGCCTGGTCTATAAGGATGTTTTATGCAGAGATGTTCCTCATATGCTCATACTTTAAAACATGAAAAAAATTTAGAAGCATATTCATGGAATGTGCATGCAAAGGTGAGACGTACAAATGCATCCATTAAATGTTTTGATAAAATGCAAATGTCAAATGAATGTTTGAAGTCGTTTCACTTGCATGTTTTCAGCTATTTTTGAAATGTCAAATGCATTCACTATGCTAGCTGAAATGTCTGGATCTTCATTCCTGACCATACATCAGCATTCGACACTGGCCTCTCTCACATAAAAACACTAGCTTTCAACCTTAGATAGGTATATGCTCCACACTCCCCACTTTCCACCTTGTCAACCTATGTGAAACATAGGACATAGTCCACTGGATAGTAAACTACTACTACACATGGAATAGTAATCAGACAAATGCAACAAACACACCCACACAGAGAAGATCTTGTTAGTATTATTACTGTCGTTAGCATGTCGTTATTTGAATGCCTTAATTTTACTTCAACCCACGATTCTTAATATTCAACCTCATAATGTCATAAAAATTTTACATTGTAAGTACAAAATATCTCTTTTTAAATGCATACTAATCAATAAACACAGAGCAATTTAAAACACATTTTAAATTCCAGGATATCAGATAGGCAAGGAGAATATATAACAGTTCCTCTCTTACGAAATGAATATTGTGGTTTAGTTTTCTACAGCCAGAAATAAATGGGAAAAGGCTTACCACAGCTGCACACCGGGGAAACAACCAATCATGAGGGCAATTATCCAGAGTGTAGATAAAATCAGGCCTATCTGTCACTAAAAATATGAATTTAAAAGTAACGCATGTCAGAACGTTTGAAAAATCAACTATAATAAATACAAAATATCAGAAAGCACATATGCACGTAAAGCAATAAAACAGCAGCAAAACATACACTCTCCAAGACCTCCCCAGCCTTTATTAATAATTCCTCTTTGATTAGTCTTTTTCAACGCGTCCACAATAATCTTGGTCATATTCTCTGGATCTTCAACAGGCTTTTTTATGAATTAAAAAGCCCCCGCCCCGCAAAGTAACAAAAAAGAAAAATAAAAGCAACACATAAGATCACAGGAAAAAAAACTTATTAACGGATAAGTTATTAATTCTAGTAACTCATGATAAATAGTTTTCCTTCTGTGCTATAATAGAGAAGTCCAAAAATGAAAAGAAAACGTGTGCGCTTCGATTAAGTTATATAAAAGGTTAACCTTAATTTTCTTCAACAAAATGATGCCCTCTGAAATTTAATTATTGAAAAAATCTTCTTTTTACAAGTACCTAAAAACAAAATACTTTTTAAACAAAAGAAGATTAACTTACAAGACTCCCAAATCCTACATAGATCGGTGGTTTGCCAGCTTCAAGCCAGTGTACGAGATCTTCTGGTGGCTTGTAACCATCAGCAAGGTTTAGAAAGCAAAAACCTACCACATCCACTTTAGGTCCCCAATCTGCACGATACAAACAGCTCACAATGGTGTGATTAGCATATAGCCGTTATCTTCCACCATTAAGTAAATTCACTACTTCATGATATAGTAGAGCAGCATTAGATAGAATTCAATAAATCTATACAACTCAGAAGTTCAATCCCACAAGGTTATACTAAGAAATAAGCAAACTATACAAAAACGAAAAGGCTGAAACTGAACTGTCCAACACATCCCTAGGATCTCCACAAGAATGCAACCAAACACTCCAGTTTCATTATTAGACTTGTCATCATTTGATGCCTCCATTACAATCACATACCCTCAGGTTTAGGGACAAGCTGTGGGCTCCAAATGTATCCAGTAGGTAGGTCTGTAGCGGATCCTTGATTACCGCTCAGGTATGTCACTGGACGCAATTTTAATTTTTTCTTACGAAAGTCATTAATGATACTTCGAATGCCCAACCAAATTAGAGAATCCACAACTTGGTATGACAGCTGTAAATTCCATACCAAAAAGTGCATTAGTTGTGTCGAAACATGTCAGAACAACTGCTACCACTAAATAAGTAAATATATTTTTTGAAAAATTCAAAAATATTAATTCAAGTGGTTGGCATGTCAAAATTACATAATTAAAAATAGAATTCAACTCACTCGATAGCCTGCTGGCTGTTTGACACGTGACAGTGGATGTGGAAATTTACTTGTTGCTCTGAATAAACAAGAAAGTATGAGAAACAATACTCAAAGACTGAACATAAAACCAGATAACATTGGAATGTCCATCGCCATGCCTCAGGTTACTTAAACCATTAAAATAATAAGAAATATCTTAAAACGAAAAGGATTCAGTACAACAATGCTCCTTATTTGGCAAGCAAACCAGATAGCATGAAGATGCTATTGTGGAGCGTTGTTCTTAAAAGGTTTGCTGGTGATATGGTGAAGACCTAGAATTCTTTCATCATGTCTTGAAGACGAACAAAGTTTTAAATTTTCATGTCCTCAAGTACTTAAAGAAGTTAGAATTTAGACTGATCTAGCAAAGTAAGCTTTTAATTAATTTTCAGCATATTGTCCATGGAAACCTAATCAACAGAAGGAAATATTATTTTCGAAAAAAAAAAAAGGTTTTGACATCTCTAATGGATTTGCATTTTGGCTTTGATTTGAAAATATATAGGAAATAAAAAATTTCAAGAAAACTATGGAATCATTAAGCACCTATCTGTGTTGTGATAGAATTACAAAATCACCATGTTAGCTAAAATTTTCTAAAATATGCCTGTTAATAGGAAAGCTGCTGTAAGGAAGATGAAAAAACACATAGGAAAAATTGATCAAAGATTATAAGAAAAAATTGCAGATAGATAAGGATTCAACTCTTAATAGTGGCATATGACAAAAGAGAACTCATGTACCTGACCCCATTTTGTTGAAACAAGGCTAAGATGATAATGAAGAATTAGAACTAAAGCTAAATAAGCATGATCTGTGCCCAGTTCAAGTGTAGTCAAGGAGTTTTCTTTATTGAGCCCAATACCAATGTAACAATAATCAATCACATACACGCAACTATAACGTGTATAATCAAACAATCCTGAATATAATAAACAGATTGCGTATGCAAAATATAAAAGAGGTTATGAAAGCTTACGTCCATGGCATTGTAAAAACGATGTGTATTGGGACTTTAAGTGCCTCAGCTACATGTACATGTCCTGAAACCCATATTAATCAGAAAAATGGTTTAGAAATCAATGAATACAACGGAACAAAGGCAATACTATGTTAGCCAGAAGCATTTTAAGAAAAGAGAAAAATGCGCAGGAAAGTAAAGTGCCCGTAGAAAGCATCCGAAGCATAACATTCACATTTGGGAAGTCCTGTGAATGTGGACGCATTCCAGAACACTTTTTGGGACGTTGACGGGATGTACAACTGACATTCCGTTTATCTTTTAAACAAGTGAATCAAAATTTGGTTCAGCAATATAAATCATTTATTAAAAACAGTTGAGATGCACAGAGATCAAGAACTACCTTTTAGCCAAAATCCCTGACACATCAGCACCAGCATTCAAGGAAACATATTTTGTTATTAACTTATATATATTTCTTGAAATATGATTTTTTTTGGACACGTCCCTCTCAAATCCTAGACCATGTTCATAAAATCAGCAAACATCCCAAACGTGTTTCAGGATTCTGTTTCAGCGACCCAATATCCCAACATCCTAAAATCACTATGACGCATAGATGTGAACAGACAACAGCAAAGTGCCAAAATCACTGATTAACATAAGGTGCTGTTCCAAACACGCATCGCATAGCCTATGTATCACTAAGTTTTGTCTATTCATAAACTTTGTATAGCATAACAGACGAACAAATGGCTCGGCATATATTGAGGAAAAATTTTACAAAAGAAATTAAAAACTACAGAAACTGAATCAAGTTGCCAGCTATATGTTTTTTTTTTTTTTCTTTCTGGAAAAAAGTTCAGGAAATGTGTTAATGGAAAATATGTACAGTATGGAAAACAACAGGGGGAAGAGAAACCACCCACACCCCCACCCAGAAAAAAACAAATCCTGCATGCTTTAAAACCACTGCCTGTTAAAGTCAGACCACACGATAGACCTCAAACACACAAAATTGGTTACCAGAACTGACAACAGAAGAGCACAAAGCTCCGTAAAGCCCAAGAGCAAAGGGACCTGACACAAAAAACCAAAATAGCAGACGCAGGAGGCCCAGAATCAGGAACCACCACCAGAACTCAAAATCGAGAATGGACACAGAAACCCAAAAAACAAGAAAAGGCCACAGCCCCACAAGCTATATAGGCCGTTGCAGATGAGTGCAGGCACAAACAGCACGCTCCTAATGATGAGTAGCATCCGGAACCACCCAACGCCTTTTATTCGCTATAAAAGCAGCCGCCTGCTGAAATTCCTCGTATGCCTTTCCTTCAAGTTGGCTTCATTACCAGGGGTATAAGGATGCAGCTTGGCAGAGGTACGGCCGGATGAATCTCCGCAACGCAGCCCATGAGGTATTTCGGTCAACGTTCATAAAGACATATGGACATTTGTTGTACTGAAACCAAAGGTAGATGTTGGTTTCATGTACAACCTCCTGTTGGTGTTGCAGTTGTTCCCCTTCCATCCGATCCTTCTCTTTCTATTCAGCCTCCACTGCCTCCCGCGAAACACTTCCGATCAACGTTCATAAAGACACATGGACATTTGTTGTACTGAAACCAAAGGTAGATGTTGGTTTCATGTACAACCTCCTGTTGGTGTTGCTGTTGTTCCTCTTTCATCTGATCCTTCTCCTTCTGTTCAGCCTCCACTGCCTCCCGCGAAACACTCTCCTGTTCCTCTTGGATAAGCTCCTACCATGGGTGCCGATGCAGCTCTACTTCAACTTCACCCCTACACACAGCCTCCCTTAGCTCATACCTCCTAAGATCCTCTTTCGCCTCCTCCTTCAACTGTAAGGTTGTCTATTCCAAAGTCCGGTTAAACTCCTCACTTCACCTCCTAGCGCACCCTTTCCTCCGACCACACCACCTCGGCCGCATCCGAGATGAGATTCACAGCAAGAATCTAAGGCCACAGCTCCCCATCCAAAGGCCTTGGCCCAAGAACCGTAGGAACCCAAGAATCCCCCAACACAGGAACTTGCCTCAAACCAACACCACTCCACATAGCATCTTTTGTAGGGTTCAGTAACTAAGGCTGATGTCTCTCATACACAGCAAAGAAAGGCCTAGCCAGTTGAGGAGAAAGCGGCCACACCGCTCACCATAATGCAAGTATAAGCCCCCCGCTAAAGCCCTTCGCCCAATCCCAAGTGGCGCCACAACGCTAATGTCGCAACAATGCCAAGGAGAAAGTTGGGAAGATTCACAAGACATCCTTGCCGTAGGGACTTGAGAAATGCAAAGTGAGAGCCCTAGAGCTTCCACACCAGACTGAACAAAGAACCAGTGAACCAACTCGGCAACATCCTGCCACTGTGGTGTGGTAAAGCCGACTTGAGCACGTGCCCACTTCCCATTTTTGGAACTGGGCCCAAGAAAAAGTCCACTGCATCCTGTAAGCCCCGCCCCGTGGACAAGATAACTTCATTGGCCATGGGAATGTCAAGGTAACCCGCGATAGCTTCTTTGGTAAGAACAATTTGTGCTCCGTGGAAGGACGTAACATCATTCTCCCAATTACTGAAGAAAGCCCCATCTACGAAATCTACGATACCAGCTAAAGCAGGAAGGAGGTTCACCCACCCAACCCACTCAACTAGAGTCCACAACACTGCATTGGCTTGAAACCTCTGACATGTGGGCTCAAAAGTAGGAGTGATGCCCATCGCATTGATTGCTTCAACCCACAACTAAGATCCAAGCGCTGCAACCTGCCCTAAAAGAGGAAGATGCTCAAACCAAAAAATTAACGCATTGTGGACTTTCCACAAGCACCACAACTTAGCAGTCGCCAGCAAATCGCCAGTCAGTGCAAGAGGAGGATGTAAGCCTGACTTGCACCAAACAGCCCTAGAGAAGGTACATTGGCAAATAAAATGGGAGGTTGTGTCCAAGCAAAGAGGACAAATGGCAGGAATGGAAAGCCTTTGTGCATGTAAGAAATAACGAAGTGGCAAGGTGCCCTATAGTTAAGCCATAAGAAGACTTTCATCTTTTCAGGAAGTCTCCCTGCCCAAATGGATTTCCAACCCTGGATTGCCAAATACAAATGCCTCATAAGATCCTGCGATCAAGCCTCCAACCAATTGTTTTGGGCCATAGTATTGGCATGGCAGCATAAAGCCCGCCAAACGTAAGAATCTCGATTGCCCTCCCTCCATTGTTGATATTTATTCCTCATGATTTCCTCATGATCACAATCCATTGAGCTGCATACTCATTAGTTTAGATGAGGCAGTTAATCAAGTGCTAAAGTCCCATGGTGATGACGTCCTCCCAGCCCACCAACCACCTTAGGTTTTGCAACCTTGTCGCAGCCAATGAGGTGTATACGATCTCCGCCTTTACCCCTAGACCAAATGAAGCTCCAAATCCACTGATCCACCCGCTGCACACCAGCCACCAGGGGGTTGGCCACAAAGGCTGTGAAATAGGCAATGGCAGAGAGGACAGAAGTAACCAAGAGAAGATGCCCCTTCTTGGTAAGGAAACAATTAGAACAATGTCCAATCCGTTGTTGTATCTTGTGTAACAGACCAGTCCATGAATTCTTTCGATGCCAAGTGTACATGGGTGGACCTAAGTAAGAATCGGTAGCTGCACTAGGCAGAATACCTTGAACCTAACCAATCAACCCCTTTACTGGGCCATCAACATTAAAAATATGAAAAGCAAACTTACCTCTATTGACTTTCAGTCCCAGTCCCATCTTCATCTTCATCTTCATCACCATGCTCTTAAGTTGCCGGTACAGGGCATGAGCTTGGGAAACTACCACCCTACAGAAAAGAATTGTGTCATCAACATAGTGTTCCACCAAGCATTCGACTACAGCAATCTGCAGACCCCAAACCTCTTCCCACTTACAATATATACACAATATATACACATCATGTCCATAGCCAAGATGAAAAAATAGGGTGAAAGAGGGTCTCCTCGACAAAGTCCCTGCCCAGGGGAGGAAAACCCCCACAGTTTACCTCTGATGTCAAAGGTGTAAGCCCCAGACTTTTGGAGGTGAAGGCAAAGATTAATGAAATTTTGGTGGAGCCCCTTCTTGCTCATGACCTGCCTCAGAGCCCTCAGCTAACGGTTGCCAGCTATATGTTAAAATTAAGTCAAATCTTCTTTGTTCTGTTTTGTTTTGTTTTTTTTTTTTTTTTCACTTTGGTTTGAGAAGTCCCTTTTTATGGTCATTAAGAAAAGAGGATCTAGAAGTTTTCAGAGGGATGTGAAAACCTAATGAAGGGCTATAAAGGTAGGTTTTGCTGATTGGGCTAATGAATCTGTGAAATAGATGTTAGGATTGGATGCTTCATGTACTTTGAAGAATGGTTTTCCTTGATAGGCTTAAATACAAGAGCTCTGCACAGATTTGCTGTTTCTGTTTGCGGCAATTTTATACAACTGGTATAACGGAGCAAATGAGAAACAAAAGCGCATTTGCAGACTACAGATAGACTGGCCAATGCAAAAGACTCAGTTGTCTGTAAGCTTATTGTAAAAGATATTTTTTGCTAAAAGGAATGTGATATCGTGTTGCAGAAAAAAGACTATGCAAAAGTTGCTGCTGGGTTATCTAATACCGATTGGTTAAAAAAGTATCAAGATTTTAGAAAATTGCCAAAGATTTAACTGCTATGTAGATTTATCCCTACTAGGATTATTTTATAAGCTCATCAAAAAAAAATTGTACTTTATAAACATTTTAGAAAATTTCATTTCTTCATTCATTACACAGATTGCTACAATTGCCTGTAACTAACACAGATTATCATTGTTTCTCTATTATGATGGATTGTCGGTATCTCTGTTGAACTCTTTGTGGGCCTCCATATAGTTGTATTTAACCAATGTCTTTTATAAACATGTTCTTTTATTACATTTATCTACGGACAAGTCACTTCTTCATTGTCTTTAACTCCATCTAAGAATCCTTCATCTAAAGTACCCTACTTGGATGGACTTGATTCCAATGCAACTCTCCATTAAAGTGAGGATTCAGCTCGTATTTAACTCGATTAAGACAAAAGAATATGTTGGACTGATGTTCGTCTACCTCAGAGTTACCAGACAATCTATCCAAAAGCCCTGAGCGTATTTCAATTCTACAAAATCTGTCCCTTTTTCATCTGTCAAGATCGCAAGTATCTCAGTTCTTATAATGAATGTTCATCAGGAGTTAGTCATGTTGCAAATAGTAAGAATCTTCAGATTCATGGCATAACAATTGTTATACTAAGCAACAAAATGGGCAAAAGATAACCTTTAGAAGGGTTAACAATGTTCTAGAAATCACAACGAATTTTCTGTCTGTTCCAACACTTGGTGAGGTGGAATTAAGGCTATCTTTTCTAAAGTTAATGGAGATCCAGCAAATGAGCGATGACACTTTTGAGTAGCATAAAGCAGGGTTCTATGTAGATTTTATTTGCTTGTCAGGGAAAAACGGAAGGCTGATGAAATTTCTTCTATTCTAATCTAGTTAATCCTGTAACTCATCCTCCTCTTGCTAGTTCATAGTATAATTATTGATGATTATAGTCATAAGGACCACAACTTGGAGCAATGGTGCAGTGCTTGTTTGTCAAGAAGTAAGACCTGGGTTTGAGCCTGGGTGCAGCCACTTGAAAGAGGGTAGGCTTTTGCTCTTCCACTGCCCCTCCCAGGCCCTGCCTTGGCAGGATGAGCATTGAGCCTCCAGGTGAAGATCTTTTATTTTTTTAATACATTATTATAGCCATAAAATTTAAATGCATTCTACCAAAACAAAGGATATGTTTAGTATTTTTAAGCAATTTGTTGCACAAGCAAAAACACAGCCAGGTCAAAAGGTAAACAGTCTTCTTAGATAATGAAGGTGAGTACATCTCACGTATCAACTCTAATTTTTGTGCATAAAAGGTGATAATCCATATAAGTACTACCTCAGAACAATACATTTTCAAAGTGTTAAACAGGTTTGGTACATATGCACTTGCAGTTGGTACTCCACTTGCCCCTCATTTAAAATTAAGCAAAAGTTATTGTCCCAATACTTCAAAAGAAATGGCATGAATGGAGATTGTAACTTACATGTATGAAGGTGGTTCACTAATGTATGATATGGTCTGCAACAGGCCTCAAATAGCGTATGCTCTTGAATTTATCAGTAGATCCATGACTAATCCAAGTTGGACACATTGCAATGCATTCAAATAGATTTTGCAATATTTAATGGGGACTCAATTTGTAGGCTACAGTTTGGAGGAGGAAATCTACAAATATTAGGGTTTTTTATGCAAATTTTGCTAATACTCTATATACTAGATAGTCTACTATAGGGTATGCATTTTATCTTTGGTGAAGGTGCTAGTTGCTGGTTGTCAAGGTTTCAGTCATTAATTACTTTATTGACCACAAAGGCTGAATATGTACCATTAGTAGAAGCTTTTAAGGAAATGTTATGGCGTCATAGTTTTCTGCATTCTTTGGGCATGACACAAAAGAATTATCGATATGTTTTGTGACGGCCACAGTGCAATCTTCTTGGTGAATAATCCAGCCTATCATGCAAGAACAAAACAACATCTATGTGAGGTATCATTTTATCAAGGGAACCATAGAAAAAGGATCGGTGAACATGCAAAAGAGACACATTAAGAACAATGTTGCTAACAATCCGACCAAGATCATGACAATGTAAAAGCATGTGCATTAGAGAAAGCCACTTGGCATAGCCAAGACTCAAGTATGAATGAGTTTGAAAAGTACTGCAAACTCTTGTTTCTGTCATAATTTGAAAATGCAAATTGAATCACAGATTTCCTTATGCAGAAGATTCCAGATTGCAGATCACATGGAAACATTAGAGAGAAACAATTTTAAATTGTATAATAAAACTGTTCTAGGTATGTACAGCAATAGTAGTCCTCAAAGTTCATAATACATTTTTAGCACACTAATGTTGCACAAGTATACGCTAGCATTGTGGCAGTGTGGGGCGAAGCAATTTCCAAAAACAAAATTATGCATTCGAACAACCTACAGTTGTCAGTCAACCTATTGATATGGTTTGCAATGTCAGCAGATGCAACGCAGGCAAGAAGCACCCTATGACATTAAACTTGAGAACGTACTTTTAAATGCCCAATTCTGCACCAAGATTGTAGATTGTGGGCTGGCCAAGATGCTAGGACTGGGCTTCAACCAAGTACTGATGAGCATGTATGGTGCATAGGGGTAGCTGGTGCCAAAATGGCTTTTGCAGCAGCCCATCATAACGAACTTAGACGGATACAACTTTTGCATGCAAGACCCTGCTCAAGATCATCACTGATTGTCGCAATTTTGACAGACTGGGCTCAAAAAGATTCTTTGCTATGAGGCACCACAAAGATCGGCACCAAAAATGCCATCGCAGTGTTGAAGCAACAGATAGCGCACAGTCACGTCTAGAAAGTTGAGGTTCAAAACACCACCATGGCACTAATGCCGCTGGAGAGCACTTTGAATGATAGTAATAGTTGCTACAATGATTGTGGCACCACCAATGGTACTACATTTTTATTTTCTATATGACATTGTATAGTGCATTTTTCTTTAAAATTTTGTGTTTCTGGAAGAATATCCAGATTTGACTTAAGCGGAAAAGACTTTGCAATGAAGTCAAATTTAGCTTTAATTTGCAAAGTCCCTTTCTACGGGCACTAAAAGATGGGGCTATTTCCTTTGTAAAATTTAGAAGTTACTTATATAGTGTTAAAACATTATGTTATACCCTCCCAAATTGTTATAAAGGAAAGTTTGGGTGACACTAGGCTTGCGTGGCTTCTTGTAGTTAAAGAGTGTTTTGCCATACTTTGTATAAATACAAGAGCTCTAATCTAAACTGCTTTCTTGTGGTTTTTCCGACTCAAGAATTGTTGGAGTTTTCCACATAGCTATGACCATATTGGTTAAAAAAAATCTGTTACGTAAACTTTCGAGCTTGCTAAGACAGCCATTAACTCTGCAAGATTTTATTAAAGTTGAAGTTTGCACACATTTCACCGTATGCAGTCAGTCCACAAAAAACATAGCGTGCTACCTGGGTACCTTAACATAGAGTTGAGACTCCAACTCCACCAATAGGTCGTATGTGTCTTGCCCTAGCTAATGTTGTTGGTTTCATAAAACATGAATAGTAAATAAACACCAGGTCTGCCATTTTAACAAGATGTAATTACTAGCCATTCAATACTAAGGAGATTTTCATTGTCGACGATGGGGTCGAGCTAAGTGTCTCACAAGTCATCAAATCTCTATCATTTTCATGCTTCAATACCTTCTGTGATATTAGAACTTCAAAAACATAACTTGTGACATTATTAGGCAATTCTCGAGCAATATTCTTAGGGGAAGAGAAGGATGCGGTGCAAAGGCTAACTATTGTTCTTATAGCCAGTGTAGATACTACAAGTGAGTGTTCTGAAAAAGGTGAGAGACTTCTAAAAGTTATCACAATTGAGGAAGAAAAATAACTGTCAATAGCAGAAAAATGGAAATTCCATGCATTGAGCTTAAAAAGATATTAATTTCTAAAGGCAGAAGAGAATGATTATGTGAAAAGAAAATGGTTATTTGATCAACATGGAAGAGCTACGAAATTTGATAATATCATCATTGACAAACTCTGGTTGCCTCACTCACGGCATTCAACTTCTTTCAGGATGTACTGGAATGGACTTCTCCACATATTGAAAATGAAGGCACAGTCTTTGGAGAAATGAACTGATTTCACAATGGCATTTATTGCCCATTTTAAAATTATTCTGCTTTTGTGCCCTTATTCATAGTGTTTACACATATAATCCTTCGGATGCAAATTCCCAATTCATCTTATGATTAGGCAAAAAAGTTATAAAAAGGAATACACGGTCAACTTATCTGCAACTACGTTCTTTCAATAGAAAATCCATTACACGGTTCTGTCACAATTCTAAACAAATTTAAGATGTCATTCTAACCATTGTAGGACAAATAAGGAACCGTGTATAGTATCACTAGCAGACAATCAGAATATACTTTCGGTTCTCTATTCTATTCAAAAGAATTGAAAAGCCAAAGAGCAGTGCAGAAATGACAAATTTATAAGAACCAGGATTCGTATGCTATCCCAGTACGTCAACAATTCCAGTAATTAAGTATTAAAATATGCAAGTGCAAGAAAAAGTGAAACATTGTGATATGTGGCACGAATGTACCATATGCTGGAGGATTTGCAATTATTGCCTCTGCTCGAAATTTTACAGCAGAAGGTCCATAGGATTCTGTGCAAGCAGGTAGCAAAGAGTTTATAATGGACTTCAACTGCTTTCTTTGTATGGGTATCTCAGATGGACTCGATGGTAGAAATCCCTTATTCTTCACCATATCTGGAAAAAAAGAGGAGTTAAGAAAATATTTGCAACCATCTTAAAAGAAGCATAAAGACGTTTTTTAGAAACATTGCTTGGTACATGAAACTATGTATGTCCATAGAAGTAACATCTATGTTTGATTGTTTATTACTAAAGCAAAGGCAAATTCATAATGCATATGCATGCCATTAAGATCGTAGCTCAATTGCTAAATTTTCTGGTTTGTTAACGAAGAAGTCATAACTTCAAACTACGACTAAGGTAGTATTACCCTTATGTTAAAAATTCGCTGGTTATATGCATGGGAATCATATAGTCAACGGTTATTCCTAGTAATACCTTGAACACCACCCATAAGGCATATGCACCATGGAATTTTGGTATACCCCAATCAGTGGATCAAAGAAGCAACAGAATATTTAAGAGCATTAAATAAACAACTATTAAAAATTTGTACATAGTAATCCACCGGGCAATTAGGAAATAGATATATCATCATTTCAGCCATACAGTGCAGCACACAACAATTAGCCTTGGTAACATTTAGCAGTTATGAACCTCAAATGATATATAGTCAAAAGGTCACATTTAATACTAATGAGTATTCTCTCCAACAATATATATATGTTCAAGTATTTAAGCTGATGCAAACTATACCTTTCCCCGCTCCCAGTGCTGACTGCTAAGCAATATATATCAACAAAGTAATTAAGAACAATGTTAATAATTGCAAGAACATGCAGCTTGTGGTCTGCAAGTCATAGCTTCAAGTCCAAGGCTATGCTGAGATATGTGCGACATGGGAACACAATAAAAATATACGTTCCAGAACTACTGTATCAAGTAGACAGCCAATCATAGTAAATCATCCTCAAATTCTGTGTATCAAGTAGAAAGCCAATCATAGTAAATCATCCTCAAATTCTGCACCTGTCTTAATGACCAGCCTATCATAGGGTCATTCCATCAATTTAGATTAAATTTCTGAACATTCATGTTTTTGCAAACCTTTCATGGATTACAAGTGTTTGTCTAACATCATTTTGCTGTGGAACACACCTCACCTCCATCGCCCCTCTGGTTTTCTTCATTTTTATTTAAAATAAACATAAAAATAAAACAAAGGCCACGCATGACCATCATATTTGGGGACAAATTACTGAGGAGAAAGCATATATTTTGCAGAGAATAGAGAGTATAGATGTAATTAAGAAAAGAGCATTCAACATGAAAAAGAGAGAACTTCACTGATAGACAGGACAGCATGGAGAGATTATGAACACTTTATTGAAAGACATTCATTCAAAACTCTGAGAAAGTTGTATCAATTTGAGGTTTATAACGAGCATAGCGATATATTAAACACATGTATCTATACTTGGCCAGAAGTAGCTAATTTTAAGTGTAGAAATTCTCTCCGTGATTTAAATTTCCAGGCAACCAAACTGCAGAAGAAACTTAACAAGCAGAAAATGAAGTGGATTTGATTTTATCTCTGGATCCTGTATAGTCAGAGTTTTCCTTGAAGACAGCATTCATGGGAATGGAAACGATTTAGTATTAGTTGCGTACACCAACATCTGGCAATGTGAGCGAATCAAAAAATCAATTTGACGGTGCACGGATGCTTTATCAAAATCATCTTAATAATCTCACCAGAAGAACAACCACTTGAACTCACTAACTCGCTGTGGCAATCAGCTTGCACCTCACAGGGTTCAAATATCCAAACCTGCCCACTCCCTTTACAAATATGCATTTCCCTCCCATTAAATATTAACCTAGGCATATTAGGCCTACCTGACTTTATAGTTTCATTTTGGAGTTTCCAATAACTCTGACATTGTTGGTCCTAAGCCCAAATGCAAAAGGAGGGTAAGCAGCAAATCCCTAACAGGCTATGAAACTATGCCAAACCCCATGGATGAGTTTTCTTTTAGATTTTGCAAAGGCTAAGGGATATCCTAAATGCAATGCACAGTAGTTACATGGCATAATTGCCGTAAAAAAGGAGCAAGAGCTTGGTGTGGAATCCTACAGAGATGACACACAACATCAGCACCTAAACATTATGGAAAATGTGCAAGGGTCCAAAGATCCAGAACAAGTGAAACTAAAGAAGCAAGTCCATCGGCAGAAATTTAAATGGCAACTTTGAATATGAACACTCTTAATGGAAAGACTTTTGAAATTATTAACACAATAAAAAGATGTAAAATCAGCATTATCTGTCTCAAAAAAACAACATGGAAAGGGGAAAAGTTGGAAATTAGGCAAGGCTTACAACCTTTTCTACTCAGGAAAGAATAATCACCAAAATGGAGTAGCCATCTTCATCAATCAATTTATGGTACACCTGTCTATCCGTGGTGACCAGATTATGGCATAAAGATTGTATTTGGAAATGAGGTCATCAACATACTTAGTGTATATGTTAAATAAATTGGCTTAGATAATTCTATTAATCAAGATTTGGAATTCAATGGATTTGGAATTCAATGGATCTTAAATTCACCAGTACGAAAGCATATTCATCAGAAGGAATTCCAATGGTCATCTAGGATCTTTAAGACAAGATATGAAACATTCATGAAGGACATGGATTTGCAAAATGAAATGATATAGGAGATTAAAAGCTACGATTTACAAGTGCTTGTGATTTTGCAATTGCAAATATCTATTTTAAAAAGAAGGCTATATATCTAATTACATATAACACCTTGACAAATAAAACACAAATTCACTATTTCCTGTTGTGCAAAACAGACAGAGTCATTTGCAAAGGCTACAAGGTCATACTTGGAGAGAGCCTTACAACTCAACATCATCTGATGGTCACAGACTTAGCTATACAAAGCCTCAAATGTATAAGGAGAAAAGTGACTACATACATAAGTAGTGGAATTTGAAGGCAGACATCATACCCATATTCAAATAACAATTGCTTAAAGAAAAAACCTAGAATTGAGATTGTTCTCCAAATTTATTTGAGGCCAAATGAAAGAATTAAGCTTATGAGTGATACTATGAAGCTTTGGAAGAGACTTATCAGGCAGTGTCTTGGACTTGGATCACCACTATCAAAAGTCCAAATTACAGTATATGCCAAGGAGATCAACTATAGAAGCTATTTTCTTGATGTGGGGTTTATGATCCTTATTGACTTGGAAAAAGTATATGATAGAGTGCCTAGAGATATTATTTGTTGGGCCTCCCAGAGGAAAGACATCTATAAAAGATATAAAAGATATATTAAAGTGATTCAACACATGTATAAAGAAGCTGCTACTAAAATTAGAACAACACATTAAATAACTTATAATTCTCCAATTATAGTACGTCTACACCAAGGGCCACTTGGCACTTAGTTATTTGTTATTGCTATGGATGCCCTACCTAAGGAAATACAGGGCAAAATCCCTTTGTGTGTTGTTTGAAGATGATATTGTGTTGATGGATACATTATAAACAATATTCCTTCTAAAATGGAAAAGTGTAAAAAACTCTGAACTCAAAAGGCATAAAAAAATAGTAGAAGTAAGACATAATACATGGAAAGTAATTTCAATGAAAGTATAAACAATGATAAAATATAAGTAATAATTCAAATCCAAAAAGTCCCACACTACAAACAATTTCACCAATTAGTATCAATGTTTCAATGAGATGGTTAAATTGATAAGGATATAAAAAAATTGGATTGAGGCAAAATGAAGGAAGGCTATTGATGTTTTATGCAACAAAAAAAATCCCAATGATACTGAAAAAATTTACATGACAGTTATCAGGTCTGCAATTTTATATCGTGCTGACCATTGGGTTGGAAAAGTGTGGCATGAATACCAATCATTGTGGCAGAAATATGAATATTTATATGGATATTGAATGTCACAAAAAGTGATAAATTGCATGATACAACCATTAAATGAAATCTTGGAGTGTCTTTTATTGCAAATAAGCTACAAGAATGGCATGTTAAATGGTTTGGTCATATATTCAAAGAAGATCGTATATTGAGCCTCTCAAAAAAGATTGAGAGAATACTAAGCTAGAATGAAGAAGAAAGAAAGGGCTTCATTCTTTATTGCTTAACAAAAGAGAAAACATAACAATACATCAATGTGAACACATAACACCTAAATCCTAGGACTTTGTCTTTTGGCTTCTTCTCAATTTCCTTAGGTGACTGATCTACACTTCAATGCTCACAAAGGCTCCAAAAGTTGTAAAGGTTGATAAAGATCCTCTATGAAGCTACCCTTCATTTATTTATAAATTGAACATGTCAATTGACAGTTCAACTTCCCATTGGTGGTGAAAACAATTTTGAAAATTAAATCATCAAGACTCAAACCAAGTTGTGAGTCGCACTTGGCTCACAGCAGCTATCTTCTAAATGGACTACATATCACAATCACCTTGTAAATGCTCAAAAATAGAAATCCAAAACTCAGCCTTCTACCAGTGCAGCCTAGCTGCAAGTCAAAATAACGTTGCATTTAACTATGAACTCATTGCGAGGCACAATAAGCCTTGAACCGAAAGCCAAACACAATGAAAATCAATTGGACAACAAATTTTGATGGGACTCACATCCCACTTGTAACAACTTGCAACTCAACGGCAAGCAGCAGCCTACTCACAACAGCTTTGAATAACCAATTTACAAGGGATTCAAATCAGGCTGCAATTGGCAGCCAACTTGCAGTTACTTGCCAAGTCCTCTTCTAATTCAAATAACAAGCCCAAACTCAAGACTCAGCCTTCTAGGACGCTACTCTACTCTAAGAAAGCATAAAATATACAATTTAGAGTGAAGAGGTACTCTCCCAACCTTAAAAGGCAGAGACCTGTTCAAACAAAACATTGGAGTTAGATAAAATCCCCCACTCATGCAGCCTTGTTTCAAGGACCCTCACATCTTCAGGTGCTTAATCACTCTAATAGATCAGGTACTCATGCTTTTTCATCCATCTGGTACTTGAAGCCTCTCTCTTATTCAACACCATTGTCTTCTTTGCTTCTGAAAACTTGGATATTCAATTACATTTTGAAATTCCTCCATGTTCTCCTAAAGCTTCTTGGTATCCACCTTACCACGAGGGAGTCATATTTTAAACATTAGACACAAAAGAAATAGAAAAATCATTAGGCAACAAAAGCTCAAAGGCACTGTCGTTTATCTTTGCCTTAATAAATTGGACCAATTTTCTTATACTTCAATTTGGAAAGAAGAAAACAACTCCTCTCAATCTTTCCTTCCTCGTGTGGATCCACACATAATCTCATCACCTCAAATTTGGATTTCTTCTTACTGTCATTCCTCTCTTGAGACGCTCATGCAACTTAGGTTTCAAACCGCCGTAAACTTGGACTTGAGAATGTAAATCCTTCATATTCTGTACAAAATCAGCACTTAATGGAGTACATCCATCAAATTCCTAGTGTCATCAACCATCTTAGGCCTATGCCCATAGTTAGCTTCAAATGGACATTTCCCAATACTAGAATGGAAAGCATTTTTATGGAAAATTTCAGTTAAACATGATTGTTATAATCAGAAGCAATAGTTTCAATAAAACCAGCAGCAGATCACATCTGAAAATACACTAGAGAAGCTCTGGAGAATTTATTGGAACACTGTAGATCTAAATAAAACGTTAAAGGCAGAAAATATCACGCTGTAGCAGATCAAATAGACACTGTATATCACTGAAAAACTGCTGTAATCTCCAGCAAATGTTTGCTGTAAAAGCAAAATGAAAACAGTGAAAGAAAATAGCACAAGAACACAGAGATTTACGTGGTTTGGGCCCTTTTTACCCTACCTCCATAGCAATAATGATCTGCCTTCTTTTCTGCTCAAATCTTAAGGATACAAACCATCCTTATAGCTTTCCCAAGCACCCAATCTATTACTCCAACAAATCGCAGATCTCAAACTCTCATCTCCAAGGTAAAACCTCAATACAATGCTTCCACATCAAAAACACACCCTAAAAAGCTACCCCAGGCCTTCTATTTATAAGGAAACATTAGGACCAAATCCCAATCCTAACACATGTGGGATAAAACACATCCCCACATAAACATCACTTCACACACACACACACACACTCTTCACCCCCCTCTCTCTTTTTTTGCTTTCATATCATTATTTAAACTGCAACATCTTTTTAAAAACATAAAAGGAAATACAACAAATAATACTAATGTATTTGTCTTCATTTTTCCAACAAACTCCCCCTTGAAGACAAATCCAACCAGCCTTCAAGAGATGTGTTTTTCAGCTATCACTAGTTTTGTTAAAACATCAACAACATTAGGCTTTGTATGGACCTTTTGAACATGCACCAAGCCATCCTCTATGATTTCTCTTATGAAGTGGAACCAGATATCTATATGTTTCATCCTAGCATGAAAGGTAGAATTCTTTGCAAGATGGATTGCACTCAAACTGCCACAAAACACAGCATACCTTTGTTGTTGTAATCCAAGAGATTGCAAGAATCTCGTCATCCATAACATTTCCTTGCATGCTTCTATGAGGGCTACATATTCTGATTCGCTTGTAGATAAAGTTACCAGTGGTTGTAAATGACTCACTGCTACACCACCAAAAATAAATGTGTACCCTATAGTGGAATGTCTTGTATCATGATCAGCAGCAAAGTTTGCATCTACAAAACCTTCAATGTGCATATTAGCATCTCCAAAACACAAGCAATGTGTTTTTGTGCCCTTTAAATATTTTACAATCCATTTAATAGCCAGCCAATGATTCCACCCATAGTTGGTCATAAATCTACTAACTACTCCAACAACATAAGCAATATCAGGATGTGTACAAAGCATCACATACATCAATGACCCAACAGCAGAAGTATATGGGACGTTTTTCACCTTTTCAAAGTCCTCTTTTGACTTTGGACAATCCTCCTTTGATAAATTAAATTGTGCTGAAAGAGGTGTACTTACCACTTTTGCATCCTCCATGTTGAAATGGTTTAGAACCTTTCCAATGTAATCTTCTTGACTCAACCACAACTTCTTCCTTTTTCTGTCCCTGTAAATATTCATTCCAAGAATTTTCTTTGTCTATCCCAAATCATTCATAGCAAATTCTTTGCCCATTTCCAGCTTTAGATGTTTTATTTCTACCATGTCATTTCCAACAATTAACATATCATCAACATACAACAACAACACTATAAACTTACCCAAAACATCTCCAGAAAAATACACACAGTGGTCCAAATTGTTTCTTTGATAATTCAGGTTCTTCATGAAGGTATCAAATCTTTTATACCACTGTTTAGGGGCTTGTTTTAGACCATATAAGCTATTTTTTAGTCTGCGAACCAGACCTGAACCTTGTTGTCTTTCATACCCTTCTAGATGTTTCATGTATATTTCCTCCTCCAAATCTCTATGGAGGAATGTTGTTTTTATGTCAAGCTGTTCCAATTCTAAGTCCATGCAGGCCACCAAAGATAGCACTAAACATATAGAAGAGTCTCTTACCACCAAAGAAAAAATTTCTTGAAAGTCTATGTCTGGTTTCTATGCATAGCCTTTCACCACCAACCTAGCCTTGAAACGTTTTTCCCCATTGGCCTCTGTTTTAATTCTGTATAGCCACCTGCCTTCCAAGGGTTTTCTCCCTTTTGGCAACTGAACCAGCTCCCACATTTTGTTCTGCTAGAGTGATTCCCATTCATCATTCATAGCTGTCTCCCACTTTGCAGCATTAGTACACATCATGGGTTCCTCCATTGTTTCTAGTTCATCACTATCACTGTAAAGTGCATAATTCAGCAAAGGAGAGTACCTGTTAGGAGGTCTGGTAGCCCTTGTTGACCTTCTAACCCAATGAGACACATCTGCAGCTTGTTGTTCATCATCTTCTTCCTCATTTCTTTGTTGTCCTCCATTTTCTCCTTGATGTCCTGAGTTTTCAGCTTGCTACCATGTAATTTCAGCATGTTGTCCAATGTTTCCAGATCTGGAAAATTCATGAATTTTATCATTTTCAACTTCTTCAATCACCTTAAAAGGAGTTCTCATGTTGTCTCAGCCATTGTTGTCCTTGTCTTTTGTTTGCAGCTCACTAAACATCACATTTTCTCTGAAGTTAATGTCCCTTGATCTCACTACATGTTTCAATTCAGGATCCCAAAGTCTGAATCCTAAATCATCTTCTCCATATCCAACAAATATACAACGTTTAATCCTATCTTGCAGCTTAGTTCTATTCTCCTTTGGAATATGCATAAATGCCTCGCATCCAAAAATTCTTAAATGACTATATGAAATGTCTTTACCTCTCCAAACAGCTTCTGGAGCAACATTATCAATTGAAGAATGTGGAGACCTATTCACCAAATATGCTACAATCTTCACTACCTCTCCCCAAAACATCTTAGGTAGGCCAACACCTGAAACCATTGTTCTAGCATGATCCAACAATGTTCTGTTGCATCTTTCAGCAACTCCATTTTCCTATGGTATACCAGGAGGGGTACGAATGTGCCTAATTCCTTTGTTGTTGCAGAAATCAGCAAATACTTTCGAAGTGTACTCCCCACCGTTATCAGTTTGCAAACTTATTTTCAAACATGTTTCATTTTCTACTCTTGCAACAAATGTTTTGAAAATTGTAAACACTTCATCTTTTGATTTCAACATATAAATCCAAACCTTTCTTGTACAATCATCTATGAAAGTTACAATATAAACGGATCCACCACGAGAAATGGGAGTCATAGGCCCACAAACATCAAAATAGACCAATTCTAACTTTTCTTTTTTTTTCTGCTGTCCATATCCCTACACAAGTTTACTCTCCTAAATTTTCCAACTAAATAGTCTTTACAATCAGCTTGGGCATAAGAAAATATAGAAATGAGAGACTGATTTCGAAGTACCTTTAAGCCTAACCAGCCAATGTGTCCAAGATGTCTATGCCACACTTCAGAACTTTCTGCATCAAAAATTGTTGCAACAGAGTTGCATGAATCTGCCATCAACGTATATAAGCTGCCCTCCTTCTTTCCTTTCAAAATGGTCATGATTCTCTTGGAAATCCTCCAATGTCCACCTCCACTACTGAAATTCAAACCTGAATCATCTAGCTGTGGAATTGAAATCAGCTTCTTTGTGACTTCAGGAACATGTCTAACATTATCTATTGTCACCTTTGGCATCCCTACTTGTTGCAGACTTATACTTCCAATTCCAAGAACTTTTAAAGCTTGTCCATTGGCAGCATATACAAAACCAGATTTAACTTCATGATAAGATGTAAAACAAGACTTTTCTGGACAAATGTGAAAGAAGGCACCTAAGTCAATCAACTAGATGTCACAGCTACGTCCATCTGCCACCATTGTACATATTTCTTGAACCAAGAAACTAATGTTTTCTTCAGCTACATTTACCTCTAATGTTCCTTCTTCCGACTTCTTCTCCTTTCCTTTATCTTTCTATGTTTTCCATGCATAACAATCCTTCTTCAAATTACCTTTCTTCTTACAAAACCAACACTCTTGAGTTTGAGTTTTGCCATGTGATAAACCTCTATTCGTGCTTCTCCCCCTACTTGGGAAACGTCTCCTACTTCTCCCTCTTTCCTCTACTACATGAACATTTCTAGATCCAAAAGACTCATCTCCTCTTCCTTTTGAATCTCGAAGGGTAGACACAACCTATTCAAATGTCATAGATGAAACACTCATAGAAGTAGTAATAGATGTCACAATTGCAGACCAGGAATCAACTAACGAGTCTAACAGAGCATAGGATTTAGCTAAATCTGGAATAACAATTTTATATTCTTCCAACTTATTCAGATTTCTCATCAACTCGTCCAAATGATCTTGGAAAGACACATCATATCTCTTCTTGCATCTAAAAACTTTCTTATAAATATGAAAGGTATTCAAAATTGATACTTTATCAAACCTATTCTTCAATGTTTTCCACAAATCATGTGGATCCATATCAGGTTTAACTGACGCCAAGATCTCATTGCTTAGGATTGGATGAATGAAAGATAATGTCTTAATCTTAATTTTTCTCTAATCAACATTCGACATTCCCGTTGGTTGAGAGGGTTCTAGGACCTCCTAGCACTCCTTTTGTGCTAAAACGACCTTTATCAAAATGCTCCAGGCATTCTAGTACCTTCCTACCAATCTTTCTGTTGTTTGCAACCACTCCATCTCTTTAGATCTAGCTCTTATACCAGTTGTTTGCAACCACTCCAATCATTCCGTTGTTTGCAACCCTAAACCCTAAAGGCAAAAAATATCATGTTGTAGCAGATCAAATAAACACTGTAAATCATTGAAAAATTGCTGTAAACTCCAGCAAACGTTTGCTGTAAAAGCAAAATGAAAACAATGAAAGAAAATCGGACAAGAACACAAAGATTTATGTGGTTTGGGCCCTTTTTACCCTACCGCCATAGCAATAATGATCTGCCTTCTTTTCTGCTCAAATCTTAAGGACACAAGCCATCCTTATAGCTTTCCCAAGCACCCAATCTGTTACTCCAACAGATCTCATATCTCAAACTCTCATCTCCAAGGGAAAACCTCAATACAATGCTTCCACATCAAAAACAACAAGTAATCATTACCTAAACTCCCCTTTTCTCTTCATATCATTATCTAAACTCCCCTTTTCTCTTCATATCATTATCTAAACTGCAACATCCTTTTAAAAACATAAAAGGAAATACAACAAGTAATACTAATGTATTTGTCTTCATTTTCCCAACAATGATAAGGAAAATTTCCAAACAGATAGAGACTTGGCTCTTAATAAAGAGAATGGTAAGAGAGAACTCATGTAGCCAACCCCATATTGTTGGTACAATGCTAGGATAATGATGATTTGGAGTTTCAAATAAGAAGAAGGTGGAGTTTGGGACAGGTACAGGGTTTTATATGTCCAGCCTCAAATTTAGAATTTATAAGAAAATGATAATATTAAGAAATAATAACGAAATTTTTTAATTCCAAGCATGATATTACAAGCCAGATCAGCATTGGATATCAGCTCTCATCCAAAATGAAGGCCAGGGATTTGAGTATTGCTTTCCTGGCTGTTGTATCTTGTGAGAATTAGAGAATTGTGATTAAAATCATGGATTAAAGTTTCACTCCTAAGGTTGATGTAATGTAAAATCTGATTGTAAATCTTGCACTTGTAATAGGGATAGGGTTTAAAGGATTCTTTTGCTTGCCATTCGTACCCCAAATCATATATTTTATGTTTAACTGAATTAAAATTCCTAGGTAACCTTCATTCTTGTATTGAACTCTTGTCTTCTTAGTTTGATGTGTTGTTTAATGAGCAGAAGGGTTGCTATCACTTCTCGTCCACACTCTACCAGGTATACTTGTATCCAAGAAAGATTGTTCAAATAAACGATTTCAGACCTCTTCGTAACATAAACCCCTTCTATCAATAATTTAAAGCCCTAAAGCTGAAAATGGAAGTTGGTCTACCAAATTTCTTATCCCAAGCAATGTTGGCATAACATAGAGGAACGACAAGAAAGAAAGACAAAAATGAAAAATAGAAATATAGTTTAATATTTCCTTTCCAGAAATCTTTGTTGCGTCTTCTTAATATAGGAACTAAATATTGCATTGCAATAACAAATCTCTCGAAACAACTAGCTTACAGATTCATAATATTTCACAACACCAAACCTGCCTATCTTTTTTTATTTAACTTACAGCCTGCAAGAACTTTTGGATCTCCTCCGAGAGGATAAAATTCAAGACCAGAGGTCAAAACAAAATCCTCAAAATTTGCATGGGTTGCTAATCTCACTCGATGACCATGCTCCTGAAAATGTCAGACACAGAAGTGTGTGTTAGTTAAGAACAATATTGACATCCACATTAAACGTGCATAAGAATGTAATTATATCAAACATTGGCAAAATACTCCTGAAATGCTTTAAGAAAAACAAGCAATCATAATTTGCTTAAGACATGGAAAAAGAGAGTAGTGTGCACAGTAGTGACTTGCATGTTCCTTTTCTGTAGGGATGTTACTATTCTATCACAATGAAATTACAAAATGAATGTAATTAATAATTCCTAGTGCTTATCTGTGTTCTGAGAGTATGCGTCATTAACTCAACTTGATCATGGAAGATCACGGAATTGTGAACCCTTGTTTTAAGCATAATAGTCAATTTATATAAGGTTCCATTTAAAGATATGCTTAATTGTCCATGTAACAGTATTGTCCAGTTTATATAAGGTTCCATTTAAAGATATGCTTAATTGTGTCAGATACGAACTTGAATAAAACACGCCTATTAAATTATAACTAAATGACACTGTCAGATGACATGGAGTTCCAATGAAAACTCATGCTTTTTGGGGAATTAAAAATAACGACAAAGACAGGCAAACAAGAATATTTTGTTCTATTAAGAGTAATATGACAGGACGACCTTAAATTGTTGCATAGTGATCCTACAGCATGCGATACCTGGAAAAACCTAGAGACAGTATTTGGTTCAGTTAATAAAGAGAAGAAAAGATATTTACTGAATTGCCTCAGGAGTCACCAGATGCTGGTAAAACTAAAATTTATAAAAACAGCGTTAAATATCAATAATCTTGAAGTTTTAGTGGAAAACATACTGCACTCCATAATTGCAGTATTATTATATACGCATTTTCCATTGGGATTATAATAGGGTTAGCAGTGTTGATGGTTCGATTGTTGCCTCCCCCATCACGTGGAGACTATCGGGCACATACGAATCTTTTGCCCCATGTCCAACAGTAACGTCACAGGCATGGCAAAACCATACAACCTTGGCCACGCTCATTATTAAACTCTATGATGGGGTTTACCCCTCAGCCTTCTCTTAAGGCATATTTGTGTATTGTATGTATAGAAAATACAATACAAAAATGGCCAGAGTCAAACACAGATTTATTGCCCAAAGACATTGAAACAAATATCTCACTTCTGCTTCAGGCCTAGGTTTTTTTTCACTTTTTTTGTGTTTTATATTTTTTTCAATAAATAAAAAATGCTGGCATTTTGCATTCATGATAGCGTTTCAGTGCTGCTCAAAGATGTGACTGTAGATAAGTGTCTTAGCGACTGGATTCACCCTTTTGTATTAGATTTGGAGTCTCCGCAGATTTAGGTGCAAAAGGTCTAATCCCTCTAAATTCAGACTCCATAGATTCAGCATCTGTAAAGGTACAAGCATCGACAAATGCAGGCAATCAAACATACCCTTGGCCTAGTTTCCCTCAGCACCATATTAGTTGGTTGTTATACCAAATGCTTGAATGGAATGGGAGTATCAGGAGGACCCTGCTGATAGTTCCTATAATATATAATATTTTGCTTCTGCTTCCTATGATCCAACCTTTATCCTGTAAAATATTAGTTGTGTTTCCAGATAGGTAGCAGGATATAAAGAACACCTACCTATGTTGCATCCTGGTGTTTGGTTCAGAGGCATTTTGTGTGTAATGCCAGCCAGCATTATGGACAACGCGATTACAGTAAAATCTCATGATGCATTAATAGAATTTGGTAGAACATGACACACAAAATATTTGAAATTTGGAAAGATAGAAATCAGTGAATTTCGATGGCACTGAATATACGCTGAAGAGAGGGTTGTGGTTGGCCACAAATTATTTGAAAATGATTGCAACTTAAAGAATGAGATTCAACAGCTACAGTCGTTAAAACTAGCAAGGTTGAAAATTTGTAAATCCAGAATAGAAATCAGATCTGAACCATAACAATAATAGGTAAAAATCCTTTTTTTTTCCTTCCATTTTTTTTTTTTTTTTGGTTTTTTCTAGAAGTGCATGATTATGTAATGGATCATCATCTTGTCAAAAAAAATCAATTTGTTCCCCACATTGTAGCTTTTCTCAGACAGTGAGGTGTCACCTTGTGGTTTGCAGGTCACAGGTTCAATCCCAGCCGACTATGCTGAAACATTAACAGTATACTGTGATTGGGAATTCCCTTGTAACTTAACCCATGGATAACTCCATGATCAGAATTCTGTAAGCTTTCAATAATTTGTAACCCATTACAACACCTAATTCAAACTAACAAAATGAATGCAAACAATTTAAGAATCCCAACATGAATGTATAGCTTAATGATATCAATACATAATCAGTTGCTTGTTTTTAAAGAAAATATTCTGTGGAATTGAATAAGTAACTCCACCAATGCCAGTTCCAAGCCCGGATATGAAAGGAGGAGGGATAGCATTAGGCAGCCAGCTCTAAAACCTTGCCAAATCTCATGGATGAGTTCTTTTTCAGATTTTGCAGATGCCAAGGCATTCCCCAGATGTGATGTCAAGACATGGGAAAAAACAATCGAAGATGATTTGAAGAAACTACAAAAAAACAAAGATCTAGATCTTCATAGAGGCAAAAGGTGAAAAAGAACTCATGTAGCCAACACCATTTTGTTGGAACAAAGATAGGATGATGATGATGATGATGCTCTTATCAACAGCATTTCTAATGCCATCTAGATTTTATTTTATTTTTTGGATTTTAAAGGATGAAAAATGAATTAAATTATATGCCCAAAAAACAGCATTTTCTGCAAGACAATAGGTATCAGTTGATTTCATACAAAAAAACATATATAAATTATCAGCCTCCATATTTTTTAAAATTACCACTTGTTCTTATTAAGATTTTAATCTCAAACAAGATATTAATCTACAAATCATAGGTTAAATTCCAACAATTTTTTGACATAACCAAGTACTATAAAAGAAATGGCTCGAACTGAATTCAGTGAACTAAATCAGAAGGGTCTTCACATGGCTCCAATAGAAAATTTGCTATTGAACACATCTTCACAAGCATAACTTAAAAAACCACAGAACTATACGACTAATATGAGCATGCTTAACTAGCATAGCAACACACTACTCCCATGAGGAACTTTTACCTGCAAATGTTTTCCTATCGCAATAAAAGGTTGAACGTCACCACGGGTACCAACTATCAACATTGCTATCTGCAATGGTGGAACACTACGCTTCTCCCCATCTTCTTCTTCCTCATCTTCATCAACGTCAGGTTGGGGAGTTTCCATACTTTGACCAAATAAACCTGCTGCATATCTAGCACTGCCGCTCACATCAAACTCCACAGTGCCGTCACACTTCACCATCGCTATTTTCTTCATAATCTTCATCTATATTCATTTACAACATATGCACTTCGTCAGCAAAATATCAAATTGCAAAAAGAAAGATTTAAAAAAGCAGCAACTGAACACACTAAATACTAGGTAGAATTCTTCGTTTAGAGACACCATATAATAAAATATTCAGATATCAACAAGCCCTAGGAAAGGCATTTACAGGTAACATAATCTTCTCATGCATATCTAAGAAGATTCTAAATCAGCTTTCATCTATTAAAAAAACGGTCACCAAGAGGCTCAATGCTTGTTCCCCAAGCAGGTCCTAGTACGAGTGAAAGCCTAACCTTTTTTTTGAGTAGCTGCACATAACGTTGTACCAGCCCTTACAACCTGAGAAACAAGCACCTTACCATCATTCGAATCAATTTTCTTCTGTTGAAGACTTCAGAAAATGAACATACTCATTAGAAGTTAACCATATGTAACTAATTTTAGCAACAACAAAGAGTATCTAAATTCAAAATTTTCTATCTTGACGAGTGATTAGAAGTGTATCAAAACATTGCTTTGTCTCTGTTTCTTATGTGTGCTGCACAGGTGATGAAGGCTAGATTTCCAAGCTAAAACGAATAGTCCAATAGAAACAAAAATATCGTAAGATAGATAGAAATATTAACGCTCCATTCCAGGACAGATTATTAAGTTTATCGATTAACACTTTCAAAGCAGAACATTCCACCATGGAGAATCACAATTTATTTCAAACAAGTCCATGATTAACGTGTCCTATCACATTGTAGTGTTTATACTGGATATCAAAGGTGGAAATTTTATGGGCCCTATTCTGTTAAATTTCATTGACCACCACTTGGAATGATGATAAGGTGCTTGTTTCTCAAGTCGTAAGAGCTGGGTTCATGCCTGAGAGGAGTCACTCAAAAAAATTAGGCTTTCGCTCATCTACCGCCCTTCTAGGACCCTACCTTGGCAGGCTGAGCATCGAGCCTCTGGGTGATGATCCTATTTACTTGAGTCACCAATATTTTTGAGGCCCCAACTGAAGCCGTATGGATCAGTTTAGCTTCCAGGCTGAAAGCAGACATCATTGGTACATGGTGCAAGTGTTTAACAATGCTGCAAAAGAAATGTCTCAAACTAATTACATTCAATAGATCCAAAGATCTGCTTATAGACACACACATGCCTGCACACAACCTTCAATTTCATAAATCAGAGCTTTGTGAAGATGCACAAAGACACAGTAATAATCAAGAAACTTGAAATATGCCAGTGAAATACAACATGAATTATATTATGTAATGCTGCATAAATGTATATATTTAAATATTTTCTCTATATTAACTAGATTTAATTCAGTATAGCTGAACATTTATAATCACTAAAGTCTGTTCTCTTTTAGCAGAATACCACAGACATCCTAAGCAGAAAACATTTTACAATATATGCCACACAAAGTAGAATATTTTAATAGTTTTTCTATTTCATCATAGAGTAATGAAATCTTGGAAACCTGTTAATCATGGTAGTAATTCCCAAAAAGCATACAAGTCTTCCATGAATTTAATTTGATTTGTGATTCAAGAGAAGGTTAATTATTTACAGCATACTTAGCTATTTAATTTTTTCAATGAAATTGAACAAGAAATATACCAAAGAAAACATAATATAACATAAAAGCGATTCGACAGATCGTCATGTAACTAAACTTTAGCCTTGGATCAACACATGGTGAAAGAGAAATCATCGAGTCAACGGCAAACAATCATGATGATACTTTAACTATCTTATTTGACTTTCAAAAACATATGCCAATTAAATTCAGAATTAACAACATTGTTTTATGGATTAAAAATATAGTAGCACCAAGGACTGTTTTACAGTGGAAACGTTCAATTGCACAGTTTATATTATTTAATGTGGCGGCAAAGTGTACAGTCCAAATCAGATCCATAGTCTCCCCTTGCCTGTCCTGGGTACGAGTGTAAAGTTTTTGTACTCTGAACCCATCAAAAGCTAGGTACTAAGACTGGGATTCAAAGACAGGCCTCTATGGGAATGGCTTAACCGTGGAGCTTTAGGCTAGTGTCAGACATTTAGAATTCACATGTTGTACCCACAGGACATAATGCAAAAGCATTTTGTTTATTAATTTTATGTTTAACTTTCAGAACATTATAATAGTAACTGTATCGTAAGATATCATAAATGTTTTTACATATCTCTGACCTTATCTAAAAGACTTCATCGTACAATAAAAGGATAAAGCAAGCTTCGCCTCTACCACAAAAACTGACAAGCAAGTGGCTAAACGGATAAAAGGGGGTTCATTATTACTTTCTTTGTAGGCATTGAATTTCAATGATAAAAAAACTGGTGATTAAGCAAAGAATAATCAAGCTCTAGTTCTTACAGATGTTATGGGAAAACCAGAAGCATATCTGATTTTAGAGTTTATATAAATAATTAACAAGAATAATTATAAATGATAAAATTTTCATCCACTGAGCATCATAAAAACTTTTCATACGGTACTTCTGCTTAGTTATCATGTAACGTTGTTGAATTATAGGTTTCATAAACGTCAAATCCTTCATATACCTTGAGTTAGCCCATATTCATATAAAGGCACCATGATGATAATGAAAACAATTTTATTTGACATGAAAATAAACATGTTGAAATGTAGTGACCCGTTTAGCATTGATGCATTAATCTTTCTTTATATTTGTTAGCAAGGATACAGTAAACCTCGATTATATATGTCTGTAGTCCAACATCAAAGACAGGTTCTTTATTGTTTCAATTTTGACTAGAACTTCCAATTAAGGTATTACTTATTGCAATGTTCCGCTAATTATTCAGTATCTATATCTTTAAGATTTGGAAAATTGATAGTGCATAATTAAATAGAAAGGTGGGGTATGTAAGGTTTAACTTTATTATAACAATGTTACAAATAAGTTAAATTCCTGCGTCACATCAATTGCCTTGCTTAAATGCCTTGGTTTTTCCTTCAGAAATTTTAATTCACAACTGCGTACATCAGCTTACTTAACTTTAATATCTTGAACCAGTGGACCTATGGAAGTTGAGTTGAACATCACCTAAAGATCTTTAATGAAATAGGTATCAGTCGTACGCATGCACCCACCTCATCTACTATCTGTCAGCTATCTTAAGGGTATATTGAGGTAACATCCAAAAATTATGGTCAGTCAAGCCTTGATTGTTTAGTCTAAAACCCAAAGAAACCCAACTCAGGTCCAAATGATCACTGCATATAGAGTATGTGAAAATGCAACCTCACATGATATGGGCCTCATAAGCCTATTTATCCTCAAATCATTTATATTCTGTAGAAAAAATTAAACTTGTTTGATGAAAATACAGTCAAACCCTAGGATTGCATCAAACCACATGTGTGGATATTGCTTGTAAAACAAACTTGAAACCTTGTGAGCCACATAATTATTTTGTTAACTTGTAGATCATTAACAAAGAGAAATGCAAGTTCCAATGATAGCCATTACCTTTGGCTATGTATCCTTAAAGATATTACAAGCTAGTGAAATAGTATGTCCTGTAGGTGCTACAATCAACCTACTACAACGATCAGTTGAGTACAAGTCTAAATCTAATTTTTAAGAGTCAACCTTCGAGAATTCACTCCAACTCTTACTTTTCAACAGAGTTGAAAAGTAAGAGTTGGAGTGAGTTGAAAAGTAAGAGTTGGAGTGAATTCTCGAAGGTTGACTGTAGATGGTCCTACATTATAACACTAATTTTGCAGAATGCAGCAACCATCCATGTTCATTAAGTAAGCTTTTAACAGAACATAGGATCTCAGGACCATGTTTACAAACTATTGTATATAACTATATATGTAGACTAAAAATATAAGCTTTTTATGAGTCTTCATACTATTAAACAGTATAAGGAAGGAATGATACAGCAACATTACCCATCATATGAAAAACATGAAAATCATTACAATTCAAAGTTAACATAACAATTTGAACTACAGCATTTTTGCCAACCTTTTTCTTATCAGATAGCTTGTCTGGTACTCCTCGAATGCTTTCCTCTTCCTGAACTTTCTTTGGTTTACTTCGCTCAGTCGAAGATCGTTTGAATGAAGTACCATCTTTTGTAACTATTACATCATTTGAATTTGAAGAATGGCTTGGCACTGTATTAGCCCTAACTAGTCCTCTGTCTACAATCAGAATTATCACAAGAAAATCAACATCATCATCTGAGCCTTATCCCAGCAAAATGAGGTTGGCTAAATAATATCAAGAAAATGGATACAGCACTAATGACACGTAATAATTTATTGAAGTATTTTTTATGTATAAGTCTCTTACAATGATAAAATCCAACACTCATTCACAGTACACAAGATAAACAAAGAGGTTTTTATAAAATATTCATTAACAAGTACTGGCGAAAAGAACACCACATTCAATATTCATGTTGGCAAATTCACATTCCATGAGGACTTATTTGTTATAGATATCCTAATGACATGGTATAACTATATAATTTACATAACAAAAAATGAATAAATGTATGTAGGGGTATATATCTATATCTATGTGTGTGTCTCTCTCTCTCTCTATATACCGCTAATAGAAGCTAATGTTTACAGATGACCAAGGAAATTCAGAAGGATAGCAGGATCAATATTTTGACAAAGCCAAAAAAAGATCTGAAGTGGCATCAGTTTAAAAACTATCATGATCTTCAGAAACCAAGAGACAAGATATTGGCAGCAGAAATCCAAGTTCATTAGCTCAAAATTGGGGATGAAATCCTTTTTACGCCTCTGCATCTGTTTTAAAACCAAAGAAGACAATTTGCCTCTTGAATGAGAACGAAGAGTTCGCATCTTCCCAGCAAGATATAGCCTCTTTGCAATGAAGTTTTAGACAGATTTATTAGCTAATAGGACAGCTTGTAGTATGAATATAGCAAATAAGATTGTATATACTGTTTCTTTACCGTTAGATGGAACAGATATTCATAATCTCAATGCATGCACCGCTAAAGAGAAGCCTACAGTAGATTTTAGTGTTAAATGGTAAGTTTCCTGGACTTAGATTTTCTATAAACTTTTCCAAACAATGTTCGCATATTTTGCGCAGATATTACATATATGGTTTTTGAATATTGGAGATAAGGCAAAATATTATCTAAGTTAAACATCGCTTGGATTACCCTACCAAAAGTTCAGGATGCACAGAATATCAGGAATTTTCAATCCATTAATCTCTGTAACACTCTATATAAAATCTTGTTTGAACTCCTACATTTTTGCTGCAAAAGTTTCTTTATAAGCTTATTGCTCTAGAACAAGTAGAATTTGTATCAATGTCAATGTTATTTTAGTCAGGCTATTTTGGGTTAGAAAACTGTTCATTCAGCATTCCACCAGACAGATTCTGGCCTATCTTTCAAGTTGAATATCAGCAAGGCATATGATACAATTGAGTGCGAGTACATTGTTAAGATTTAAGGTCCACAGGAGGCGGTAAACTTAGTTTGATGTGGTTCTACGATAAAATCATTGAAACAGGCTCAAGTGTGAATTATGATTAACTATAAAATCATGGTTATAACATGAAATGAGATATCAAGAAGAAACATAACAATAATAGGTACATAGAAAAATACTGTAACAGCTTGGGAGTTACGAGAACCACACAAAAAGGATACATATCATATAAAATGGTCAACCGTAACTAAAGAAACCCGGTTATAATGATAAGTAAGTAATAACAATAAGGTTTCTGCCGAAACATCAAACACAAGGCATAAAGCATGTATCTAACATCAGAACTCTTACACTCAGAAGAATATCTGCAACAGGAGATTGACTTGATATACAGTGTCTCTGTCTATGTCTAAAGGCAATGGTGAATGCCCTTTTATCTCTCAAACTGAGCACAGTACACAACCATACACAAACCAGCACGTCTGTTCAGTATTAACTAACAATTTGTTTGGTTTGTTATATAAACTGTCACAGTTGTAGATCTTTAATTTAAAGTTCCACATTGAGGTTGACGTACATGTCAATTCTTAACATATAAGCAGTTGATTCCACAGAAATTTGACATCCTCAACAATGGATATGCAGGTTGTCACAAGGTTTTAAAGGCTTTCAGTTCTTCACGAGCAACACTCATCGCCCCCATATGATTGCAAGCAAAATAGATATGATTATAATGATAGATATAAGGTACATAAATGAAGCACATACACAAACTTTTTATCATATGTGTGTGATGACAACACCACTTCTGTAAAAAGGATGTTTATCCAATTAAACTACTTCCCTTGGCCAGTATAGATCGACCATCTGACAAGACGCCATGAATGTAATGGAAATGAATTTATCATGACAATGATTTCTCTACAAATATTTTCTACAATACCCTTGTAAAGCCCATCAAGCACAATCAACAAAACCACGTCTACACCATTGTTACTTCACTCCAAGAAGTCAATATAGTCAATGAAGGCTTGCAAGGTGTCAGATACTGAAAGAGGGAAATGTGTTGGAACATCAATAATGAAATCTTCAAGCATCACCTCAGATAACTTTCTTCTTAGACCAAAGAGTCAATGGGAGCTTCCTTCATAAACTAAAAGCAGTCATTGAAGTATAAACAAATGGCTAGTAGTCAGGAAACTGGGCATACCTTGACCAACAAGTCTTTTCATTTCATAATAGAGGCTCATAAGTACCCAGGTATGAGCATGCCAAAGGATCAAAGGTATAGTGAAAAACAATCTTTAACAATACATGCTGCAGCCTAAAACTCTATAAGTGGCTCCAACAGTAGCAAAACATGACATCATTGATTCACCATTTCAAAAATGCTTTCGTGAAATAGGCCTCATATTCAAGAAGATTTTTTGCTTTTCACACAGCTTATACACTCACAACACATCCTTCTTCTTCTTCTTCTTCTTCCTAGCCTTATCCCAGCTACATTGAGTTGGCTGCAAGAGTTACTTTCCATCATTCACCTGTGTTTACAGCCAAATTAACATTAATACCTAAATCTTTGAAATCTTCATTTATTCTTGCATACCAAGTATGTTTCAGTTGACATCTATTGTTTCCCTCAACTTCAATTAAGTAGACACTTCTAACAGGTACACTCTTTTGCATTTGTTGTACATGATCAAACCATCTGAGACAACTCTCCTTAATCTTTTCATTTATAGGTACTACTCCCAAACTTCCCCTAACAATTTAAAATTTTGATTAAAGAATATAAGATTGACTTTTTAGTAGAGTAGGTATTTGTAATTAGAATTTCTACCAATATTGACATTGCTTAGTTTTGTATTGGTCATAATTTATAGTTAAATATGGCTACGTCTATCAGAGATGTCAGATGTCTATTACCTACTGAAATATTTAACAGCCGAACATATTAGTATTCAAGATGCACAAAATAAATAACGCCATCCGTGATTTCACCTCAGTCTTTCCTTCACTGCAAAGGATACAGCTGCCATTAAAAATCAGCACTAGTTTGCATATTGAAATTTCAAGAAAAGAACATGCCACCTCAAAAAGTGGTAACAATCAAATAATTTGTATTCAACTATTGCTTATATATTTTTCAGTTAACTGGAAATTCCTAAAGAGTTATAGTTCTTCACAAAGTAAGGCCATACATTGTGTTCGAGCTCTTACAACTACATTTTCAGATAGCCAAACATGCAAAGTAAATATCAGAACTCAATCGGAATCAAGCAAAATTGTACCTAAAGCCTCCTGATTTCCTTTTGATGAATCAGAACTTGATTCTACAGGCTGTTCTATTTCACCTTCATAATCTGAGAACATCTTCATGCCTTTCAAATTTTTACCCTTGTCCTCAACACTGTTTTCATTTCCCTCCATCGGCCCATGTCCAGAAATCACTTCTTGTGCGTCATCTGCACTATCCTTATTTAGCTAGAAACGGAAAATAATATAAGAAATTAAAACAAATAACATGTTTCTTAGTATACCATAGCAAACCTCCTAACCAACGCTTCTACTTTCTCCCACCAAACGTGTTTATTTGTAACTTCTAGTTCCCAATATAGATACCATACTACCACACCTTAAGAACTGAAAAGCTACAATAAACATGGGAGAACTCACGTGGACTTCTGACACAAGGATCATCATACATATCACCATTCTCATTAGCAGCAGAGTGTATTTCCTCTGGGTAACGAACAAACATTCAGATTGAAATTCCTAAAGAGTTATAGTTTTTCACAAAGTAAGGCCATACATTGTGTTCGAGCTCTTACAACTACATTTTCAGATAGCCAAACATGCAAAGTAAATATCAGAACTCAATCGGAATCAAGCAAAATTGTACCTAAAGCCTCCTGATTTCCTTTTGATGAATCAGAACTTGATTCTACAGGCTGTTCTATTTCACCTTCATAATCTGAGAACATCTTCATGCCTTTCAAATTTTTACCATTGTCCTCAACACTGTTTTCATTTCCCTCCATCGGCCCATGTCCAGAAATCACTTCTTGTGCGTCATCTGCAATATCCTTATTTAGCTAGAGACGGAAAATAATATAAGAAATTAAAACAAATAACATGTTTTTTAGTATACCATGGCAAACTTCCTAACCAATGCTTCTATTTTCTCCCACAAAACATGTTTGTTTGTAACTTCTAGTTCCCAATATAACATACCATACTACCACACTTTAAGAACTGAAAAGCTACAATAAACATGGGAGAACTCACCTGGACTTCTGACACAAGGATCATCATACATATCACCATTCTCATTAGCAGCAGAGTGTATTTCCTCTGTGTAATGAACAAACATTCAGATTGAACTCCAGAAGATGAAGCACATGAATGGCTTTAGGAAATAAATAGTAAAAAGAAACGCATCATGAATAAAAACATGTCATGCAGTGGTTAATTTCCATAGAAAATAATAATTTTGTTGGTAGAATAAAGAATTACTAAAATCTCTCTCCCCCTCTCTCTCTACTGACTAGATCACTACACCAACATTGCAGAGTACATCACAAAATGTAACCAAATAAATTTCTTAGGACATCCACTAAGCAACACAAATATATTCACTTTGAAATTTGACTATATTGCTTTGACATTACCATTGACTCGGTCACTACAACAACATTGCAAGGTACATCACAAAATTTAACCAAAAAAATTCTTAAAAGGATATGCGCTAAGCAACACAAATTTAATCATTTTGAAATTTGACTATAATTGCTTTGCCATTACAATTCTCAAAGTTCAAAGAAATAGTTCCAGTTTGCCACACAGAAACTCTATTTTTTAAAATTAATTTAAAGTTAAATTTTAAAAATTTTGTATTACCCTTTTAAAGATAACATGATACTCAGGACAGATTGTATTTATTGCACAAAAATACCCTGTATTCATCTCAACTATTTCATCCTGTGAAAAGTTGCAAAATCTCAGCAATTTTATAAAATATGCATCTTTGATGTGATTTGAAACTGGACCTCAGCGCGGTACCACCCTGATGCCGGGGCTTCGCAGGAGGACAGGGGTAGGCGGGAGTCGCTTATGCAGGGCCTCCAATAGGCAGCCAATTTTGTGGATACGGAGGATCACCGGAACACTCTCGATATCCTCCATGAGCTGGAGCGCCCCAACTGCGCCTGCCAACGCACCCGTAAGGGGTGGTCCTCTGTTGGAGGGTTGCCCCCCACCCCCCCGGTCGGCTTTGCAGGTTTTTGGGTTGTCGGGGGGGTGCCCCCTCCCCCCCTCTTGGTGGTGTTTGGGGGG
>MNCI01019573.1:776141-799221 GCA_015680685.1 Gnetum montanum
CCCCCCGGGTGTTTTGACTTTTCTCTGTTTTGACCATCTCACTCGCAGTTTCTGTGGTTCGGGGGCCCTCCCCTCTCGGTTGGACCTTCCCATGTGGCCCACCGCTTGTAATCGCATGTAATCTTTGTAACATACTTTAGCTCTTTTAATATAATCCCGACCTCTTTCTCGAAAAAAAAAAAACTGAAACTGTTTTAAATTACATTTGTATTCATCTCAACTATTTCTCTTGTGAATCCTTACAAAATCTAGATAATATTTTTAAAAATGCATCTTTGATCTAATTTGAAACAAAAACTGTTTTTAATTACATTCAAGACATGGATCTAATAGAAAAGTTTAGTTTCAACATTTTTTTTTTTGGCACAATACTTGTAAATCATAGACGCAGCTTGCTGGGCCAAACTTGTGACTTGTATCATGCAAGTGGCACACCTTAGCCAAAAAATCATACGCCTAATTTATGTCATATCTAAATACACTTGACAAATCTCAACTCTGCCACAGATCTTAAACCAGTTCCAAGCAATCACTATTATCTGATCATACAGGTTCTCAACTGTAAAAATAATGTTCAAAACCGTTTTTAAGCTTTCAACTTTGAAAATCAAATATTTGACAGAAGAAACTCGTAAGCAACTAAACACAGTTCCTATTCCTATATATTTCTCAGTGGGATAGAACCTGACTTATAGGATGCAAGTTGCATGTCCTAACCAACAAGCCACACTTTATAGATACTGGCTAGAGCTAGACTGCTCCAACAAATCTAGAATGGCATAGGACAGAAGATAAAAACAGTTCAATTCAGTTCATATTTTTATGGAAAACCATGCAAGTTCAATATGAATATTCTACATCTCGGACAAAATTTATTGAGGGACAACAATCTCAGAGAACTTGATTCCCTAAAACCTGTCAAGATTCTGGGCAATGCCCAAACATTGTCTTTGTTATTTCTCCATCCCTCCATTATCATTTAGATGTTTGTGTTTCTTATGTTTTAGAGTTATGTATCAAAGAGGCTAAAAAGCTAAGAAAAATAGCTAGAAAACATTAGGAAAGCATAGTTTTATGCTATAAAAAAAAAAGCAAAAGGAGAAAGGTTAGTTCCACATGAAAAAGAGTTGCATATCCTCTCCACTCCTCAAGCTATAAATAGAGGCTAAGGACCTCTCTTGTAACAATGGAGCATAACAAGAGAGCATAGCATTTGAGCACTGAGCAATAAAGTGAGAATGTCTCTCCTCAAGCTTTTCTTCCTTCTTTCATGCTCCATCTTTTATCCATTTGAAAGGGTGTTCTAGTTTCTCCATTCAAGCTCCATGAATAGCAACCTATTTGCATTCTTGCAACAATTGTTTCTACCATTTTATTTTCTCCCATAGCAAGCTCTAATTCATGAATTTCTCACAATGCTCTCACACAATTCCCTCATTTTCATAACTTAAAGCTCTGACAACTCACACTCTACCCTCACCATTTTCTCACAAGAATTTGTTCATGTTGAAGCAGCTCATGCATCTCAAGGATGCTACATGTTCACTCTCTCATGATCCTTTCGTTCGAGTTTAATTTGGCCATGTTGTTCTCAATAATTTGTATGCACTAGTTATATGAATGATGAAGCTTCAACTGTTTGTTGAAATGCTTATGCATGTGTATTCGTTTGAAAACCACACTAATTATGACATGTTTGTTAAAATGCTTATGCATGTGTGTTGGCTTGAAAGCCACACCAATTATGAAGTTTATGCATATCAATGCTTTTTCCTCCAATATGTTAGTTGAATATGTATTAAGTTTCTTATGAAGAATATGAGTAAATAGTGGAGGTTTTTTGCATGTTATGTGGGGCTATGTTTATTATAGAGAAGAGGCAGTCATGAATTGCCAATTTGCCCTCTAAATATTTTATGTTTATTAAGATCAATGTCAAACCCAAGCCATGTTCAGGCTTCAGGCCATATTGCTCCACATTTATGAGCACTTCTCATGTCAAATTGAGGCCCAATTATGTCATAGTTTTGTGTCAAAACATGGGCATTTTGTATTTCATGGAAGCCCTCTTTTGTATATGTCAAAGGGCAAACTTATTTTGATGTTTAAATGTTGGAAGTGGCCTCCCAATGACTCTAGAAAAAGCCTCTAATGTCCTAGCATATTTCCGGGCACTTTATGTGCACATGCATGTCCAACTGGTTGCCCAAATTTCACGTTAAGCTGTTCATTCACGAAAAAGTTCATTTGCCATGTGGCCCATATTTATGTTTATTACCTAAATCCTTCCCCATGCTACATACATCTAAGCTCCGTATATTATTTTGAAGCTGGTTTTATCATCAAACTCATCAAATCCTTCATAAAGTTGTGGCTATGGCTTTTGATTTATGTTTCTAGTAAAACCACAACCAGACTGCAACTCATTGTGTGCACAAAGTTTTGACCACAAACTATGGTCCACTCATGGTATACACAGAGATAAAATGTCTCTATTTCAAGCCACCACAACCTAACAAGGCTTGTGGTATTATAACACAGGATCACCATGACTCATGGTCTTAACAGTTTGTATGCAACAGCAAAGCACAGCAAATTCAAAGGTTCAAAGGTTACCACAACCTGTAGACAGGCAACCACGAGCTTACCATGACTCGTGGTCTTGTGAATTTCATGGTAGAGGCTGAGGGCAATAAGGAACCACCACTACTTGACCACAACCCATGGTGAACAAACCACAAGCCAGCCACCACTCATGGTCACAACTATAGCATGAGCGCACGATGACCCATGGTCTGTCAACCACAAGCCCACCACAATTCGTGGTCAAGTCAAATTTGCAGATTTTGCTGATTTCAATATTCAGACTCTGAGACTGGCCTCCATGCATCTCCAAGGGCTTCCGCTGCACCAGCTCTAACAAAAACAGATCAACATTCCTCTAACCAGTAGCATTCTCTGTACAGGTCAATATATGCCTTTCAAGGCCCCTCTCTAGTAAAATTTGGTTTTCTAAGGGTATAAGAAAAGGGGATACTCCTTGATTTTTCATTTTTCTGCTTCTGATAACTCTAATGAAAAAATAAATTTTTCCACTTGGAAAGACAATATCACGTTTAACATCAAAGATACAAGGAAGCAGACTTCTTTGATTTTTAAAGATAATTACAGCACCCATTCTCAAGGCTGACATGAATTATTATGAGTAATACCTCCACTTGTGATGCTGCTGCTCTCTAGAATTGTTGATGCTGTGGTTGATTTTTGTAATTTATTATGTGATTCTTCAACATGTAACCCTGAGCTCCTATCATGAATATTTTGATTATTCATATTTTCAAGAATTTCAGGATGTTTCCTTCAATTTGAACTTTTCAATAGATCAGACTCAAAGTTGTCGGAAGAATCTTGGTCATTAACAGCATTTGCTTTGCCTGTAGAACATAGGTCCGTCTTTTAGATTGTTTCGTACATCCTGCTTTTACAAAAAGGAAAAAACAAGATTCATTGGTTTCAGCATTTAAACACGGACCAATTCAATTTTCAAGAAAAAAAAATTGCTTACATTCAAGTAATAAATTATCACATTCACAATATTCTTATCCATTAAAGATGAAATAAAATATTTGTAGTAACACATTTTATTCTTTTCCCAAAATCCTTTTACTTCAATGAATAGGATAAAGCCAATCTTCAAAAACCGAAGCCTTCAAGTTTTTTATTTTAAAAAGAAATGTTTCTTAAAACAAGGCTATTTTATAATAACTTAAAATCTGATATTACGATCACAAATCCTAATAGTCTTGATAAAAAAGGTTTTGTATCGGTGACAAGAATTTGTCACTACCACAGTACAAAAAATAACCAAATAAATTGTCATTACGTGAAAGTCTGGTCAGGTGGCATGTTAAAAAGATCAAACCTAAGATGGCATTACTGACACACAAGGATATGGGAAACTTTAAATTTTTGCATGTCGGATACTGAAGGGAATATTAACCTTTTTAATTTTATATTCATATTTATTTCTTGCAAATTGTGGTTTCCTACTTCTATTTATTCTAAGCATGTTTAGAAGCCAATGACTTCCGCAACAAGATTGCAAAGCTACATCTAGAAGTTTTAAAAATTATATTAAAGAACTTTTAAAGGGGCATAAATCAAGACTGTCATGGTTTGCAGTAAAAAAAATTAAAAAGAAAATGTGATATTTAAGATAGGAGTTGATTTCCCAAGTCTTTTAAGTGTTACACAATTATAAGTTTTATTTTCAATGATAGGATTAGATGAGTACCTTTAGATAATTATTTTATGAGAAATTTGATCCTGTCATCTTGGCTGATCATTAAGATCCCAAGACTACTCTCATACCACAAACTTTATTTTACTAATATAATATCTTTTCAATTTTCCAAAAAAAGGTTCACAATCCCCAGCTAAAAGAGATAAATTACGTCATAATTAATTGTCAAATTCAGATAGAAGAATATTATAATTGTCATGCATCGTAAAAGGATTTTCAGTCATTCATTACAATGATTATACATCATCTATTATATATTATCGTATAATGCATTATGATACATCATAATCATGTATTATAATTGCAATGATGGTAGACAACTGGCCATAGAAAAATTATCATTAACTCCTTCACCTACATTAATGGGTTAGCCCATGTTTTGATAAAGACACCCTGAACATGACTGTGATCATAAAATGATTTACAATCAGGTGAGGGCCTTTTCTCCTTTTTAGTGTGGAGGACAGTATACACGTGTTTACTCTTAAATCTAGGTTAGCCGGTAAAGCAAGTTAAGGGACAAGGGCTTACCGTTCCAGTGCTATGCACACTGAAAATGCCATCAAACGTGTAAACTGACAAGGATGATTGGCTGCACCAACGCATGAAGGTCCCAAGAATACATTTTGAAATGTAGGAAAGTCCAGTATGCACACATGTGCATTTATTCAATCGCAAGTGGGCTTGGAGAGGCAACATGTCCAAGTAGACATGAATCAAGGATCCGCAGCTAAAATATTTTAAGGAGTCCAAACATAAAATCAGAATGTGTAATACAACCTAGAACTTCCCCATTCATACACATGATGGAACAACAATGGGACGTATACAAGGATATTATTACAAAGAATACAATATGAAAAGTAAATTTTGCAAAAAAAATAAAAAATAAAATAGTTGAAGTCTGCAGGTTTAAAATATTTAACAGGTGAAAGATATATATAAACAAAGAATGGGAAAAACAAACAAATCTATAGCATTACAATCCACAAGTCTCTTTAAGATATTAATAAGGTATTTTAAAGTGGTTATGAATGCTTACAAAGGCTAACTTCTAACTCAAAAGTAGAGCCGTTCAAACATTTTTGCAATAGAATATCAGTTGAGATCCCACGTACTTAAAAGGAAACAAAATAATAACCCTAGTTGTAATTCAATTGAACATGTAGAAGATTTTATTATATTTTCTATAAATTAATTGTAATTATATTTACAGCACTCCTCATTGCATAATTTTACACAAATTAAATAATTTCAGGTAACTAACATTATTAATCTTAATTGTGATTTACAGTCTCTCTCTTTCTGTGATCATGTATTAAAAAAATAAAGAAAAAGTAAAAGTGAGGAAAATGAAATCGCTTATCATTTTTCAAAGCTCCTAGCTCCAACAATTAGATTAGAATTTCTGTTAAGAGTTTTTACATTATTAGCAACATTGTTTTTTCCGCTCGTGATAATCCAATTTTACTTTGTGACTACTAGTTTCTTCCACTTTACAATATGGTTGAATAGTACCTTGTAAAAACCACTTGTAATGTATTTGTAGTTTCTTCCAGATCTTAAACACATAAGAAATGAAGTGCCTAAACATAATAACTTTTTTCTCGAATTGGATTATAAAGTTACTTATTAAAGAACAAGAAAACTACTTTCCTTTACCATTACCAAGGCAACAAAAAGGTATGCAAAGTAACCTTGTGGTTATTGGGAGCTTTATCGATTGACTATTTTGACTTTTGCATTCCCCATAAAGAAAAAAAAACTCTAAAATATTTCTAATCATTGGAAACCATAGTGTAACACATTAAAGTTAACAATTTGCTAGTACTAGCAATGCCAGATCTACGACCTAATGTTCAGTTTCCCATTCCAGTACTTAGAATATACAGCACGGACTACGTATTTATTCCAGTTGTAGCTGGATATAGATTTGCCACTACCCATTTTAGCGTCAGGATCTGCGACATCTGCGTTATTTCGCATTTGAACATTCTGCTAACATGTCTAATTTGCCCAAAGGTTTCATAACAAAGCAAAACAGCCATCAAGTCTAGCCTGCAATGAGTGATTTTCAAAGATCTAACAACTCTTCATCAAAAGATAACTATTAACGGCAGGAAGGAAAAAAAAGAATAAAGTGTCAAATTGCCATGCATATACCTGAAGATGCATGAAGCTAGGAAAATCCAACCGTACAACAACCGCATGCCATCTTCACGAGTGAGGCGACTTCGCAATTGTTCGCTTGAAGATTCAGAAACTCTGCGATTCAGGGATTACTTAAAAGATTCGGAAAACAAAACAGAAAACGCGCCCAGTAGAATCAAAACATAAGAGCTTCTCGCCTCCATTCTTCCACCAGCAAAAAATAACACACGAAAATAGAAGCACTGAAATTTAAAGCAATATCGCAAGCGAAGGAAAACGCACTTCAGCATTTTCTGCAGTAAGTTTTATTGGATTCCGATTTTATGTGCGCCTGGAAACACGTGCTCTGTCAAAAAAAAAAATCAAGGGCGGCCACTTGATGTTTGTTGCCCAGAATGCCTGCGAGCAGCGCACAAAACGCCCCTTTCTCCTTTTGTTGATTTTTTGGGCCACGAAGTACCTGTATCTAGCTGGCTGTTACCTGTTTTCTGGTTTTCCCATTTTCTACCGTGTTTGCTGTTCGCGTCTGTACGGTATTAGCTTTTCTGATATGATTTGAAGAATTTCAGATTTTCCGTCATTCTAGTTCCTCCTATATGCGGTTTGGCGAAATGGAATGGGACACTAACGTATTTGATTTTTTCGTTTAAATGACATCAAATGATGGTTGTGTCGTCAACGTGTCTCACGGTCCACGTTATTCCGTTGTTTTAGCCTTGCTTTAGATGGTGTCTTCCATTTCATTTGCCCCCGGCTATGAATTTGGAGCGAATGTAAGCTTTATTCCAATGCATTTTCCCATTGCAAAAATTTAAAAAACCAAGAAGAATATTGTATACCTTTTAACCTTAAATAATGTTGGAAGACATTTCTTACCATTAATGCTTCTTTTGTCAATGAAGGTCCTAGCACTCGATAAGCAAAAGCCTAACCTCTTATGATTAGTTGCGCCTAAGCTTGAACTTAGGTCAACTTAAGAAACAAGCATCTTACCATCACTCAAAGTAAAGCTCCCTACATTGGTTACTATATAATTTTTCAAAACGATTTTTACAAGAGTGGTGATGAGCTAGGGATATGTAAGGGCTTTGGGCCTACTCAACCAAGGCTAATAAGGTTATTTTAAGTAAAGGTTAATAGGTTGTTAAAATGCAAATTATATACAACTACTAAAAGAAAGTAGACAACAATCATTTGTCACTTAAGCTTTAGTTTACATATATTGAGGACATATAAATAAATAGTTTCAATTCAAACATGTAATAAACCATACTTTTATGGAATTGAAATTGAAGCTAAAATATTTTTATTACATTCAAAGACCCTTGGGATCTATTGGATAGAAGAAATATACATAGTGTGCCGACCGAAATCGTCGGTGCAAGGCTGGAATGTAACGAACANATTATTTACTATGTGTGGCAACTTTACACAAGAACAAGACATTCCAATAACATGTGATGCTCATCTTCAATTGTTCTTTGATTGCATAAACGACAAGTTCTCTCTTCTCTTGGAATATGGACTCAAGACCCATTGACCTATTTCAATTCTAAAATAATAGAAGCCTAATCTTGCTCAACTAATTTGACATTGTATGTGATTAAGATATACAAGCAAATAAATAAGCTACTTTTTTGTTAATACCTCCTCTAATGTTGTCTAGATAGAATTGTTTTTTTCTTGTTAGGTTACTCTAGATGTGCAAAAGTGCTTTGTTTTTAATTCTCTTATGAAGCTACCTTATATCACAATGTAGAATATTCATCTCAATGTTTCATTTCTGTGAGCCAAATCAGTTGCTCGTACAACCATACTTTCTGTTGCATAGTAAGTAAGACTTCATTTGAAAATTTAGTTATTGTGACAAGAGAGACTATGAACATATGTTGCAAAGTGACAAAGAGTTTCTATCTCTAAAGGCATCATATCTACTTCAAGAAGTAGCAAATCATATTGTACCTACCTTTTAACCTAAAAGTCTTCTACCAAAAACTGTTTTTGAACTTCTTCAATTTTCTTCCAATATTTGCTAGCAAATCCATGACCCCACACTACACATACATACCAAAGAATTGGTTGTACAATAAAACAAAATAACTATTTTTAATTTCTCATGCTTAGATAGTTTCCTTCCAATGTTTACTTTTTAAATTAAAGAAGGCTATCAATCCACTTATAATTCTTTGTTTGATGGATATATCTCAACTATAATTACAATAAAGATCTAAACTAAGGTATCTATAAGTTGGTGTCATATTTATTGGGTCATTTCCAATAGTGAAACGATAATCATTATTCCTAGTGCCACATATCATAATTTTGGTTTTTCGTGCATTAACTTGCATCCATGAACATTGACAAAAATCATCCAAAATTGTAAGAATTTATTACAAAGCTTCCTTAGAGTTAGAAATGAGAGCTATATCATCAACATACAACAAGAGGTTGACAAAGTGATATTAATTTTAATAGAGTATCTACCTGAAATTTTTTGCATCCACTCCTTAAGTTGTCAATATAAATACCAAAAAGTGTAGGCGAAAAAGGACAACCTTGTCTCACCCCAATATCATTATGTAATAAAACATTTTTATGGAAGTAGTGATTTATGATTTGTATCTATGCCTCTTGGTAAAGACTTTTAATAGCAATTAGCAAATATGAAGAAGTACCTATGCTTAATAATCACTTCCACAACTTGCTTTGAATAATTAAATCATATGCTTTAATAAATCTACAAAGTAAACAAAAGTTCTTTTATTTTTCCCTTTTGCATAATCACTAGCTTAGTTATATATTTATATATTTTTCCCTTTTGCATAATCACTAGCTTAGTTTACAAGTAAAAAGTTCTTTGAGTAAAAAATTTCATGACTTCTGGACAAAGAACAAGATTTAAAAACCCAAATTTCCGTGCCTTATGGATGAAGAACAAGAGTTCTGTACCTTATTTTTCCTAAGGATGGGTTTTCTGAAAAAAAAATTCATCAATTAGTGTATGCTCTCGCCCTCGGCCGAATTTGTTGTTTTTGATATATAATGTAAATTCGGCCAAGAGTGAGAGCATACACTAATTGATAAAATTTGTTTTTTGCAGAAAACCCATCATTAGGAAAAATAAGGTATAGAACTCTTGTTCTTCATCCAAAATATATGAAAATTTGGGTTGTTAAATCTTGTTCTTCGTCCAGAAGTCGTGAAATTTTTTACTCGAAGAACTTTTTACTTGTAAACTAATCAGATTCTCTCGACAAATTTATAGATATATATTATAAATATATAACTAAGCTAGTGATCGCCAGTCGTCTACTGCAACGATGATTTAAACATAACAGGTAAAAATATTATAAGACCATGGAATGCTTTATTGAATGAATATAATAATGAGATCATTCTTCATTAGATTTAATGCGTTGCTCTTCATCTAATCTACTTTGAAGATGCGAAGCCTTAAATATCTTAATATATCTTTCTTTGGAGATCGGAGGGAATATCCTCAAACTGTCAATACTCCTCACTCAAGATAGTGCCACAAATGTAAGACCTATTGTTTCTTTGCTACCAACATCTATACACGCTTTCTCCAATGTCATTCCCTATGACTTATGTATCATTAAAGGCCATGCTAATCTAAGTAGTAGTTAGCAAGATCCTCCACGTATGATTGGTGGAATGGTTACTTGTCGAGGATGTTCATTATCATATGGTACTCCAATATAGGAGTCAAACTCAATGATGACATACGATAGCAATTGTGGAGGTTGACAGTGTAGACTATATATTATTTTCTTAGTGACTCTCAATGCACCATTAACCAATTCTGCTTTTGGCCATAAATTAACAGTGAGCATAACCCTTGCATCCTCACAAATGAACACTACTTGGTCCAATTCTCATTCTGAATCATCCAAAAATTTTACACCATTTGTCTTTCTATCTACTATGCACCGTGCAACTGGCTTCTGCATTTTGAGCAATATTTTTTCATTATTGATGAGACGCGGTTTTCACTAGGCCGCGATATCACGTACGCGNTTTTGTCAATACACAATATCCAAGGTTACAAATTTATTGAATGCCAACCACAAATTCTTCACATATATCTAAGATGATATGTACAGTATAGCATCTTTAATAGGTGGAAGCTGTGCAAAATCTTTAATGAGTATCATAGATTTACCACCAAAGTTATCTAAACGATTATCTGGAAATAGTTCCTTAAGCCTTCGATCAATGCTGCTAAGCAATTTGCCACCTATGTTTGAAGCTCCCTTGATCCAAAGAAAGCCATAAACACGTGGTGATCCCCTACGTTGCCATTCATAAGGTACACGCTCTCTATATAATCCTTATATAGGCATGAAAAATAAGGTACACGCTCTCTATATAATCCTTATATAGGCATGATATGTATTTACAAGAATGAGAATCTTTATATAGTATTAAATTTTAAATAAAATCATAATCTAAAAATAAAAAATTAGTTATTTTTTTTAAAAAACCTAATATTTTTAAATATAACCTAAACCTAAAAATAAAAACTAGCTGTTTTTTTTAAAAAAAACCTAAGGTTTAAATATAATCCAATCCTAAAAATAAAAAATAGTTGTTTCTACTAGTTAATAGCAATAATAAATAATGTTTTTTAAAACAAAGATTAATCGTAGATTAAATGTTCACCAGTAAACCCTAAAATAAAAATAATATTATAAAAAAAAAACAGCGGTGCCATTATAATTTTGACCGATGAAATTGTCTTTAAAGGGGGTTTTAAGAGAATATTTGTGGTTCTTTAAGATACGAGTGGTTTGCATCTTATTTTTAATCAGCGGGTGAAAAAAGAGCACTAAATACCAGGCAATAGTTTTGCGTACATTTGGACCTTGGCTTGACCATGTTTAGGTTTGGGAAACCATTTTTGAAGAGGTTACGTGTTCCGGTCTATAATTTAGCACCATTTATCAGTATCTATTGAGTTCTCAGCACAGTTTCATGAATTCCTATGATGACAATGGTCCGTATGGAAGGGGACGGTCGCAGTGGTTTGAAGTCAATCGCAGTGACAATTGTTTCTGACAATTACTATTATCCAAAATTCGAGAAATTTTGCATTCCAGCTTGTTATGTTCATGAACATTATTTCCCCACCATGTTGAGCATAAATCAAGGCTCACATTTTGCTAACCGAAGCATAACATGGGTTGACTGGTCTCGAGGAGGTTGACATCAGCCATGTTTGGAGCACAGGATATAACAGCAGAATTTATTGGAAGAATTCGTAAAGGCAACTGCACTCGAAATAACCACGTTACATCTTTGTGCTCTCTTTTTGCCCCAAAGTTTGCTCCTAATTATTTGAATGCTCTTCTAAAACTTGCCCCAAAGGTGATGGGCCATGGTTGAGTCTGCATTTGAAATTGGCTGTTACAGATAAGAGCTCCACTGTGGGAAATTTTTACAAATAGTGTTCTCATTTAAGTTAGAGAATTTGATGCTATTTCCTCTCTTAGGGAATCATATTCTACTCAGAGTTACCTTTCTTATGTTCATTGTTTACGGCTTTTTCAAAATGTCAGTATCTGGTCAAGATGAACAATGAATATATTTGTTTCATTTTTCTCCAAGTTTTTGGTCCTCTGGATAATATAGTCCAGAAATTCGGTGATTTATTTTATAAAATTGGATCCTTAATATTCGATGTATTTATGCTTTTTAGGATGTCACTGTAAAAAGCAATCTTGTGCAAATGTTCCCTGTTTCTGGGCGAGACAAAAAAACGTCTGCTGCAAAATCCCAAAACACACACATAACCCATTCTCTCTTCTTCTTCTCCATGTCGGCTTTGTGTTTCTGTCTGTACAAAAACCCAGCTACATATCCGCATCTTCATCTTCATCTTCATAATCATCATTCATTTCACTTCACAGTACAAAACTGCAAATTCGGCAGCCAAAAAACCCCCACCAAAAACTTCAACCACTTCCGAAGAAGCAAAATTACAGAAAACACCCACAGAGAGAAAGAGAGAGAGAGCGCGCCATTCCGCACCCATTCCTCGTTCGAATTATTCACACCTCAAATTTCGCAGTAGCAGCAGCTGCAGCAGCGTCTTGATGATCTTGAGGATCTTGATCCTGATTTGACAGCGATAATACGACCCACTACTACTACGTACCGTAAAATCGAAACCCAAAAAAGAAAAAGGAAAAAATAAAAACAAATCTCAGTCGTCTAGAAATCTCGAGGATAGCCGGGATTTGATCCATTCGTCATGTTCATCATCATCATGTTTATCTGCGTGAAGTTTCTTGATGCCCCAGATATCCTACTCGCAGGAGAGCTTGGGCCACTGCGGAATCAAGGGATGGACCGGATCCATGCTGGCCAATTCCACGGCCAGGAAACGGATTCCGTCTGCGGAGCAGCTTTTGTCCTGGTTATGGCAGAAACACCAGAGCTGCCACGCGAGATCTGCTCCGCGGGGGCCCTTCGCATGGACGCCGAAACAGCACGTGAATGCTGCACGGCGGCGCATGGTTTCTGTCTTTGGCCACAATGCTTTGCTTAACCGTTCTCCTCTTGCTCTGTGCATTGTTTTCACCTTTTGTTTTGCAACGGACGAAACATTATGCACAAAGTTGGCGTTACCAAAATGACATGGGAAAAAGTCAATGTTAGTTATGCACAAAGTTAGTGTTACCAAAAATGGCTTATGAACAAAATTGTTAATCAGCATTATAAACAAAATTAACGTTATTTTCATCTATATATTTTCCAATCTTCATCTTAAGAATATTTCTCAAAACCTTAGCAAAAATATTGTCATAACAAATGTCCTCTCCAAGTTACCATCTCTTTGTATAGGCCTATTCCATTAGCTACATTGCCTTAGGCTAGCCTTTGAATGCCTTACATAATGTCCTCAAAAGAAATGAAAAGGTTGTCATTATCCTACTAATATTCTATCATAAAGTTGCAAACTATCATAAAAGAGAAATTTCAGTTTCAATCTTTCCCTTTAATAAAAAAAAATCTAGAAATTTCTTGATTCTTTCTTAATCATGTAGAAAAGAATAGTTTGTCTCTGTTTAAATATCTATCTTTTTTTTATTCCAAATCAAATATTATAAAGCCTAATAGCTATTGCATTTTTTTTTGTTTTTAATTTAAATCTAGTTATCACACATTTAGAATCAAATCAAGGTTAGGACTATGTTTATGCTTTTCTAGATATATGGTGTGCTGTTGCCACTCAAATTTCTTCAAGTTTTACATGATACTAACATTTTTAAACTTCCTATTGAAAATTTAACATGACTTTGTTTGTTATCATATAAGAAATTTGCATTCTTTGTTGTCTAACATGTTGTAAATTTATCAAAAGGCTAAAATACAATGGTTGATGATTAGACTCAACTACCTCATCACATACCTCAAAGCATTTAATATAGGGCAAGCTCTTGATATTAGTAATGACAAAATCAATACATGATAAACCTTATGGTTCTATAAATGTATAGTAATCAAAATTGAAAAAATTGGTTAACCAATTAGAATTAGCAAATTTAAACCTTGACCCCAATTTAACAAATGTTTACCTATATGATTGACTTGTGGATCTTGAGAAAGCCTTTTTCATTTTACATTATTCTCATAGTCTAAATATCCTTGCTAATTCTAAAAGCTTACTAGAATTTATTCAAGCCCAAACCTAGCATTAAAATCCCCACAAATGCAAATTTGTTCAATCTAAGCACAAGTAGCAATATCCATCCCAAGGCTCTGAAAAGAAAAGTTCCTTGATAGATTTTCTTTATGATAAAAAGTAAATTCTTGATGAGGAAAATAACAAAAAACTAAGAAAATTTGACATTATCATAAGCTGCTCGAATCCAAACATATTACTTATTTTCATCTAAATTTTTAACTATAATCTATTGTTAGATGATACTTAGCACAACCAAGCTACCAAAAGGTCTTTCATGTTTAATTTTTTTTAATAAGTAAAGAAAAAGTCTAAAAGCCCAGACATAAAAGATCACCAAATTCATCCCCATGCCATGTGATGAGCGGTGAGGTACCCCTATGCTCAACCATATGAATACGAGCGTGTATGCGCGATTCGATTGAACTCCGTGGATGGACTAGTTGTGGTACCTAGATAGTTATACGTTGATCGCAATTTGTTGTCTTCCCACTTGAACTAGTAGTAGCTTTGTCACATATGGTTTAGTCCAGAGTGAGGCATATGATGTTGTCCTAATTTTACATTACTCCTGATAATAGAAAAGATAAATTGATTAAAATAATAATGGAAGCAAAACCTAAATTAGCCTATGGCAATGGTATCTGTCCTTAACCATCCAGACATGTCTTGGACTTCGTGGGATTATTGTTGGGTGTGCTAAGTATTTGCACTTAAATGCTCGTGATTAAGGCATACACATTTCGCTTAATGATAGGAAAAGTAAATAACAATAAATCGAACTGTTAACTAAAGAAGGCATTAAATAATTAAAACAATAAAAATTAATCTAAGTGAATGCTGCAATGATGAAAGTAATCTCAATCTTTATTGTTGTTCACGCACATGTCCAAGTACGTCACACCCGAACAAAGATGTCATACAATTACAAACATTACACTATGGGCATGCATTGGCAATAACTACTTTGAAAGAAAGAAACTAAAAACTAAACTACCAAAAGAACTAGAAAGAAAAGAACTTAATTAAAAACTTGTCAACTGTGCGCCTAAGTGCTGTATTTATAGGCTAACATAGGAATCACGATATCATGTATATGATATCGTATCCAGGCTACGATATCGCATACTTGATATTGGGGCTTGGTAAAAGGTGATTCATCATACCCCCACGACTGAATAAAAACTCATCCTTAAGTTAATACAATGAGAAATGAGCCTCTTACAAAACATTATGAAGGTATGGGATTATTAACTACTACTAACTAACCATGCCATAGTATGGAAAACACAAAACACAAAATATAAAATGTTGGAACTCATGTGGTTCCTGGAGGTGGTTGCTCCTTGATTGGTGCTTTCCTTTTGTCTGGTACTGAAAGCTTTTGAGATTGCTAACATGTGAGAAGAACCTGCAACTTCTCTTCTTCCATCTGAGGATCATGCACAATCCATGCTGATGTCCCAATGTTTGATGGAGTTGGCACCTTCCACAGACACGGTAACTGTGGAAACATTTGGTTTGCTTTGACATACCATGCAGCAAACTACCATCATTTCTTCTCATGGGCTCTAGCTTTATCTCGTAATTCATGGTAATTTGTTAGCCACCAAGCCAAATTTTCTACTACATCTTGTTGATCATGGTAGTTGGCTTTGACCACTTCTAATTCAAAGTTTGCAACTTTTAATTTTTGCAACATTTTCTTATATTCGACAAACTTTGTCTCATACTTAGTGTAAGTGGTGGCTACCTATTTTTCAAGCTCATTTCTCAGGCACCCTGCTATTAACATGGATAAGTTAGCATATCACAGATTTGTCAACTCCATGTACTCCTTTAAGTCTTGAATTTGCAGGTTTTGGCTTTTTAGTTCTGCTTGGTGTACGAAGGCATATGTATCCAATATGGCTAACTAGTTAGTGTGTTGAGCACTGAAAGAGTTAATGTGAGTTTTAGCTACATGAATCTCCTTTTTGATTATTTCTTTGTACATCCCCACCTGATCATGAAAGTGCTCTTTCAATTTCTCATGATTCTTGGCCTCATTCTGCCATGCATTGATCTCAATTACCATCTTTTGACAGATGGCGCAAACCTCCTCCATGGAGAGGGCTCTATTTTCCCTAGCCAAGTGATTTATGTCTTGGTTGACCCATACTAATTGTCCTCATATCTGTTGGACACTTTCTTTGAGAACATTCTTCTATTTCTCAATTATCATCAACCGAAGATTTTCAGCAGCAAGTTGTTTATTCTCCTCCTCTAAGGCTTTGAGAGCCTTAGCATGTGTCTACATTTGAGCTTGTGCCTTGGAAGCATCCCAATTGGCCTGTTCTTTCTCCCTTGCCACCTTTTTATTTTCTTCCAATAATTTATTTAGTTGCTCATTTTTGAAAACATCTAGTTGGTCAACTGCGATGAATTGGGAAGGATCCCTTCATTCAGCTTGTAGGGTGACGAGCTTTTCCTGTAGTCTTTGCAACTCTGCTTCTGGATGCTCAGTGCTAACTTTAGCCATGACTAATTTTCCTTTAGTTGAAATGAGGGCTAATTGTACTGCTATGACATCTTGAGGGATGTCAAACAAGGAAGTCATAACTTGTCCTATTTGTAGCAAGCGATTCAAAACATCCTCATGTTCTGCAGGAGTCATTAAGAAACTGACCAAAACTTGAGCATCCTGTGCTCCCATGAAATCTACTAGTGGCACAATAGGAACATTAAAAAATTCTTTGATGTGATCTACAACCACCTCTACTAGGCCTGTTGCACCTTGGTGCTACATGACCACAACTGTGGCACCTTCACTGGTTTCTAATTTGACTTGGAAGTATGTGGCATTTCCAAAGATCTACTGATACCACTAAGACTCTCCTCCTGAAATCAATGAAATGTGTCCACTCACAGGGTCAGCTGAAACAATAGGTTGCACGACATCGTCAATGACCTTGAATAAAGTTTTGGCATCACAACTCCCCCAACTAACCGTCTCAGCAATGGTTTTCATGTGACTGATGGATAGTCAATAGTCTTGTTGTGGTGGTGGTGATTGTTGGACTTGCTGGCTTGTGGGTTGTGTGTTGGGCCCTACTTCTTGTTGTTGGCTATGCCCTACCATTTGAGGCATAGGGGGCCCAACTATTCACTCTTCTTCTTGCTCTAATTGCTTGCCAATGTCTTTCCTTAGCATTGATGATTTGAGTAGTTCAGCATACAAAGCATTTTGGGCTTTTTTAAGAACATCATTCGTATAGCCCAAAATTCCAGCATGTCTACATAGCTTTCTGATGAGACAAGGGAAAGGCAAGGCAAGTTTCCCTATCTTTCTTTCTTTAAATTACCTTAGTATTCCTATCAAGTATAAATGGGGCAAATTTACATTAAATTTTCCCATCAAAATTGCACTACCCTGCACTGCATAAGTAGATAGTCTATTTAAACCTTTGGTGGGGAAATTGTGATAAGTGCCGATCTTGAAGTAAATCCTCTCTTCTAGGGTCAATTCTCCATAAACTTTATTTTCTTTGTTGTAAGCCTATTTCAACCATGATTTTCTTGTGTTTGCATCTGAGTGAGTGGATAGATGAGTAACCTTTGACCCTTCATTTGGAAGATTCAAGACCTCTACAATGGCCCTTGTAGAGAAATCAATAGGAATTCCACCTACATTGGCAATGGTGCCTTCTTCCTTACTATGCTAGAATTGGTTTGTCTCACCCAAATACCAATCACCACTTTTTGAGAGAATAGGCCATAGTGGAGATGCCTTAAGTTGAGTCTTCATTGGTTCGGGGGCAAACTCAGTGAAAGGCCCAAAATTAAGCTCCATGATCATAGCTATAAAGGTGGACTTCTCTTAAATGACTTGGAGACATTCTGGACAACATGAGATGTTGCCTTGGTTCTAGGGCTCTAACTTCTCCACCTTCTGCATGGCCAAATTACACTGTTGCAAGGGTTTTTTGATGAATGCTAAATGTAGTCTACATGTTCCATGTGAGGTCCCTAGCCTCTGCCTCCTTCTGGATGTTTAGCTGCTCCTTGTGAAGGTCTTGCTTGATCTCCTCTTTTTGGGGCCATCTGCAATCACACAAAGATCAATTGTTACTAAGGTTGTGTAGAGAAATTTTTGTCAACTAACATCTTACTCATTGCCTTAGTTAATAGTCCATAATTATGTAGTGTGATTTTAGAGTTAGAAATATTTCTGAGAAGTGGCTCCAAAATGTGTTATTGTTGACCTTACATCATTAGGTTTTGTCAATTTCTTTACATGTGGCACTTACAATCATTTGGGTGGCCTGGGTGATTGATGAAAATTAACTTGGCATTTAAACATAAATTGTTTCTTTAGTAAATATTGAATTTATTACCCCTATGATATCCTTCGGATGATGGCAAATTTCAAAAAAAGTATGCGCACTTCCTACTGCAGTACCCCCCCACAATTAAGTGGAACACTTCGGGTTTAAATAGGATCAGACAAAATTGAAATCAGAATGTCAGGGAGCTAGATATTGTGCTTGGACGATAGAGAGGTAAAGCTCTAAGTCATAAAACAAAATTTCAACAACTCCCCTAGTGGCAAATGAAGGAAATTAACATGGAAGTAGGTGGTTCGTAACTATATATAGGTAGTCAAGACCCGATATCGCATACCCAATATCACGTCCCCACTGACATGCACTAAATGTAGGGACTAAGTGGAAATAATGAATTTTTGATATTTAATGAAGGATTTGAGATTAAATTGGAAGGTTTGGGGTATTTGGAAAATTAATTTTGAGGCACTTGAAGTGTGTCATGGTGGAGTCATACATTAAAATTTGTTAAAAGGGGCTAGGATGAAGGGTGTATAGTAATTGTTGAGGAACAATTGATTAAAATGATAAGCGCAAGGATACTTCACTTAGGTGAGTAGTTGGAGAGTGTAAAATAATACGATCATGTGGAACAGGAACAAGTTACAAAAGTCACACAAGTGGGTCCTCCCCAAAGCAGGCTCTAGCCTATAATGCCCTTGTGGAATCACATCTCTAATGTCCGTGGGCACTAGAGAAGTTGAATGCAACATATACTTATGAACAAAACACACATGTTAGAACCACCAAGTTGAGATAATAACTCTACATTACACCAACCACAAGTTATGAACATTCGGACAACAAGATGAGATGAACGGTAGAAAGGATCATAGAAATTGGGGCATGAGGTTTCTAATGATTGTCATAATGGAATCTTGTGTGTAATTAGTGGTTAAATAACCATGTGTTTGGCTTTCCAAGTTCTAGACCAAGTCTATACCACATTGCAATGATATTGCATCGCTTCATCCCATCAACAAACAACCATAAGTCTACGAGAGTTGCAAGGAGTAACATCACTTGGTGTTTTGTTCAAGGGAGGAGCAAGAGAGGAGTGTCATGGTGGCTCACTCTCTTTCTTTCTTTTTTTTTTGGCTCTACAAAGTCACCTTCCTTTAGGTATGGGTACATACCTGTCTAGTGAGACCCATAGAAGCTTATGTAGTGCCATTTTGAGTTGCTCTTACTCCCATTTTTGTTAGATCTACAAGGATATAGTTACAATGTTAACAACATGATAGAACATACAAAAGTAGCCAAAGAGAATCTATGAATCCCCTTTGATAAGTGGCAAGGTACCCCTATACTCAACCATACGAATACAAGCGTTACATGTGCGATCCGGTTGAACTCCGCAGATGGACTAGTTGTGGCATCGAGACAGTTAGCCTTAGGTCGCAGTTCGCTATCTTCACACCTGGACTAGTATTAGCTTTGTCACATATGGTTTAGTCCAGAGTGAGGTGTATGATGTGTTTCTAACCTAATGCTACTCTTGAAGGCAATGGAAGATAATATTAACTAAGCTAAGGGAGAAAGGGTGAAAAGGAATCTAGCTAGCCTAAGTGCGATGAGCATTCGTTCCTTGATTATCCGTACACACCTTGGACTTTGTGCACGACTACCATTGGGATTACCAAGTGCAGATCCTAGGTATGCTACTGGGTTACCAAGTAATCACACTTAAGTGCTTGTAATCAAGTCATACTCATTCCACGTTTAATAGGAGTTTAAGGGTGAGAGAGAGATTAACTAGGAAAGTAGTAAAAAATAAGTAATTAAATAATTAATCTAAGTGAATGCTGCAATGATGAAGTAATCTCAATCTTTATTGCCGGTCATGTGCGTGTCCAAGTACGTCACACTCGAATAAAGGATGTCATACAATTACAATCACCACACTACGGGCATACATTGGGAGGAAAAGGGTTGAGAGGAAAAACAAGAACTAAAATTAAACTTAACTCTAAACTTCTAATCTAAAACTGACTAACTCCTAACTGACTCCTCTTATTTATAGATGAGGAGATAGACTATGATATCAAATACGCGATATCGTGGTGCACTAAGTGGTGACTCATCATACCCCCACGACTGAGTGAAAACTCGTCCTCGAGTTACAGTGATTACATAATAGATAGGTATGGGATTATTGGATGGTAAACATGGTGTATTGACCTAAATCGTCGGTGTAAGGCTGGAAGGGAAACAGACACTGAGAGATTGTTGGGTAGACACAGCTGACCCTGCCTTCGCCTGAGGGCAGGCTAAAAAAGTAAACGAAGGCAGAGTGCCTTGGATGGTCTGCACGCAAATCAACCAAGGACTTCCCCGAGCGTAAGCTACGGCTAGTGTGGGGTGTATTGTCCTAAATCGTCGGTGCAAGGTTGGAAGGTCACAGACACCGAAAGATTATTGGGCAAGCACAGTCGACCCTACCTTCACTTGAGGGCAAGCTGGAAAAGGGACGAAGGCAGAGTGCCTTGGATGGTCTACACGCAAATCAACCAAGGACTTCCCTGAGCGTAAGCTACGGCTAACATTAGGGTTATTGTAAATGGGATGTAAACGGAATGCAAACGGGGATACGAAATGTAAATAGAGCGTACTGAATTATAAATAAAGTGTAAATAGAGTTATATTGTAAATAAAGAATAAACCAAAGTAAATAACGTAAATAGGAGGCAATGATGAAACTGTATTGTATTGTTCAAATAGGAATATGCACCGGTCAAAGTGTAGTTGCACACGTGTGGATGGCAAGTCAAATGCCTAGCCCCGGAATGATATGATGCGATGATGCGACGATGAAATGGAATGAACATGAGAAAAACTTGGAAGCCAACAATCAGATGTGCCGAGCGCCCAAGGATTGCAAGTTCTGTCCTTTTTTCAAAATTGCCAATCTCTCCAATTTTTGCCTCCCTCAATCTTCTTCGTTTTACCTCCTCCAGTTTGTGTGAATTGATAGGGTATTTATAGGGTTGGGCTAGGCTTGGGCAGTTGCATTCTTTGACAAGGTTCAATGTATCTGTGTTGGATAGTTGTGCATGAGTTGGATGTGTGTTGGCAATTGCATTCTTTAACCAGGTTCAATGTATGTTACAATTTGTGGGTCATTCAAGCCCATGAAAATACAAACAAATTACAAAAACAAGCCCTCAAGTGATAAAAATTTAAAGAAAATTTAGGAGGATTAGCTCTGACTCTGGCCCGCTTGAAAAATTATATAATTTTTTTGTTGTGTTTTAGACCATGAGGGCTTGACATGCCCACAAATGGGGATTTATAATAAAATGTATAATAAGAGAAATTTGACTGCCCAGCGTGACTTGCAGTGTGACCTCCAAAACTTGCAATTTTGAGCAAAAATCTAGAATTTTTGAAGGCTGGGACCCATAGTTATCAATAGTGGACCCTGAGGACGACTTGCACCCTGGAAATCAAGTCATTTAGGCTCAGTTTTGGGGCTCTAAAAGTTGGTGACGCTGATCCTTATGCTATGCAGCGTCTGAAAAAGTAACCAAAGTGTACTTAGCCAAAACCACACATTTTGAACCTAAAACTTTTGATTCTGGATGCTGGAAGTTGGTGTAGTTGCCTGTGGGCCCCGGGGGGACCTTGCCTGTTGAATCATGGACCATCGTGGGCTATTTCAGAGGCCTCCAAGTTTGGTCACACTGTACTCATGTTGGGCAGCAACATGACTTAGCTTGATTCTTGTCTAAAAGTGCTAGTCCAAAATTAGTGGTGTTTCACTGGGGTTGTCGTAAACGATGTAAATGGGATGTAAACGAAATGCAAACAGTGACACAAAATGTAAACAGAGCATACTGAATTATAAATAAAGCGTAAATAGAGCTATATTGTAAAAAAAGGGTAAACTGAAGTAAATAATGTAAATGGAAGGCAATAATGAAACTGTATTGTATTATTTTAAAAAAAATGTTCACCGGTCAAAACGTAGTTGCACACATGTGGATGGCAAGTCAAACGCCTAGCCCTGGGATGATATGACGCAATAATGTGATGATGTGATGTGATGAACGTGAGAAATGCTTGGATGCCAATAATCAGGTGTACCGAGCGCCCAAGGATTACAGGTTCTGTCCTCTCTTAGAATTGCTAATCTCTCCAATTTTTGCCTCCTATTTTATGTGAATTGACAGGGTATTTATTGGGTTGGTCCAAGCTCAGGCACGAAATCCAAGAATGGAATCAACGGCTGTGAGATGAGAGGAAAGTGGATCTAGCTACATGTGTCCCATGGATAGTTGGCACGGGTTGGATGTGTGCTGGATAGTTGGCATGAGCTGGATGTGTGTTGGATAGTTGCATTCTTTGACCAGGTTCAATGTATCTGTGTTGGATAGTTGTGCACGAGTTAGATGTGTGTTGGATAGTTGCATTCTTTGATCAGGTTCAATGTATTTGTGTTGGATAGTTGTGCACGAGTTGGATGTGTGTTGGCAAGCTACATTCTTGACCAAGTACATTGCATTTTACAATTTATGGGTTATTCAAGCCCATGAAAGTACATTTAATTTAGAC
>MNCI01019578.1:0-51215 GCA_015680685.1 Gnetum montanum
GAAAATCATACTCAAGTGTATTTGGTAGGATTTTTAGTTTTAAGATGTTTGGTTCATATTTCTCCTATTTCTCTAATTATTACCATTCAATATCTCCCTCTTGATATGATTCTCTGTAAGAAGTTTGTCTTTTTAACTATTCTAGCTTATCAAATTTTTGACCTAGGAACCCATGATTTTGTTTAACATTTCCATGCATATATTGGATTTTACTTTTTCTTTTAGTGATTAGCCACTAGGTACCTTCTTATTGAATGACTGATGCATCTAGGAACTTTTGTACACACATGTCTTCTATACATTTATTACATGCTATAATGGAATCATGTTTTGCGATCCAAATCTTCTACACACAATTACTCCTATTATCATTGTCTGTGATATATGGAACTCTGTGTCTTTGAATGATTATAGGTTTATCTTTATTTTAGATTTTCAAGGACAAGTCTGTGATCCCAAGCTTAGCATCTACAACGCTAAGCCATGCTTGTCCCATGATTATGAAAAATTCTTCTTTGTTCTTTCCTACATGTATGATTAAGACATCAGCAAGATAAGACTAGTGACTTATGGTAGTGATTACATCTTCTATTTATCCAAGTGGAATAGTAATTGACTAGCCTACAAACTCTACTTAGATGTTACTATTCTTTAGTAGGGGAAGGTTCCATGTCTTATACATATCTTGTAAAATGAGATTTACTCTTGATCTAGAATCTAAAAGACCTTTGCATGGTTTATGTCATGATATTTGAAGGCAAACCAAGGGATTCCCAAGATCTATTTTCTTCTTCGGAAGAACTCTTGCTTTAATTCAATATGTTATAATTTGTGTGAGTATGATAGTAGTTACATTATGGTCTATAGACATCAAAAACATGGTGTTATTTGAATGTGAGTGCATGTGGATGGGTAGATTTAAGTGAAGTTTTCATTCTTCAAACCTTTTCTAAACTTGTCCAAAAAAATGACATTTCCTAACTCTTGGTCCTATTGATATCACATTTTCTTATGTAGTTATTATTATGGTAGCACTCTTATATTGTGACTATGTTGTTAGCTCTCCTAGCATGACTTATCATGGTACTAGCATTAAGGAGTTAATATATTGAAGTGAGAAACCATTTGCTAGTTGGGACATGTAAGAATTTGGATCCATCCATGAGGTAATGGGTCTATGATACTCTGGTGGATAATAGTAAGGAACCAAATGCTGGTTGGGACATGTAAATATTATTCTTTATATGTTACTTTATATCATTATCCATGACATTATTCTAGTTCTTACTCCTAAAAGCTTTCCTAATTGTTAGAGGAATGGAAAAAGTAGCAAAACATACTAATAAGCCATGATCCATTTTTTAGCTTTATCCCTCCTTGCCCTTTCTCTAAGAGGTGTCCTAAAGATATCTACCATGGATCTGAACCTATGTATTCTTTTCTTCAGGCCATCATCGGGTGTAGTTTCTTTATTTTTTTGTCTTATCCATTAAAATTGGTTTTTATTCATCAATCTCTTCAACTTGTTTATATTCCAAAATACCATTCTCAATTTCTTCTTCATCTACATTCATATCTTTCTTAGTCACATTTTTAGCAACTTCAAATAGTTCATCTATCTTAACATGGGATGTTTTTACAATCTTTAATATTTTTAAATTTACGCAATGAAAAGATTTTTAATGACTAGAATATCCAATAAACATATCATCTTTACAATGGCTATTAAGCTTGTGAACATTATCTTGATTCTTAATATAGCATTTGCTACCAAAAATTTTGAAATATTGAACATTAGTCGTTTTATCATACCACACGTGATAAGGAGTCTTACCATTATGAGCTCTTATCAAACCTCTTTTGATGAGATACACAACTATTCTAGTTGTCTCATTCCATAGGTACTTTGATATATTATTTTCATTCATCATTGATCAAATCATCTCAAGTATAGTTCTATTTCTATGCTCTACAATACCATTTTTCTTAGATATTCTAGATGATGAAAACTATCTCTTCATACCTAAGTCTCTACATAGCTCATAAAACTTATTTAAGGTGAAATCACCTCCATTATCAATCCTAATAGCTTTGATTTTAAAACCTATTTTAGTTTCAACCATACTTTTAAATGTCATAAATCATTTAAATACACCAGGCTTTTTCTTAATACAAGTTAGCCATGATATTCTAGTAAAATCATCAACAATAAGAAACAAATTTTTACTATCATAAAAACCAGCTATATTTAAACACTTACAGACATTCAAATGTAGTAATTCAAGTTTGTTTTTATAATGAAATTTGACTAGCTTAAAGGTAGCTATAGTTTGCTTACCATGTTGGCATGCAGAACATACATCTTCCACATGACTTACCTAAGGAATACCTTTAATGCTTTGAGCCTTGATGAGAGCTTGTATGTTTTCTAAGCTTAAGCGTCCAAGTCTTCTGTGCCATAACCTGCTATTGCTTATCTCAAAAATAAGAGTTAGGCATTGAGGTTGCTCATTTATAGAGTATAGATTATTTCCTACTTGAGTAACATAATATTTGAAATCCTTTTCTTTATTCTCTAATATATATTTTTCATCTGAGAAAAAGATAGTGTAACCTTCTTTTGAAAACTATGCTAAGTTTAACAAGTTAAAATTTAAACCATCAATAAAATAAACATTATCAAATTCAGGAAAATTATCATGAATTTTTACTAAGTGAATACCTCTTACCATAGGCTTACCTTTTTCATTAAATATTACTTTCTCTTTATTAAAGGGTTTTAGTGTGATAAATTATGATCTATCACTAGTCATATGTTAAGAGCAACCACTATCAAGAAATCATATCTCTAGGCTACAATAGCTCATTAAGGCTAACTACATGAGGAGAGCTCTTATATTGATTAGTCTCCAAACTTGTTTTTCTATATTGTTTTTTGTTCAAAAAGTGCTTAGTAGCATGGGAATATCACATAGATTCATAATAAGAAAAGCTACTAGTTCTACAATTTCTTGCTTTATTCCCTGGCTTTCCATAATTAAAATAGTATCCTTGAAAGAAATTAGTTGTTGTTCTTGGATTATACCTAATGATTGGAATTCTTGAAGTAGAAAGAATTCCCTTACCTATTTGTAAGATGACAATTTATGACTATGGAGGCTTTGTTTGGACATCTATCATTTGGACTGATTCTTTTATTGAAGACAACCTTTTCAAAGATTTAAGTTTATAGTCAAGCCTCCTCTTGTTATCATTTGACCAATCATTATTGATGATATCCTTGAGTTGTTTTGAGCTATAAGTAAACCTACTAAATAAATCAGATATAACTTAAGTAGCCTTAACTTTCATTTCCTTCTTCAGCAGTAACACCTCCTCTTTGAATTTTAATTTTTCTTATTTAGCTAATTNTAACTTTTATGAGCTTCATTAGCCCTTCTATATTGATGTTCTTAGCTTCTTCATATTCAATTTCAGCTATGTTTAATGAATCTGGTCCATCTTTATCTTTACTTGAAATTGCAGTTTGATGAGATGCGATATTGCATGGGCAATCTTATAAATAAGAGGTGGCACTCCCCTTATCTCCCATCCTAGGCTTAAAGTAGGGAAACTCTAGCAATTTGATCACTCCAAAGATAGAATATTTTCCATGTGCCCGCAGTAGGAGTCCCCAAGTGAACGGATCTTTATTCGAGCAGCTTTGTACCTGAACGCAAGTTGTGTACGGCAATAAAGACGAGCTTTGTGGGTAAACCTTGCAGTGCATGAAATAGGATTTATTAATTTTTTTTTCTTACTTGTTATTTATTACCTGCATTAGCGTAGCATGAGTATGACTTGATTATGAGCATTGACGAATGTGTACGGCTAATCAAGGAATCAGCTGCTCATTGCGATTAGATTCTCTCACCCTCAACTCCTAGAATGCGGAATGTGTACAACTTGATTACGAGCATCTATAGGTGTGTACGACTAGTCAAAAAATTAGCTGCTCATTATGTTTAGGCTAGTTAAGTGCCTCAGTATGACCACTTCGAGCACGTGCGTTACATGTGGTGATCCCAGTAACGATTAGCATTTGGTAGCCACAGTTGCATAGTTCAGGGTGTGTACGGTAAGTGGGAATGGATGCTGACACTAGTTAATTTAGATTTAGGTCCTTAGTTAGAGTTAGTTAGTTCTCTCAACCCTTCACCCTTTACCATAGGAGAAAAACCATAAAAGACCATAAAAATCATATACCTCAGACTTACTTAACCATACATCGTGACAACAACAAGTAAGTCTGGGAAGACAACGAATGATTAACCCCAAGTGTTCCATGGGGTGTTTAGGCATTTAGTCTATGGAGTTCAACCGGATCGTGCATGCTACGCTTATTTTGTATGGTTGAGTGTAGGGGTACCTTACCACTCATCATTAGCACCGTTGCCAGGGACTAAGTGTTTGTGCACCAAATAGAACATAAGGGATATCACTCACATCATTGTGAACCTTAACGAACCTTCGGGTTAATCAAAAGAAAAATTTATCTAATGGTGGAATTTAGCACACCAATAAAAATGCCTTCTTCTCATAAGAGCAACTCACCACCTAAGGACCACACACGAGACAGTTGGCAAGATAAAATACATAACCAGAATCAGCCAAGTCCTAAGCAATATAAGATGACATATACTCATCCCGATGAGTATATTCCTAATTTTACTTTTATTCTCCATCAGGATGAGTAGTTGTGATGGAGAGATTTGCAAGGTAACATTGTGTTACCCTCAGATCGATCAATCTCTCACATGCTTTTCTGTGCCTTGGCACAGATAGGCATGATTGAACTATATGCTAAATATGTTGCAAAAGATTTTGACATGAGGGATTATTATCTCACAGATGCCCAACGTATGAGAGACTTAAGGTAGGAGAGTCAACATACTTTTTTGAAGGGCAAAGCCCCACATGTCCTTAGTGAAATAGAGGATGAGAAACCCCTTATCACGGGTTCTTTAGCAAATGATGTTCCCCCTCCTAACGATGGTAAAAGTTAGAAATAGTAAATGCAGAACTTGAAGTTCTTCACATGCATTTTGAAGGACAATGCTCTATTACAGAGAACTTTTCCCAACAAATGAATGAATACCAGTAGCTATAGACATTGGTCTGAGCATTTGATATCGAATGGAAATAGTTTGCTGCTTGGTTTGTCAATTTGAAGGAACTCTTCCCTGCACTTTCATGTCCTTGGGATGTTCCTATTTTAGCACACATTGGTGAAGTTTCTTGGACTATGAATGATCCTAGAAGCAAAGATAAGATGAGGAAATTTTTGGATGCTTTTTGATTACCTTCAGAAGTTGCAACAGCTGTAGGGCAACCATCATCAACACCTTAACCGCCATGTACACCAAAATTTGGCAATGGCTCATCAGAACCACTGTCATAAGGAACTGTGTGACCTTTTCCAGCAACGTTTGCATTTTAGTAGGGTTGAAAATCCATTGTTGTTAGGGTGTTCAATTTTATTGTCTATGGGCACCATAATTTTGTAATTTATTTTTCCATACACTTGGGCACTTGGTGTGTTGATAGAGTCAGTGTGTATATAGATGTATTTTGTCATGTGTGTTTTTAATAACTTCATACCTTCCAAGTTGTAATAAACTTGAGGATAAGTTTTCACTTAGTCATGGGGGTATGATGAAGTGTTCAATTGATGCATCAACTGGGCTACGTTAACTAAGCCTCATTGACATAGCCACATTGACGTGACCCTATTGATGCATCTGTGCATACATTAATGTGACCTCATTAACGTAGAGTCTGTTTTCCGCTATAAATATGTGTGCACCTGCAGCATTTATGGCATCGTTTGATATAGTTGTAGTGAAGCTATTATAGTTTTTTAGCATGAAAGTTAGAATATTTTCCAAGTGCCCACAATAGGATTTTGAAGAGTGTACAACTCTTTATTCAAGTGCTAATGTACTTGAGCTCATTGGCGTGACCAAAAATAAAGATGAGCTTTTTGAACATTCCTTGTAGCATTTGGATTAAACTACTGAAGCATTAAAATATTTTAATATTTTAATAATTATAAAGCTTTTATTATTATTTCTTTATAGTTATAGTCATTTTCATAGTTTATGAGAACCATAAGCACAACCATCTTGAACATATATCTAACACTTTGCAATCTAGTGACGCCTAATGTCTGGTAACATAGTAGTGGTTAGGACATGCTTAAGATGTGCATGGAGGATGGAATCGATTGTTTATGCTAGAGATATTTAAGTGATAGAGTCAAAAAATTGTAAAATTATATAGTTTTTCATTTCCTACACTAGAATAATTAGACTTTAAAGATAAAAAGAAAACTTATAAAAATCATGTGCCTCAATCTCACTCAACCATTGTTTTAGAATATCACAAGTGAGGTTGGGAAGACAATTACCACTCTAATTGAGGTTTTTTTGGCTAGAATTCTATGTATGTAAGTGCTTGTAGTCTTCCAAATTTTTCAAGGTCATGCATGAATGCTTGTGATTCGTATGGTTGGGCATAGGGGTGCCTCACCGTTGATCACCGTAGCACCAACAACTCAATCCTATAGGATCCTAACAAGATCAATCACATCTACCTCATAGGAAAAAAAGAATAAGAATTTTAAGGAATAACTGCAACTCAATTTTCTAATCGTTACATAGTTAGGTACAATACACTTTACAAAGCCAAAATGATTAGACAATGAGGAGCAATAGAGAATTCAACAATTACAAAAATGAATACAACAATGCTTACATATTATCCAATGTAAATGAAGTCTTGTTATAGTTTCCTTATTGATAAATCCTTTTTGAAAATTATGAAAAAACTAGCTAATAGTTACTAACAGTCATGGGAGATATTTTTTCTCATGCCTGAGACATCTCTTTTAATTTTCTTCAAATCTGGGAAGATGTCTTTGTTTCTTGAAAGACATCTTTTTGAAGTCTCCATCTTAGAAGATGTCTTTGCTTAATGAAAGATGTCATTTTAAATTTAGCTTGCATTTTTTGAAGATGTCTTTGCCTCATGAAAGATGTCTTTTTTTGGGGAAAGACATCTTGCTATTTCTAAAGATGTCTTTCTAAATTTTCTCAAAGTTCATTCCAAATCTACCAAGTCATCTGTTGCTTCCTACACATTCTCTTGCATGATTAGAAATGTCTTTCTTCACTTTCTCTTGCATGGTGAATGAATCATTCCTTGTCTACAACCTAGCTTACTCCAAGTTCTTATCCTACAAGCACAACTATACACACATATGAACAAACTTGTTTATCTTTTTTATTAATTTTTTGACATACCAAAACCAAAAAGTCCACAATCTCTCTACCAAGTCATCTGTTGCTTCCTACACATTCTCTTGCATGATTAGAAATGTCTTTCTTCACTTTCTCTTGCATGGTGAATGCATCATTCCTTGTCTACAACCTAGCTTACTCCAAGTTCTTATCCTACAAGCACAACTATACACACATATGAAGAAACTTGTTTATCTTTTTTATTAATTTTTTGACATACCAAAACCAAAAAGTCCACAATCTCTTGATTTTTGGTAATGTTAAAAAATTAAAAAATGCATTAGCCTTGTCCCAATAATAATGAAAAATACTTCTCCCCCTTTTTTTACATAACCAAAAAGGTCAAACCTATTGATATATATCAATATATACACAGTTATCATAAAAGAGATTCTATGAAAAGCATAAAGACATATAAAGTCCTATGGTAGCTAGGGATTAGGATAAAGATAGAGTATCAATAGGACATAAGTAAAAAATGTAGAATAAAAATTAATAGACCACATATATATTACTAGAAAACACACCAACTATCCTTAACCATCCATAAAATGTGTGCATAACCATCCATAGATTAATCACATAAATGAGAGCCACAAAATGTCTCATCCTTTCTAATCACAAAAAGAAGAGTGATGAGTGGCAAGGTACCCCTACGTCTAACCATATGAATATGAGTGTTCATGCATGATTTGGCCAAACTCCAAGGATTATATGCTTATGCTCCTACATAGAACAAGGATGAGTTATGCAGTCTTTGTCTTCCCAAGCTTACTTCTAAGGCACAATTGTATGGTTAAGTAAACTTGAGGTATGTGATTTTTAGTATTTTATGTTTTATGTTCTTGATTATTAAAAGATAGAAATGAAGTAATTTAATAACTAATTTGATTTAACTAATTAACTATTCTCTAACTAGTCCTAACACCAGCATCCATTCCCACTCTCTGGACACATCTTGAACCAATATAACACTATTGGAATCACCAAATGCTACATGTATGCTCAAAGTGGTCATGCTGAGTTTGCTAATTCATTAAGAATTAATAATTCTATAAAAAAAACATTGATTAGCTAATGAAAGGATCGAATAAATGTAAATAACATTAAATGCAATAAGTAAGTTATTCTGAATGTTGCAAGGTTTATCACAAAGTTTGTCTTTATTTTTAGACACAAGGTGTGCTCAGGTACACAATGCTTGAATAAAGATTTGTTCACTCTATGACTCCTACTATGGGCACTCAGAAATAATTCTAACTTTGGAAGAGAAAAACTGCAAGATTTTAGCTAAGAATTGAAAAAACTACTCCCAAAACCAAGGGCCACTATCTCTTATTTATAGGTAATGAGATAAGTTTTGACATTGCGTATTTGATGTCAAGGATTTGATTTGATATTTCATATCCAATATCAACGGTCCAATATCGAGAATCATCATACCCCCATGACGAAATGAAAACTCATCCTCAAGTTCCTTACAAAATATTGGGAAGGAATGGGATTATTGACTGAACAACAATTGACGGTGACATGGAATGACAGACTCAAAGTGCTCGATGCACAGATCAAAAAATATACTATAGCATTAGTGTTCATAACCATTGTGGTGAACAATATACATAAATGACATCCAGACCCTCATTTGATAGCTTGAAGAGAGAGAAAGAGAGGAAATAAAATGAGGCATGTTGCTACCAATGTAAAATATGTGCACACCATTGTTCGTCCATGGCCACATGGCTAAGCTTGTTCTTGCATAAATTCTCTTGCTCCAGTCCATCCTAAGTGCTCCCTCCTAGCCCAATCCATTGTTCATGTGATCACCATCTACACACACAACACAATCATAAATTATCAAGGATGGATAAGATATAATGCAATTGATACCTTGCCTCGATATGAAGCACATTGGCTAGGTTGTGGGTATGTCAGATATTGGGTTGATAACTACCCAAGGTGCAGGGGTGAGATAAGTAATGAAATGAAAAAATTTGCAACAAGCCCCCAGAACTAATAACAAACCTCTAGTAGAAATAGGATGGAAAAAGAAAGAAAAAGAAAGATACAAGAAATTACAATGATGAAGCCAATAAAAATGAATAGAAGGATAGAGAAAAATAAGAAATGGATGTCATGGATGGGGTGGAATGAGAAATAGTTGATTGTAAGATAAAGTTAAGGAAAAAAACTTAACAAGTATACCAAAAAGGAATGCCAATGGGTCCTTCCCAAAGCAGGCTCATGCCCATTATGCCTTGAAAAATCAACAAACCAAAGATTTTGTAGGCTCTAGGAATAACTTATGGAGACAATAGTTAAGCATTCACCCACAAGAGTTTACCAAAGAATAACAATGCATCAACCAAGATATAGACTAATCATAAAATTGGCAATGAGGTAGAATATGGGAAGCAATACAGAAAGAGAAGAGGGAATGGAATGGAATCCCAAAAACAAGGTTGTGTAAAGTTTCTTGTGTATGATGTGGTTAAGGTGACTGAATAAAATTTAGCCCAAATCTAGATTAAAATTAACCACATCCAGTGATCTCGCATCAACACACTTGACTAACCCATCCTCCTGAAGCAACAAGAATGCTTCTACAGGTCAACTTCCATCCTAAAAAAGAAGAATAGAGAAGTAGGAAGTCAGAAAGGGCCTTAGTTAGAAAGAACCTTTAGGCATGGGTAACATGTCTTTCCAATGCCATAATTAGTGCTAGTAGCCCGTGTTCCTTTATTATGTCTAAGGGGTATGCTTTGAATTCCCACCAATTTTTTTTCTTAAGTGGGAACCACACCATGCAAAGACTTATTTTATTCATTCAACTTGCAGATATTAGTCGATAGTGAAATGGAAAAAAACCTATGAAAAACATCTAGGTATCTAAGAGAATAGCTAGCACAAATGCATTGAATCCCATTGAAGTCACATCCTTTTTAATCCATTTGAATATTTCCTTGGTTTGAGGAATACCAAGCCACAAATTCATTAATAGGTTTGATTAGAAAAAGGGATAGTACATTTCCAAAACAAAGGGAGACCATAGAGTTGAATGGATAATGTGGACTCATTGCCTATTTTATCAAAAGAAACCATATCTTAATATCAACATTAGAAGTCAAAGGTAAAAACCAAACATGAGCAATCAACATTATTATAGTACAAACCATCATTATGAGCACTTATTATGTGACAAGTGAGAATAAATCAAACAAAATATTACAGAGAAAAAGATAGTAAAAATGTTAACGATGGTGTAAAATAAAAACAAGGAAAAATGAAAAATGTGTAAAACAAAAATATCTAAAACAAAAAGAAAAATGAAACTGAGGGCTTAGAATAATTCGCATTGGTGGTGATCTCCCTCATGACTGAGTTGGAAGGAGGACATCCGAAATAATGAGTAGGGTTGTCCATTAATAGAGGTAGTGTTAGTACTAGCCGTTTTGGGCTCATGGAAAGGTTTGGTTTGCTGCATGTTGACTAATAATTTCTTATCTAGGCTTCTAGGTTTATAAATCATCATGGCCCTTGAAGGAAACATTTCATGAATGATATAGGATCCTTCCAATAGTGCTTGAAATTTAGTTCGTTGTGGCACATGTGCAGGATTCCAATAAAGAAACCTATCTCTTGGTTGGTATTTGACTTTTCTAATTCTTAGGTCATGATGTTGTTTGTTGAAGGTCTTGTGCAGTTCATTGGATGATAGGGCAACTAATCAATTTTCATCTAGCAAGTTAAGATTCATTAACTATTCTTTCTACGCTAGACTAAGGTCAAGGTTAAGGTCACATGTTGTAGATAGTGTATGGAGCTTAGCTTGGATAGGAAGTGTTGGAAGTTTATTGTATACTAACTCATAGGGAGAATAGCATATAGGGAGTTTCCATGTGGAGTGGTAGGCCCAAAGAGCATCATTTGTTTGGTGCTCTAATCTCATCTATATTTACTAATGGTTCAAGTAAAATTTTTTGTGATTTTCCTATTCGTGACTTTGGCTTGACCATTCTCTTGAGGATGATATGGTGTAGTTAGTTTATGCTTAACTCCTAAGTGTTGCATCCACTTTTGAAAGTTCACACCTATAAAATGTGTACCATTATTATAAATAAGTGCACAAGGCATGCCAAAGCTGTTTGCAATTTGTTGTTGAACAAATCATTCAGGGGTAGATGATGTACAGTGAGTAACGACAACTACTTCTGCCCATTTTGTAAAATAATCAATAACAACAATAGTGTATACTTTTCCATTGGACATCGGTGTAATATTCCCCATAAAATCAAGACCCCATATGTTGAACAGTTCTAAGGGTTGAATCCATTGTTGTACCCTTCATTCTAGCAGTCATTCCCCCATCACGTTAGTAGCGCTCACAATATTGGAGAAAATGATTGGCATCTCGAAATAATGTAAGCCAATAATATCCTGCAAGTAAGATTTTAATGGCTATTTGTCTCCTAGCGTGATGACCCCCAAAAAGGCCCTCATGAGCATCTTGGAGAACTCATAATTGATCTATGTTAGGAACACACCATCAGACCAAGGCATCGAAACACACCTTGTAAAGGTCCCGATTGATTTCCATGAAATGTTTGACTCAATGGAGAAACTATTGTTTATTTTGAATGTCCAACCCTTGTGATGTTTCTTGTGTGGGAAGATAAGTAAGAATGCTACTATACTAATTCATATTTGTGGGTGATTGATTATTTATTACACCTGCGAATAAGAGTTCATCAGGAAAGTGATCAAAAATTGGGTATTCATCCTCTTTTTCATCCCATCACAACTAAGATAAATGATCGACAATAACATTCTCAATGCCTTTATGATCTACTATCATGAGGTTGAACTCTTGCAAGATCACAAGCCATCGTATGATGCAAGGGCTCACTATTGGTTTATTCATAAGGAACTGAGTCACATTATGATCTATGTGTACAAATACCTTATAGCCCAATACATAGTGGCTAAATTTCTCTAGTGGAAACACCACAACTACTAACTCTTTTTGTTGTTGTGGTAAAGTTGAGTTGTGCACCAGTAATACTTCGAATTGCATAGTGAATGTAATAGGGATGTTTTTGCTCATCTAACTATAAAAGTATGGCTCCTAAAGAAAAATTGGGTGTGCCAGTCATTATATGGAATGGTCTAGACCAGTCAAGAGCTTGTAGAATGGGCATTTCTATGAGCTTTTGCTTCAAGGTTTGCAAGGCTAACTCACATTTCTTAGTCCATTCAAACGATATGTCCTTTTTCGTTAATTCTACCAATCGTTTTGCAATCTTCAAAAAGTTCTTGATGAAGCGTCTATAATATCTAGTATGTCCAAGGAATGATCAGACATCTTTTATAGTTTTATGTTGACAAGTAATTCCTTGGATGAATTTAATTTTTTTAGGATATACATCTATCCCTGTTTGTAAAATTTTATGCCCTAATACAATTCCCTCTTAGACCATTAAGTGTATTTTTTGCCAATTGAGCCTTAGGTTGGTTTCAACACATCATTTTAGTACTTGCTCTAATCAATCCAATGTTGGTTCAAAGTTCACTCCATAGGTGGGGAAATCATCCTTAAAAGCCTCCACACCATTCCCTATTTGCTGCTGAAATATACTAAAAACCAGACATTGAAACATTTTTGGGGCATTACACAAGCTAAACAACATCTGTCTATATGTGAATGTCCCCCAAGGACTTGTGAATGTAGTTTTGGCTTGGTCTTGTGGTGCTATTTGGATTTGATTGTACCCATTGTAACCATCTAGAAAACTATAATAACAATGCTATGCAATGGTATCTAAGACTTGGTCAATGAATGGTAATGGGAAATTATCTTTAAATGTTGCCATGTTTAATAGCCTAAAGTATATGCACACCCTCCATTTACCACCTTTTTTAGGTACAATGACTAATGGACTAATCCATTCACTATCAGTAATGGGGTAGATGAACCCAACCTTTAGAAGTTGTTTAATTTCTTTCTTAACTACTTGCTTAATCTTTGGGTTTAGTTATCTTTGTGGTTGTCATCGAGGCTTCATAGAGGGATAAATGTAAATTCTATGTTATCATATCCTAGGATCTATTCTGGTTAATTCAGGATATGACCAAGTAAATGATTTTGACCATTTGTTTACCATATTTACTAGTCTTTCTTTTTTTTGAGGAGCGAGCTTAGCATTAATGATTACTAGTTTTCCATTCTTGAGAAATGCATACTCCATGCAGGTGGGCAAAAATTTTAATTCAAGGGGCTCTTGCTTAAACTCATCAGGGATTTCCAACTTTCCCTAGTTGATATTTTCAGTGTCAATGCTTGGAAGTTGGCAATGTACTTGCTCTAATGAATCTATGCTATTGATATAGGAACAAGTTAAGCTCTTAGTTGATTCCATGCATAAAGATGAATTGCTCTCTATGTCAATTTTCATCCATTGGGTTCCTTCCTATTTTGTAGTTGCTACATACAGGCATCTTTGTATATCAGTTACTTGTGCACACTGGTTGCATGTAGGCAATGTTAAGCATTGCACAAACTAGGACTTCTGCACACAGTTTCACCCTATGTCACTGTATGTGATGCATGGAACTTTCTTCTTCTTGAGCCTCCCAAATGCATTTTCTTTTGATATCTCTAGGGAAAGATCATGTATTCCTAGGGGTGCATCAATCATACTTAGCCATGCTCTTCCCATTATAATTGGGAAGTCCCCCTTGCAGTGGTTAGTTTGGATCACTAGGAAATTGGCTGGATATGATTACCCACAAATAGTGCTAACAATGTCCTCCACTAGTCCCAGTGGAACAATGAAGGACTAGTCAGCCAACTTTAAACCAATGTTACTTTTCTTTAGTGGAAGAATGTTTTAGGATTTATACATTTCCTAGGAGATCAAATTAAAACTAGAGCCTAAATCCAAAAGAGCTTTGCAAAGCTCATTTCTAGAAATTTGCAAATAAATAAGAGGACTTCCAAGATGAGAATTTTTTCTACGAATATGGCCAACTTTAATCCAATCAGTGACGGTGTGGGTTAACATGACAGTGTGTGTTGAGTGCAGTTTCTGGTTTGAAGGAAGCTCTGAATATTCAAATGATGATGAGGCATTTGGATAATTAACCATTTGTGGTTGTAAGGACTTGGTTGGACTATTGGTTTTAAAGAAAGGCCTTTTCTTTGATTAGTTGTCTGAACCAATAGTAGGTTGAAAATTGACATACCTTGTAGCGTTACGTTGCTGTGGCTAGGTAGGAAGCTTGCCTTGCATAGTTGCAATAGGTGGTAATGGAGATGAGGGTGGAAGAGATGTAGACAGATGAGAAGTATAGTATGTCTGTGGGGCATCACTCCTAGAAGAAGAAGTTCTATAGTACTCGAGGGTCTAGTAGTTAGGCTGAAGAGCAATGTGACTCGTAGAGTCACGTGAAGAGATCAGTTGCTAAACATGATACTTGTATGGGTCAGGTTGATGGTAATGGTAATCTTGATGTCATAATGGCATTCCCCATGATTTTGGGTGTTGCCACTATTGATACTATTCATTCGGTTGTGGTGGAGCTCCTCTTGAATAATATGTCAAGGGTTGGTAGAACTACCTTGGGTTACCTTGAGGATAAGGTAATCTTCTGGGTGTTTGTTGTCTGTTTAACCATGTGTTTAGTGCATATACCCTAGACTCTTGCAGATGTGACACTATTAAGAAACATCCTTTAGGATGGTTATATTGGCATATCTCACATCTGGCATCATTGTCTATGTCTGAATCCACAACCTCTTCAATGACGACAACTTTTCCCTTACTCTTGTTTCGTGCATAATCAACTTCTTTCTTTTTCCTTCTCTCTTAGTTACTACTTTGTTCTCTAGACTCCTCTACTATTTTTACCACAATTTCAAATTCATCATCTAGGGAGTTCCATATTTGATCGACCTTTGCCGATACTTCTAATGCAAATTTTTGAATGAACAAAGTCTTTCTGTTCACCATCTCTTCAAGTGGTGACTCTTCTTCATCTTCATAAAATCTAATTTCCTTCTTTTAGAGGGAATGATCTCTATTATACTCCTTTGCACTTTCTATTTTCCTAAACTCACCTTCCTCCTTGGTAACTTTCTTTAACAATCATTGTATATGATGGACTTTGAGCTCAGATAGCCTTCCTTGAGCATAAGCACCAAAGGTTCTTCGTGTTTTGAACCTAAGCCCATCTACGAGATGGTGTAGTTGTTCCTTTTGCAAGTAACCATGGCCAAGGCAATGATGTAATAATGAATAATACTATCCCATGATAGCATCCAAGGGTTCATGTCCTCCTTTTTTCCATTCTTGGATTTTATTACGTAGGTTGGACACTTGGGAGTATGTTTGATACTTATCGTTGAATAGCTCCAACATGCTACTCCATCGATGAATGGATTCTAGTTCTAAGAATCGGTACTAGATTTCTACTTCCTTGATCAATGTCCATAGAAAGAACTTCAGCTTTTTCCATTCATTTTCCATATTCTAAAAGGCACATGCATCGTGGAATGCTTGTAAATGCTTGTAAATCTAGTCTAGTCTAGTCTTCCCCTTCAAATCATGGGATATTATTCATGTCTAGTCTTTTGAACCTACTATTGTTCTGGTGCCTTGCTGGGATCATAATAGCCTCTGTTATATTTAACATTCTTCAAGTGGTAAGTAGGGCTTCATCATGATCATGCTACCTATGGTGTCTATGATGCCTATGTTGTTCCCTACTCTCTCTTCTATCATGATGTGTCTCTCTGGAACGCCCTTGCCCCCTTTCTCTACTATTTTGTCAATGATTTCTATCTTACCTACCATTGTCGTCATGGTCTCACCCTCTACAACTACATTTAGATCTTGAAGAAGAGGGGAAAGAAGATGATGAAGGTGAAGAGGAAGGAGGACTAGCACCATGATTGCGCTTGTCACCTTCTCTTCGGTTGTTGTAGCCTCAGTCATGGTTACAATTGTGATGTCCATCATTGTCATGTGTTCATGTTCTTTTTTCAGACCCTTTGTATCCATTAGTACCAAAACCTAGATTATGAATAGTTGAATGAAGATTATAATACCCAACTCCTTGACCAAAGTCAAAGAGAGGAACATCGTTCTATGGAAAATCTCTCGAGATAGGTTCACCACCGTCATTTCTACTTAGGATATACAAGACATTTGAGACCATTTCTCCTTCACAAATTCGTAATATCTCTCTTTTTGTAGATCCCTCTAGTGTTGGGCCTATGTGGGTCAATAATCTCTCAAATCTTGTTCATGCACAACGTATTCTAACTATAAGTGCTTCATACTAATTCATGTGAGAGCATGAAAAAGCATGCTTGGGATTGAGCAATCGGGAGGTAACACTATGTTACCTTCTAAATCATGCCATCGTAGCTATTCATCCTAGTGGAGGATAAATGTAAGGTCTGGTACATACTCATCAGGATGAGCTTATACCATGCAAAACTATTGGGGCACTGGAAAATCATCTTGTGCACCTCGTCTATGATTGTTCATGATATCGGACCTAGTCGGTAAAGCACTCTCATAAAGATAAGGAGGCATGATTGATGACTCAGTTTGCGGTACCCTTTTTTGGTGATTGTAGGATAGTTAACCTTAAGGGTTTGTTCCAACAATGGAAGGATTTCCTAAGTTTTAATTAGTGCACAAACAAAAAAATCCCTGGCAATGATGCCAATGATGAGCAACAAGGTACCCCTACGTCCAACCATATGAATACAAGCATTCATGCATGATTTGGTTGAACTTTGAGGATTAAGCGCTTCTGCACCTACATAGAACAAGGATGAGTTATGTAGTTGTTGTATTCCCAAGCTTACTTGTAAGGCAAAATTGTATGGTTAAGTAAATTCAACGTATGTGATTTTTATTATTTTATGTTTTATTTTCTTGATGTTTAAAAGAGAGAAATGAAGTAATTTAATAACTAATTTTATTTAACTAATTGACTATTTTCTAACTAGTCCTACCACTAGCATCCATTCCCACTCTCTAGACACATCCTAAACCAGTGTAACACTATTGGGATCACCAAACTCTAGTCGTTACTAGGTTACCAAGTGTTCCACGTATGCTCGAAGTGGTCATGTTGAGTGTGCCAACTTGTTGAGAATTAATAATTCTATAAAAATAACATTGATTAACTAATGAAAACATCAAATAATTATAAATAATGTTAAATACAATAAGTAAGTTATTCTAAATGTTGCAAGGTTTATAACAGAGTTCATCTTTATTTCCGAACACAAGGTGTGCTCAGGTACACAATACTTGAATAAAGATCCGTTCACTCTATAAATCCTACTATGAGCACTCAAAAATAATTCTAACTTTGGAAGAGAAAAACTGAAGGATTTCCGCTAAGGACTAGAAAAACAACTCCCAAAACTAAGTGCTCCTATCTCTTATTTATAGGCAACGAGATAGGCTTCAACATCATGTATCCAATGTCAGGGATTCGATCTAATATTGTGTATCTGATATCTGGGGTTCGATATTGGAACTCATCAAAGAGACAAAAATACTACCAAGGTCTCAATCACTAACCTTAGTAGCATTCTCAAATTCAAAATCCACCATTGCACAAGATGGATGATAAGTCTCCTCATTATCATCACTACTAGTGTCGGGATGGTTGGATTTATGAGTATTCTCATCTAAGGACTCAACTTGCTACATTGGATCCCATTAAGGACAAATCTTCACTTGAAACTAAGAGGAAGCTAGTGGAGATGGTGACTACTAAACTGGGACCCATTAAAATGTGGTCTAAAAGGTTCTCTCCATAGCTCATTACTTAAAAAAGCTAGGAGCATCAGCATGAGATGGAGTGGTAAAAGTAGGAGGAACTAGAATATTGTGCTTCTACGATGGAATGGAATCATGTTACTCTCCATAAATAATAGTTGGAGGTTCTTCTAGCTTAGAATTTGACTCCATCCCTTAGTTGTATGTGTGTGAGGGGCCTACTACTAAAGAATAACATGGAGGAATAAGAGCATCCTCCTTGTTGTTAGAGATGGAAGGAGTAGTGACCTCTTTAAATACCTACCCATTAAAGGGTGGAGGAATCCCAATGTCATCTAAGATCTTATGCAAGTAAAATAGGTTCCTCTCAAGCTTCCCTATGTCTTAGGCAATGGGTCTAAACAACCTCTTCAAAGAAGAAGTAATCTGATCTCTAGAAGATTTTGATCTTTGCAACTATGGTGATGCCTCCTTTTGTTTTGGTGATCTAGTGCTAGGTCATGTTGTAGCTGTAAGAGAAGAACTCCTCTTCTACATGTACTCACTGAGACTCTACTTGCCTTTGAACAAAGAAAAATCTAGAATAGGTACACCCTTCTGATGGATCAACAAGTTGATGAGGTAAGGATGCCCAAGGATTTTCTTCCTAGCATAGAGACTTAGAATGTATTAGTAAAGAGTGTGCCCTAGATCTAATGGTAACCCTATAAGCACACAATATAGTACGTAGCCTTGGGTTGGTAGTAGATAACTATAATTTTCTCCCTTCATGATTATATTACAAAAAAAATAAGTAATAAGTTAGAGGCATATGGAGTCATCTTTCTTCACTTAATTTGACCTAGATCAAAAGAGATATCTCTCCCAAAAAATATATCAAAGAATTCATCATGAGCTATGGGCATAATAACATTTGTGTAAATGTCATGCACAGACTCTATAGTAACCTAGAAGACATTAGAACTAGAAATATCTAGAAGTGCATTAACAATTTAAGGAGATACTTCAATAATAATCCCACCAACAATGGATGTAAAAGGCCCCAAAATTGCATTATAAATAATAATGTTATAGTAGAATTACCGAATTAATACTTCAACCATAGGAAAATTCATGGAAGTGAATGTACTCTAGTGTAAAATCTTAAAAGAATCTAATAGAGCCTGTTGTCTATGTAGAGGAAAATTAAAAGAATGCTCAAAAATAATGGTGGTTGTTCTTGAAGCCTAAAACCTATGTTGAGCACCTGTACTTCAAAATTGGGACATGTATGAAGGTGGCACACTACTAGAACTTCTTCTTACACATTTGTTGGATGGATTTCTAGATGTACCAACCTTCTTATAGGCCATCTTTATGGATGGATATGGAAAAAATGGGGGTTTTTTCATTTATAATTGTGGGTAAACAAGGGATTTGAATGAAAAATGAGACATATTTTTTGATAGAAAGACATCTTTTGCACATAAAATTTTAGTAGACATCTTTCATTCATTGAAGATGTCTTTCCCACAACAAACAAAAAACTAGAGAGATGTATCTGTTCTACCAATGATGTCTTATTAGAGACGTCTTTCACTTTGGAAAAATGTCTTTCATCAAAAGTCAAAATGAGGTTTTGGAAGACTACCATTGGCTTATAGTCTTAATTAAACCTTAAAAATAAAAATAAAAACTTACCTCTACCTACCCATCATGTTGTCAGAAGATGATGGTGTCTAAAGAGCTAAGGAATGTGTTTCCTCTTTCGAGGAATATCCTTTGAACTGAACTTCCAAAACATCCAATGCATGAATTCCTCTTACAAATTTGTTAAAGAAGGCGTCCTGATGCCCTTGGTTCTATTTAATTCTCTATTTCCTTTTGATAACCTTGGTACTTTGGGTTGACTTCCAATCTTTTTTGTGATCCTACATAAAACCCTTTCTTGGTGCACTTTGATAAAACCAAGGAGTCTTGTGATATGTTCATGTACTCATATGATAAAACTATAGATTTCACTCCCTTTGTTTATGTCCAATGTTATTACAATAATAACATCTAATTCTCCTATTGGAAAAATAACTAGAAAGACTAAACCTTTGAGGAGTTTTATGTTAGACAAAAGTTTTTCTTAATGTAGAGTCCTTGCTCTTTGATGGTTCCTTTTCTTGGTGGCAACATCCAAGTCTACTTTTGTAATGTGGGCTTCTTCCTTATTCAAGTTCCATTTGAAGGGACTCCTCTTCCTTCATTGATAATTCATTTATTAGTTTGACATCTATAGCTTCCACTTTGTCTTGTTCTAAAGAAGGTTAGCTTCTCATTCTCAGCCTTTAGGTTTGAGAGTTGTTTATCATTATTAAAAATAGTTAAATTTAACAAAGATATCTCATGTGCCTTAGAATTAACTTGTTTATTGAACTCAGTATAAATGTTTTGAAATTCAAAATTTCTTTAAATAATAAATCATACCTTTCATCATCATTTAGTTCATCATCTAATGAATCACCATTAGTGATGGCCAAGCAGATTAACTAAGAATTTCTTGCATCTTCCTCCACTTCTTCTTCACTATATTCCCCATCATCTCAACTTCTATAGAAGTTGTTTTTCTTTGCTTCTTCAAGGGATTTGTTGTTGTATTACATCGTGATGCCACTAGGACATTCAAAGGCCACATGGCCTCTCCTTTAATACATCAAACATTCTATAGAACAAAAATCTAAGTTAGAGTTCAAAAATTTCTTACCTCTTTCTTTACCTTTAGGCTGATTGAATCTTTGCACATATTTCTCCTTTTTCTTCCTAGCAATTAGTTATTGAAGCTTCTTGGTGAAAAGTGCAATCTCCTCTTCAGTACCCTCATCATGCTTATTGACCTACTTCTCCTTGGAGGTAGTCGTTAGAGTACTAGATTTTTCTTAAATTTCTCCTTTGCTTATGAGATTCATTTCATAGGCAATGACAACACTTTGAAGTTCCTAAATTTAAGAGTTGAGAAATATCTAATTTCCTCCATGGCTGCAACCTTAGGCTTGAACTCCAGTTTTAGATTTCTAATCATTTTGATGATGATGTCTTCAAGCAAGTCTTTCCCTATTTCTCTAATGGCTACAACAAGATCATTAGATCTAGAAAAATAATCCTTGATTTTCTCACCTTCTCACATTCTGATTTTATCATATTCACTTTGTCGAACTAACAATTTCAATTGCTTAACAATAAAGGTTCCTTTATAAGGAGCTTCTAAAGTTTTTCAAATTTCTTTTTCCGTTTTACACTTTACTACCCTATTAAATTTAAATTTATTCAAAGAATAATATAAACAATTTTTTTCATTTGAATCAAACATGGACTTATCCTTTTTCTCTTGTAACCATTTTTTGCAAGGCTTGATGATGCTAGTGGTGTCATCAATTGGTAGTGTGCAGCCTTCCAAGATTGACTCCCAAACTTCAAACTCCATGGATTTGAAGAACCCTTGTATTCTAGCTTCCACACCTCTAGAATTTCTTGATTTAAAAATATGGTTGAAGGGTCCACATCCTATATAGTCATCAAGTCCCACTCCAGAGTGTTGTACTACAACACCAATCACTCAACCCCACAAGGTCTTGTTAGGCTTGAAAATGTGGTTTCAAGGCTTCCACAACCTTTAAATCTTGAGCTCCTCACTAGAGTGTTGTAGCATATCACAAACAACTCAATCCCGTAGGATCACAACAACCTCATAAGGCAACAAGAGCAATAATTACAAGGAATAATTGCAACTCAATTTGTTGATCCTTGCATAGTTAGGTGCAACACACTTTACAAAGTTAAAATGATTATAAAATGAGGAGGAATAGAGAATTCAATGATTACAAATGATTGTACAATGAATACAACAATGCTTGTACATTTCCCAATGTACATGAAGTCTTCTTATGGCTTCTGTGATGCTAAATCCTTTTCAAAACTTGTGTAGTTGCTAGCTAACTATTACTAACGGTTGTAGGAGACTTCTCTTTCATCCCTAAGACGCCGCTCTAAATTTTCCTTCAAATTTAGGAAGACATCTTTGTTTCTTGAAATATGTCTTTCTGAAGTCTCCATCTTGGAAGATGTCTTTTTGTATTTGACCTAGATTTTATAAAGATGTCTTTACATCATGAAAGAAATCTTTGGCTAGGGAAAGATGTCTTTCTAAATTTTCTTAGAGTTCATCCCAAATCTACCAAGACATCTACTACTTTTTAGAGATGTCTTTCTTTACTTTCTCTTGCATGATCAAAAACATAATTTTTCACTTTTTATTGCATGATAAATGCATTATTCCTTGTCCACAGCCATGCTCAATCCAAGTTCTTTTTCTTCAAGCACAAAAACTATACACACATACAAGCAAACTTGTTTTCCATTTTTGTTAATGTTTTGACATATCAAAACCAAAAGGTCCACATTGACAGCATGGAACTTCTACAACATGTTATCCCCCATTACCCCCTTGGGATCTATGGACTTTGGGTGTCAATGCTACCTGCTTGAAATCCCCAAATCCTAGCATGGAGTACTTTGGCTACCCCAATCCTTCATGTTTCTCAATCCTAGCAATGACCCAACATTGTAGAACTTGAGCAACACTAGAGGATGTTCAAAAACATTAGGAGTAGCCAAGAATTTATATTGTGGAGTAGAATTTATCTACTTCAATGGAATTGGAACCCTTGCATAAATGAAGCCCCTTTTTCTCTCCTACGGGCACTTTTGTACATACCTCTAAAGTCATTCTTTATTTAAATTAATAATGTTCATATATTAGTTTGTGTGAAATTTTTATTCATTTTAGATTTTACATCTACAATTTTTTTACATTTTTATATCCCCATCTTATACCCCCTCAAGTTCCTAGGTGATCTACTAGATCATCCAGGGCACCCTGAATCCCATTTTTCTTATAGAGGCCCTAGGGATTTGAGGTTGAGGCTGCTTGTGACTAAGAATCCTTGATTTTTTAGCAATCAATATTTTCCATTACAATAGTTTTCTTGGAACTAGAAGGAGGGCCTCCACCCAATTTCTATGCCAAAATATTTTACCCATATTGCCATTGTTTCCTAGCTTGGGATTTGCATTTTTTATAGCCAAAATGTTAAGAAATCATCATTGTCCCTTACCCATAATATAGTAGAAACCCTAACGTGGAAGTTGCAAGTCATTGGGTGTTGATATTTCACAACACCTACTATGAATTTTTAGAACAAAATTAGCATTGATGCCTTAACATTCATTCAACCTTTTTTTCCATAGTTTTTGCAACAAAACCAACATTGGTTTCAACCCCAACCAAACCCACTTTCCTCCTCCCTTGTTGTGAAATTTAGCAACTTGCTAAAATCTTTTAAAGAAAGTTTTCGGTTTCTATTTTGGTTGTCATACTTGGGGATGTGACAACTAGGATACTAATGTGGGTGAAGCTTGGTACCAATAGTCTTAGCTTTCCATTTCCAGAAAATGGAATGTACCCCACTTTGACCCCCACATACCACTTATAGTAAGTGATCTATCGTTTTTTCATTTTTCCTTATTTTCATCAAATTTAAACTTTTTGACAATTCCAATTACTAGAATTTGCATTCATTTTCCACCTTTCTAATAGCCTTCATCCTCGTTCACCAACATTGGCTTCGGAAGATGTGAGATCCCCCTATCTCACCCTTCCTTTAACCCCCCTACCACACCCAGGAGTGTGATAGCTATGAAGTCAACATGGATTTTTGAGGGTGTGATAGCTAGGAAGACAGTATGGGTGAATTTTGCAACCACCTTCTCACCTTTTCATTTGTGATGAAGGGGTATACTACCCTTATCCCCCACTTACTACTTATAGTAAGTGCTCCATTTTCAGCTGTTTTTCCCCTTTTGATCATTTTTAAATTCCACTTGCTATGATTTACTTTTATTTTTCCCTTTTAAACTCTATATTAATCCATTTTTAACAAAATAGCCATGTCTTTCTAAAATTAGCTAAGTTGCCTTTCATCTTCACTCTTGAATGTCCTAGCCAACAAGCCATGAGAGTTTATGATCCTAAAGATTGTACCATCATTGACTACAGGTAGTCTTTGAGGATTAGGGAGAAAATTCCTAACTTTATTAGCATAAATGAAGATCAGTACAATTACATTTATGCCAAAATGTATGTTGGCATGTTGATTTTACATTTGGAAGAAAAAGTGAAAATGAAGTTTGAACTCATTCATCATAATCACAAAGAGTACATCCCTTCCCCCTATTACCAAATACCTCTCAATGATATCTATGTGGGCATATTAGCCTAATAGATTAAGATGGAGGAATAGGATGAAAAGCATTGTTCCAAGAAATGATAAGAAGAGAATGATGAGTTTTGGGTAGAATTTAAACTCAAAAACATCCTAGGAGGATTATTCCAACAATCATCCCCAAAGGTCACAATGCCTTCCCCCAATGTCTTTTTTTTCTTCATGGACATGGTGCCACCATCTTCCACTCTCTCCTACCCTACTATGGCTAATCCCACACAATTCATAGCCATGCATCAAACTCAATTAATGCCACAACCCATGACCTATAACCCATTGATGCCTTTTGCCACATAGCCCCAATATGTGCATCCATTGATGATGGTTTTCACCACCACAAATCCACTAAGCACCCATCTATGGCCCACCATGGAACCCCAAGAAACTCAAGGGTTATACATCCCCTTTATTTATTTTGTGCTTTAGGTGCTAGCACAAACATCCTTTTCATTCTTTAACCCACAAGAAATGACCATTACACAATCGATCCCTTCCATATAGCGAGGCCACAAGCCTTAAAAAGATGTCACAACCATATGTACAAGGCCCATAGCCAATAGGGCCATCACAGGGCCTAGATTAGGTCTTCTAGATGATCTAGGACCTAACAGATGAGTTAAAGAGGCTTAAAGCCTTTACTTTCCAAAGTGTCAAGATGATGGACTTCTACTAGGATCATCCCATTAGTCTTGTGATCCCACCCTTAACACTTCCTGATAGTGTTCCCATTCCATAATTTAGCAAATATAATGAAGAAGGTGATCCCAATACTCATCTTATAACCTTAAAATTTGAGTGCTTGCTATTACATTCATGGCCTCATACTATCATGAGGATTTTTCCTATGTCATTGAATAGGAAAGCACTTGATTGGTGCCATGCCTTATCCAAAGGATCCATATCCTATATTGAGGATTTCATAGCCTAGTTTGTTAAGCAAGGATCCACTTCAAGTACAACTTGAAGCCTAACACCATGCTTGGCCAACTCATGAAGGTTAAGCAAGGATCTCTAGAACCCATGTAGAAGTTCATCCAATGGTAAAATAGACTCCTAAATGAAATACTAGAGCCTATACCCAAAATCCACCTTTTGGCTATACTTAAGGGGGTGGTTAATGACTTTATCAAGTCAAAGCTTTAATACATTGACCTATGGTCCCTTAGCCAAGAATTCTCCCATATCAAGAATATAGAGGATGTTGTAGAGGCTAGTCATGACCTAGCCTACATAGCATACAAAAATCAATATACATAGAGGGACAAGGAGAAGAGTAAACAAAACAACATGGTCATAGCAACTATGACCAAAGAGGAAAAAACCACTAACCAAGGGCCAAGGACCAACCCACCAAAGGCCCCTACTAATAATAACCATAATAACCAACCTTCAACCTTGGGGGTTACTGCATCAATAACAACCTACCCCAATTTTGAAAGGAAGGATAGGTTAAAATATACTATTCTACCATTAAAACCATCAAAACTATTAGACAAAGTTTTGAAAAGTAGGTGAATTCAATACAAATAGATGTTTGAAGCTTCCTAAAATAAGAATGATAGGCTTTATGAAATAGTTAAGAATCCCACTAGAGCAACAAAAGATGACCCGCAGTGACCTAAGTACTTCAAGCTAGACTGCTTTCACCACTATCATCAATTTCCTACGCATGATACAAACTTCTACCTCATGCTAAAGGATGACATGTAGAAGATGATAGATAAATTAGATCTATTTCTAGATGCATCCAACCTTGTCTAGTCTGAAAACCAATTGATGCAAGTGTACAAGGACCCATTCAATGCTAATAACATCTGCTATGTTATTTTAACATTTAGCATAGATGACAATTGAAGATTAGTGAGGGAACCATTCATGATATGGGTACCCCTTCATGATGAAAGAGCCTCTTCATCTTCCACTAGCTCAAGACCCCATTTTATTATGAAAGTACCATCATGGATGCCTCTAAGGAACCCTTTTGTCATTACCGTGCCTTAGCCCACCATGCCCTAGCCTAACATAATTGAACTAGTCATAGTCCAACCAATTAATAAAACCATGCAACAACCTCTTGTGGTGTCCAATGCTATTACCTCTTACTTATAACCAATGACTAACAAACAAAAGAACTTAAATAATAAAAGGAAGAAGCAAAATAAAAAGCCCAATAATAAGGGTGGCAAGCAGACGAAGGCATGGAAGCAGGTGGATCCACTGAAGCCCACTCCCATATTGGCTATACTGATGACCTCGTCTAATCAACCTACATCAACCAAAAAGCCACTAAAGGACCCTAAAATCCACAACTAAAACAAAGATGAGATGCCCTAGCAACAACCACCTAAAGCTTAATTTTGTATTTTGTGATGCATGGAGGAACAATCAAGGCAAGAAGCCCATAGCCAATTATAAAAACTTCCTTGGTGCAATGGATTAGGTTAGACAACCCCGCAAGCCAAAGCATAAAACTCTAAGCTTGTATGACCTAATCATGAATTTCACCATACATTGTAAGGTGTTAGTCAAGATGCTGACTTCCATCCCCATTAGTGAGGAAGTGCTCACTAACAAGGAATCCATCCATGCAATGATGGTTTCTCTCACATCAAAGGAGGGGAAGTAAAAAACCCTAGTATTTTGTAATAGCAAAATAAACGTTAATCCCCAAAATGATGAAGTTACTATGGCTCCTTTGTTCATAACCATAAGCATAGGATAGTTTAAAGTGCGTCAAGTGCATGTAGACAATGGGGCTGTGACTAACATTATCTCATGCACCATCATTGAGTAATTAGGCTTAAAAAAGTAGATACAACATACATCAACAACTATTCTCAAGTCTTTTAGCAAATCTAGGATATCTATCAAGGGGTTCATCTCCTTGGATTTTCTAGTAGCAAAGAAATTCCCCACAAATGAAAATTTCATAGTAATGAAGGAGACAGAAAGGTTTAACCTTATCCTATGAATACCTTGGTTGGCTCAGTTATGAGTCATGTCCTCTCCCATCCACCAAGAGATCCACCTTTCTTATGAAGAAGGTGAAATCATCATTCATGGTGATAATGTGGTGCCCTTTGCTATTAACAACATGGAAATAGAGTAGGGATCTGAACTGGAGGTTCAAGAAGAACTCTCAACCATGAAGTCTAGCAACCCAATAGAGAGCAAAAAGCCAATGATGAGAACAATTAGCAGTGGGATGTGTTATGGGACGAACTTCGTTTTAACACAATTAGTGAAGGTAATGGTGAATAAAAAATTATATATAGAGTAGATCTTAATCATTCCCTAATCTTTCAAATATTAGGAAGAGTCTACACAAGTGAAGTGCACCTCAACTCTTCCACTCCATGTCATTATAACCATATAACTAATAGCCATGTAGCCTAACTTTACGTTGCTAACTTGTTATGCCTATTTATGTACTCTATTTTACTCTTTATGCATGTAGTCTAAGTTTCTACTTTCATTTGCATTCTTAGTTATTTATTACAACATTTATTTTCCTTTACTTTTATGCATGTTATAAACATCAAAAAACGTTATAAAAATTTCAAAACTAGAAAAAACCAAAAACATTTTTAAATAGAAAATCACCAAAAAAATATAAGTTTCCTCTTATGCCAGGGCCCACCATGGTTAAGACTAGCACACCTATGACTTTCTAAGGCCTTAAACTAGCACCAAAATTTGCTAAGACTCTAAATTGACATTCTAGTTTCCTAAGACTCTAAACTGGCATTGTAGTCTGCTAAGACTCTAAACTAGCCTTGTAGTCTACTAAGACTCTAAACTGACATTATAGTCCACTAAGACTTTAAATTGGCACCATGGCCTACCATGGCCTTAAACTAGTGTTAAACGTATGGCCTACCATGGCCTAATACTAGCAAATAATCCTTGTCCATTTGTGATGAGTGGTGAGGTACCCCTACACTCAACCATATGAATATGAGCATTCACACACGATCTAGTAGAACTCCTGAGATAGGCTAGTTGCGATATCTAGATAGTTACACATTGATCGCAATTCACTATCTTCCCACCTAGACTAGTATTTGCTTTATCATAGATGGTTTAGTCCGAGGTGAGGTGTATGATGTGTTTCCTATCACTATGCTTCTCCTAGAGACAATGGAAGTAACCTTGTTTAAGCTAAGAGGGAGTGAGAGAAGAGAATCTAAGCTAGCCTAAGTGCGATGAGCATCTGTTCTTAATCATCTGTACACATCTTGGACCTCATGTACTACTTCTATGATTACCAAGTGTATATTACTTGAGCACTCCAAGATATGCTACTAGGTTACCAAGTAGTCACACTTAAATGCTCGTGATTAAGTCGTACTCATTCCGTGTTTAATAATAGGGATAGTAAATGAAGGTTAAGCAATATTAATTAGGAAAATGATAAATAACAATAATAGTAAGTAATTAAAGGTAAGTGAATGCTACAATGATGAAGTAATCTTGATCTTTATTACCAGTCATGTGTGTATCCAAGTACGTCACCTACCTTCAGGCATGGGTGCATGTCTTTCTAGTGGAACCACCTAGAATAGCATTGGATTTCTTCATTGGGTACCTTTGTTGCTCTTACTTCCATTTTTCATTAGATCTATAAGGATCTTAGTATAACTAGGCTACATAATAACTCCTACAAATTTTACAAAAGAGAATCCACAAGTCCCCTTGCTATCACACCCTAGCCATTTCCTCTTAGTCCATCATTTTTCACTCTGGGCATAATGAGCACAACATTACTTTTATGTTTTTATGATGACAAGAATATCATCATACCTAGAGTAGAACCTCGTATTAATAGAATGGTTGGGTGGATGTGGTGGGCTCGTTGTTCAAATAATTAGCCACCTGAGACTTGATAGCAGAGAACAACACCTCAACCAATGAGTTACATGAATGTTTTATTCATAGATGAGATTACTCATAAAAAGATAAAAGGTTAAAATAATAAATAGACAAATAGATGAAACAAGAAATTGAAAGTTGAAAAACTAGAAAATAAAAAATTATAAAATTAAAGAAAAGAGAAAAAAATTATTAATTATATTTGTTATAATGGAGGATATCCCCCATAAGTACACAATTGAGCATGGCTAGAATTAATAAATGGAAGGTTGGGATCCATGGATGTTGGAAATATTAGGCCCTAGTCAGATCTAAACCACTGGGTATCTTTTGATGTGGTCATTGGAATGTACCCAAATTGGGGTTCAAACACTTGCTTAAAGTTGACATAGTGGGGAAAGTTATAAGACGTGGTTAATTGATAAGGAGTTGACCCAGTATGGCACCCATGACTGTAATATGATATGCAAGGATCAATATGTCTTCCTACATGGCTATCTTCATTTGGCCACCTGGTAGTTGAAGTATTGAGTGATGGCCCTATTAAGAGAACATGAGGCATTGTATTTGAGGAGAAAGATGCACCATAGTGCTGAACTTATGCTAAGTTGGAGGATGCAGTGGTCTTAGAACCATGCTATCTCTTGCTTTGGTCATGCCTAAAGAAATGACATTTTTGACATTGTGGAGGACCTCCACTACTATTGACCATAGCAGCATAAGTAATGTTTGTGGGTTGATGCTATGGTGCAAATCCTTGTGGTACTATTGGTCATGATGTAGAAGGATATGAAGGATGAGAATATTGAGGGTGAGGTGAAGTGTAAGGAACATGAGATGGTGATCATGTTGGATAGGATATGGGTTGATAGTATTTAGGATAATGATAACAACGTGACGAGATAGAGGATGTTGATCTAGTTGGATAAATAGGATGCTAAACCTGGTAAGCACTTTGGTTCAGATGATATGAAGGGTGTGACTAGTTTGAGGGTGGCCTCCCCCACAAACTAGTATTTTTGCCTTTGTGATTGAACACAGTATTTTTGTACGAACTCTGGATGTATCATTCTTTCCCTAAACTCATGTAAATGTAACAAGATCACGCATTATTCTTTGGGGTGATCGTACAAGAAAATGTTACATTGATACATATGATTAGCATTTGATATTCTTTTCAAACCTTATTTTTGATTGTCTAGTGGTGTTCTATCTTTTTTCTTGGTTCATTATGATTCTACCTCTAATAGTGTTGGCATATTCTCCACATTTGTCATGTATCCATTCTATCATCTTATTGATCTTTGCCTCAATTTCATGAAGTGATTGTAGTATTGGCAAAGATGTTTCCACCTCCTTGAGGTGAGTTGATTTATCCTTTTCATGATCATGGACCTTTTCTATTTTGAGATTTTTTTCCTTGAACCACCATCAATTTCAAGACTCTCATGATTTAGCATAGTCCCGAAGTTTAGGCAAGGATCTTTGCAAGCGGGGTGTCATGCTAGACCGTGCAGACAACATGGCATCTAGGAAGTCCTAATGTCTGCGAAGCCACTGCTAAGCCTACCTGCCACCCTTTGTAGCATAGTCAATGCAACACCTATACATGAGGCCAATTTTCATGAAAGAGCCACTAGGGGTAGACCATACAGTTTGGAAAATTTTCTATCTCTCGGGTTGTTAGGCTTGCTACACTTTATAGCTTGCCCAACCTGACACATGAACTAGTTGATGGTTTACCCAAGGACCATGATAGGAGATATCAAAGGTGTTTAGGAAGGACTAAATATTTTAGAAAGTTTTCTAATGTTGGAACCTGCTACACTATGCTACATTGCATAGCGTAGCAAGCAATGTGGTGACTAATTAGACACACCAAAGATGTAGTTTACAATGATCTAGCTCTCCAGGATACTTGCCCTACTTCATCATTGAAGCATGATTAGCATGACATAGGAGAATGTGATAAATTTCATTAGAAATCATCTCCATTTGAGTGCTACGCTATGCTACCCTACACAATGTAGCAGGGTTCTAGTGGGATAATACTTCCACTCAGATTGCCTTGACATAGGAAAAAAAATTGCCCATGCCTTAACCATAAAAAATTCTTGTTCTGATGCCACCCCAAGACATCACCGACATTCCATGAAAAAACACTTGTGAAGTGAGACAAAATTCAGGCCAAACTAGGTGCTACGCTATGATACGCTACATAGTGTAGCACATCATAGTAGGGTTAGAATGCATGAATGTCCTCCATCAAGTTGCCCTAGCAAAAGGATTGCACTTGGCCATACTCCAACCTCTAAGACTGCCTATCCCACTTCACCCTCAGGTCTCAATCAAACTCTTCTAGCAGAGTATTACATGTTCTAGTTCAAATTCATGCCAAATTGACTATTACATTGAGTTGTGTTGTACAGTGTAGCACATTGTGACAAGGACACAAAGCCCAAAAGTGTACCAATGATGAAATCAATAGGTCCTAGGATCTTTCAACATGAAAAGAAAGGTTGCCAATTGTTGAATTTGCTTGCCTAGCTAGGCCTTAGAGGGGTATTTTTGATTTTCAGGCAAGATTTGTCTCAAAAGTAGCTGCTACGCTACCCTGCGCAATGCAATGTAGCATAGTGTAGCATGCAAGGTGTTTATGCTATGCCACTATGCTAGGAAATATAGGTAGCATAACACTTGTAAAGATGCATCAAGACATCTCTAGTAGCTCTAGAACTTAGTTGGTAATGGTCATTTTTTCTTTAGAATCTCCTCGACAAACAAGATCAACAGTTTTCTTTGTTTTGCACCCTCGTGTTGATTCCTAAAGTTGTCCCTACACTTGATGCTACTTGTAAGAGGAGGGAAGACATATTCTTAGAGTGTAGGATCCACTTTGCATTTGTTATTGGAATTTTCTATAAAAACATGGTAGTTCCCTAGATTCTGGCACATGCAATTTGCACTGTATGGTCACAACTCAACAAGTGTCACTTCCAGCCTTGTAACACTGTAGCGTAGTAGATCAATGTAACACTGCAGCGTAGCACTGTACAATAGCATAGCACATCCACGTTTGCATCTTGTGCGACCCAGGATAGATGGCATCCAAACCATATCTTTCTCTTGGTCTTGGCTTTATAAATACCCTAGCGAACAAAGTTCAAATTGTTGGCTTTTGGAAATTACCTTTCTTGCGGTTGGCTTTTCAATTTGGATTTCTTGTGATTGACTTCTAGAGATTGGCATTTTGGAAATTGGCTTTGGCGAGGAGATTGTCAAGAAGAAGTTTGATGAATAGAAAATCCCTACAGTAACACCTTCTAGATCTCTCTTGAACCCAATGTAATAGCCTAGCAAGCATCGGCTCATCAGTTCCTGTTAGCAGGTCATTTGTAGCAGTCCAGGAGTTGTGACCATACCGTTCCATTATAAGTTGTTCCTATCCATTACTACATATCAATTGTACACCTTCTTTAGCTAAACAAAGACCAAATCCCCCTATCTTGGGGCAGTGCACTCTCTCACTTAAGCCCATTTCATTTCACTATAGCATATATTTTGCATCATCGTGTATTGGTTTACATTTATTGCTCAGTTAAATATTCTGCTATGCTTTTACTATTTTGTTTGTTACAATTTTCTTCACCTAAATCTCCATGCATAACATTTTGAAATCATTGTTCATGAAAGTTTATTGTACATTGTGGAAGTCCCTATCTAATCGACTAGACCATTCAAGGCACCCCATTTCCATTTTCTCTAGCACGACCCTCACACGGGTCCAAGGTTAGGCTATAGACCTGATAACCTCTCAGTGTTCTAGCCACTGACATTTTTGGATGTTACAGTTTTTGGCACTAGAAGGAGGGTTTGCTCTGTGTTTGTCTTTTGTGTCATGAGTAATCCTGCATACTATTTGTACCCCATCACTAGTGACCTGCTAGTGTAGATATGACACCCCTATGGTTGTCTACACACCAGGTGGTGTAGATTGGTCATCACGATGGTTCCTCTGGAACCCTGTAGGTCAAAAGCCCAAAATAGTCTATGGTGTTGCACTACCTATGTCTCATGTAGCATGGTGTTCCTATCAGCGTAGCAAGTTCAAAACTATCTGTTGTGTCATGCTACCAGCATTCTGTGTAGTGTAGCGACCCTACCAGCATAGTGGTTTTCAAACAGTTTATTGTGTTACATTAACTATCTACTATATTATGCTAGATCATCTACTCAGTCAACTACATTATGCTCGTTGCATTTTGTGTAGTGTAATAACTTTGCCAATGTAGTGGTTCTTTAACTGTCTACTCTATTATGCTACCCATGTATTGAGTTACACTACCTGTGTTTCATGTAGCGTAGCGACCTTGTCAGTGTAGCAGTTCCTACACTATCCACTATACCATGCTACCTATCCATTGCATTACACTACCTACATCCTATGCAATGTAGCAACCCTATTAGTGTAGCAGTTCCACTATGCTATGTTGTCTATTACGTGACATTGTCCGCCACGGTACGTTGTCCACTGCATTACGCTATCATTTATTGTGAAAACCTATTGTTTTCAAACTATTTCATACACATATCTCTTCTTGTTACACCTCTCTCATGTAGAAAAGATGAATCCTATAACAACTTCCATTCCCACCTCAAACCTGGAGGTATCCTACTCTCTCCAACACATGGCAGGTCCTAAGTGACCGCCTAGCTTGAATGTCTACCCCAAGATGAAGAGCAATACAATTTTTTGTGTGCAAAAATTTAGGAAAATATACCATTGGACCATCAAGAATTTGAAGAGAAACATAACTTTGAGTTCATCCATACTATGCTATGTTGTCTATTACGTGACATTGTCTGTCATAGTATGTTGTCCACTGCATTACGCTATCATTTAGTATGAAAATCTATTGTTTTCCAACTATTTATTACACATATCTCATCTTGTTACACCTCTCTCATGTAGAAAAGATGAATCCTATAACAACTTCCATTCCCACCTCAAACTTGGAGGTATCCTACTCTCTCCAACACATGGTAGGTCCTAAGTGACCACCTAGCTTGAAAGTCTACCCCAATACAAAGAGCAATACAATTTTCTGTGTGCAAACATTTAGGCAAATATACCATTGTACCATCAAGAATTTGAAGAGAAACATAACTTTGAGTTCATCCATTGTAACAAGAAGGAGTTCATCCCTACTCTTGACACCACTATCCCATTGACCAAAACGTATCAATGGGAGTTGAATGAACTTATACAATTAAGTAGGTCAAGAGAATGGGACACAACTTCCCACTACAATGAACCCTTTTAAGAGGAGTTAGACTCCCACTCAGATGGTGGTGGTCCAATCTATGTCATAACTATCCCTTCCATATTTGTTGCTGTTCACACCAGCCGCAGTTTCCAACCTCTATTGCTATTGTTGCAACATGGATGCAACCCAGAACCTCTTTGGTGGTGGGTAGTCACCAAATGATGTCAACACATCAACATGTGGGCCCTTCAATCTCATTTCCTGCTAGTCATCCTTCCCAATTTGTTTCAACTCTGTACCAAACATTTGTAATGCCCACACTACCATACATGAACACTATGCCTGCCTCATAGTCACATGTAAGTTCTATTCCTATCCCCCCCTCTATAAACATCCCACCATCGTTAGCAAGTCCAACCTCGACTGCATGGTGGATAATAACAACCTCTTTTCCCACAAATAAACTATCTCAAATGAAACAATATGTGCAACCGCAAATATACCAGGTTCCACATACAATGCAATTGAGCATAGGGTTATGGGTTGCTCCAACCATGGGACAAATGACCATGCCCATAACATCACCAATGGCAACCACTTCAATAGCACCACTTGCTAGGTTGTGGGCCTCTCAAACAACACTGCTAGTAGGGGCTATTCCAACAGTACACCCAATGGGATTGGCAGTAGCACTAGCAACGTGACCGATGATGGCTGCTACAACATCCCCACAACCCCTTGTAGTATTCCCAGGTTTGGACCAAGCTTTTCAGCTCATCTAGACCCTTATTGACAAAATCAAATGGCTTAAATCCACTAGCTTAGAAATAGTCCAAGTCATGAACTTATATCAGGATTACCCAATTAGTCCAACTTTTCCTATGCTAACATTTCCTCCTGGGTTGCAACTATTTTAGTTCACAAAACAAAATGGAGAGGGCGACCCGAATGCCCACCTAGTTACATTTAGGTCTAAATCCCTACTACTACAGCCATGGCCTCATGCCATCATTCGTGTATTTTCCATGTCCTTGAAGGGAAAAGCCTTAGACTGGTACTGTGTGCTTCCCCATGCATCAATCTCAACACTGGAAGAACTATTAAGCTAGTTTGTGACCCACTTTAAGTATAACCTAAAGCTAGAAGTCACTTTGGATCAACTTATGAGCATTAAAAAAGAGCCACTAGAATCCGTGCAAAAGTTCATATAATGATGGAGCGCTACCCTAAATGAAATTCATGAATCAATCACTGAGGCCCATCTACTAGCCATTTTCAAAGGTGTGGTAAATGATTTCATTAAATCCAAACTATACTACTTGGCCCTGCATTCCCTTAGCTAGGTGTTTGCTCAAACCAAGAGTATCCAAGATGTGGTGGAAGCTAGTAGGGATCTAGCCTATGTAGCATATAAAAATGCACACACAAAGAAGGACAAGGAGAGAGGCAAAGCCACAAAAACCATAGTGGCCATTGTAGCCCATGAAACCAACAAGGATAAACAAATAGATAAAGCATCTAAAACTCATGCCACAACCAACATAGCACCTAGCCCTAGCAATAGTAGCCAATCTTCAACATTAGCAACTACCACCCAAACTTCAGCAAGGCCAAATTTTTAGTGCAAGAACTGCTTAATATACACTCCATTACTAATCAACCCATCTGAGCTTCTAAAAAAATTTATTGGATCTGGGTGCATTCAACATAAACAAATGTCAAAGGAGGATCTTAAATGGCATCATAGGTATTGTGACGTCCTTCATGACCCCTTTGTGGTTATGCCTAATTACCCACCAGTACTTAGGAACTTTATAATAGAGAGCTTTTGTGATTATCATCAAGTGTGCGAGCATGACACAAATTATTGCTTGGCACTAAAAGATGATATTCAACAAATGATCAATCATGGTAAGTTGGCTTTGGATGAGAGTAATCTTGTCTGATCCAAAAACCAATCGATGGATGTTTATAAAGACCTTTTAAATGCTAACAAGGTAGGTTATACTATCAATGCCATTGGCATTGATGACAACGTAGACTCACAACATGAACCATTCGTGGTTCATGTACCTCCATACAACCTTGAAGCATCAACAACAACCACTTTGCAAACCTTGTTTGTCATCAAAGTTCCTCCTTGGACATCTACCACACCTTTTGTGTTTAAGACTACATCACTTGCTACCACAACAACTCAGGCATCCTTCATTATCAAGGTTCCCAAGCATACTGCTCCCCCTACAACCCAAGGTCCAACAATAGGAACTACATCACAATGTTCCCATCTGAGGAAATGTGAAAAGTGCACACCACATTGGGCCCCTGTAAGCCTACCCCTCTATCAGCCCTACCCATAACTTCATCATTAAAGGCTATGGGTAGCAAGCAACCACCACCCTTTGAGACAACAAAACTTGTCATTCAATCTAAACCCACTCCTCCATGGGAGATTTTCCTTTTAGGATCTATTAAAGAAGCAAAGATGAGAAAATAACCAAACAGTGGACAAGATTTCATAGATGCACTCTCACAAGTCAAACAAGCTTTAGAGAAAGAGAATATAACATTAAGCTTGTATGACCTAGTGATGACCTCTAAGGCACATCGTGTTGCCTTCGTTTGCATGTTAGCATTTGTTTCTATTGATTGAAGAATGCTAGCTGAGGAGAAAGCTATCCACACAGTTATGCTTCCCCCCTTTGCTGAAGAACCACAACCAACCAAATTAACATTTCAAGATAAGACCATTAAGGATGACCTTGAAAAGGATTAAGTGACTACTGCCCCTATGTTTATCATGATTTGGGTGGGTCAATACAAAATTTGCAGAGTACACATTGAAGACGGGGCTGCCACTAATGTGATCCCATTTCCCATTGTTGACAAGTTGGGCCTAGTAGACCAAATCAATCCTACAGTAACTTCCTATCTAAAATCATTTAATGGAGCATGTGTCATAGTCAAAGGCACCATTAACATCAACTTTATGGTGGGGGACTAGTTTCCCACCAGTGTAGAATTCATTGTGATGGAGAAGATGCATGGGGTTAACTTGATCTTGGGGAGATCATGGTTAGCCAAATTAAGAGTGGTCTTCTCACCCTTACACCAAGAAATCCACCTACCCTACACTGGTAGAGAAGTGGTGATCTTTGGTGACGAAACAACCTCCCAAGCTATAAATAATATAGACATAGAATAAGGGTCAGAGATAGAAATCTCTAAAAACCCATCACCCATCCACAATGAAGCCCCATGTTTAATAGATGAGCCACCCAAAACTGCCAACTTAGACCAGGAAACCACTTGGGCTGAGTTGCCTTTCCAAAAAGTAGACAACAACATAGAGGAATATCACAATAAAGCTTCCTAGCCATATGCTCTACCTAGTGCACAATAGGTTAGGAAACAATTGCGTAATTAGAAACTAACTCTAATTCACTTCCATGAATGCTTGGCCTTAATACTCTTGTTTCTTTAGTCTTGATTTTGCATTATGTTCATTGTTTGCATTATGACCATTATTTTCATTATGAAAATTGTTTGCATTAATTATCTTAACAATGGCCCAGAATGGCCTTAAAATATTGCCATGGCTTGGAATGGCCTTAAACTATCACCAAGGCCTGGAATGGCCTTAAACTATTGCCATGACCTAGAATGGCCTTAAACTATCATCATGGCTTGGAATGACCTTAAACTATTGTGATAGCTTGGAATGGCCTTAAAATATCGTTACGGCATGCTAAGGCCTAAAACTAGCAATCAACCCTTGGAAATTACATTACAATGGCTTGAAATAGTCTTAAACTAGCAATGGCTCAAAATGGCCTTAAACTAGAACAAGAGGCTCACAAGGGGCCCAAGCACATTAATAAAATATTAACCAAAAGAAGTGAAATAAGTTTTTCACTTTTACTCTTCATTAAATTTAAGTCCATATAATAAAGATTACAAAAAATAAAATAGAAAAAAAACTATTTTTTTTGCCAACACACTACAAGTCTTTGCGAGCACCTTCATCTCTTGCTCCACTAGGTCCCACACCTCCATTTGGATTTTGCATAAAACAAAAAAAAAATAATGAATCAAATTACATAAGGCTCTCATGAAGTAGACTACAATAAAATAAAGAGTGGCTAACCTGAGATGGGCCCATACTCATCTTAAGGGTATCTTGTCCATGCCAGCTGCTAGACATTATAGAATCTCCTCCTCAGTTAAGTTGGCCCAATATTCCTCCCCCAAATCATCGATTGCCACAACATTCCCCTTCTCCATAGTTGTCCATCTGGGTTGCCTCAAAGAAAAGGTGGCAATAGTGGTCTCCCCATAAGGTAAGATCATCTTTCTTTTGGGAGACTCACTAACCACTACTTGTTGCGTAAATTTTTTATAGGCCTTAGCAGCACTAATCACATCAAGAAATAACTTATGGGTATGCAACTCAATGGAAGCATCCTGATATTTCTGATGGTAGGCTGCATGTTCCACTTTGTACATATGCTTATGATTCTTCTGTGCTTGCTCCCATTCATACACTTTGACATTGTAGACCTTCCAGTCTTGGTTTTTCTAGGCTAGTAGGTCTATTTGCAAGAATTTCTTAATGATCTCATGACTAGCCTCGTTCTTACCGTGTACGGCTAACCAATATCTTGCATAATCAATCACAGCCATGTGCTAACTACCATTGGAAGTATCATAGTTCATTTCTTGACTATAGATCCTCCAACTCAACTGCTTGGCTAGCTTTCTCCTTCTCTAGCTTTTGGACCCACTTCTAGAGGTCCTTGTTGATGTACCTACACTCCCAGAATGATCGTGTTGAGTATAGTGCACATTTTCTCATTTCCTCGTATACATCACGAGGCACCTCAATCACCTCTAGTGAGAGTTTAGGCACAACTTCAACCTCAATCACCTGTCTGGGATCCCACTTAAGATAAGAAGTTGTTAATCACAGATGAGAATGCATTAGTCATGGGATGATGGAAATAATGCAATAACTTAGAGAACCCAATGTTGTAATTTGAACACACCTATCTCAGGATCAATCTACCTTAGGTAGTCAATCATGTGGTCAACCACCCCCTCCATAAAGAAAAATTTGTTTGGGATGTCTATCGATGGTTAGAGGTGAATTGAAGAAGAAGAATTAGGAACCTTAGTAGTGGTGTTCGCTATGAAACAAAACATGTTAGCATGGTGAAGAGGAGGATAAAAAAACTGAAAAATAACATAAAAGACAGTGTAAAGCTCCTACCTAGCAAACCCTCAAGGGTGAGAGTGGGGGAATCACCCATTGTCATACTATAAAGAAAATGGTCAAACTCACCAACATCAAAATGTAGTCCTTCCTCCTATAGATGATCAACAGTGTGGTGGCATCTTCAACCGTCATATGCCACTGAGGTGTTGGGGCACAATCTACAAAAGGATCATTGGTAGTAGGGGCTCCTTCCTCTATGGCAAGGACCTCCTTCTCCACAACCAGAGCCTCTTCTTCTTCTACAGTAGGGGCCCCTACCTTAGGGGCCAAAATTTCTTCTTCTTCTTCTATCAAATACATCTAAAGTAATTAGGCGAGTCTAACACAAAGGGGGAGGGATAACTAACAAGACAATTAAACATAGTTACCAACTATGGGTTGCACTTTGCGAACCTTGATTCGCAAATTTCTACCTCTTTCTTCACTAGTGCATGGAGGCTCTTCCATAGGATGAGACTTCTTGCATTGCAACCTTGATTTCACTTCCTTAGCAATAAGAGGTACCTCCCTTAGTACATTTCCTATGTTAGTGGGAGGAACCTCTCCAAAACTATCTAGTACATGAAAGGGTCATCCCACCCGATCATTCGTCATTATCGAAAGAGACTCCCCAATAGCTTTTGGGGGGTCTTGGGATCGAGTGGTGTGAAATACTTGGCAAATCCATAGTTTGTATATCTGGGTGCAAGCTTGCAGCACCCAAACACCATTCTCTCAGACCACCAAGAATTTTGCAAACCATCGTAGGCAAGCTATGAAGAAGGTGAAGTGTACATTGAAACATTCATCAAGTTTCTCATGACGCTTGATCATTTCAGCCTACAAGCCTTTGAAAAGGAACTTGGCCCAATTATAGTGAGTCCCTTCTTCCATGAAATCCCTCATGATCCAAGCCTAGTATACCCCAAGGATTTTCCCTTGGGAGAGTAGCTTGGGAAAAGCACGAGCCTGGATGATAGGGTAAACATTTTGGACTACCTCTAGCCTGAGCTTATGCATATAAATCTCCTTTCATTCTTTGCTCATCCCTAGCCATTCTTCTATATCCCCTTGATGGTTTACATCCTTGCTGATCTTATCCCCTATAGATAGACCATTAGAGGGAACATCAAAAATATTTGCAACAAAGTTATCAGTAATCTCAAACACCACCCGCACATTGTGAACACATGTGCAGAAGTGGTAAACCTTTTTTGAAAAAGAATCAACTAGCGAGAGCATTTCTACAATCGAGACACTTGGATTTACTGCCAAAAATAAATCCATGAGCCCAACCTCCTAAACATTATGAATAAGGGTGGATGGGGTCCCATTGCATAGGCAACATTGTATCTTATCCACATCCCCCTATTTAAAGAAGAGGTTAGTTTCATCATGTCTAGAGGTGATTACTATAACCTCTTAGGATTCGCTTGCTACTGCAATAATCAATGAAAAAATTAACAAAAGCAAAAAAAATCAATCACTTGAACACATGAAAATAAGTGCATAATCTAACATACCAGGTGTGAATGCATGGGAAATGGTGGGATTTCCACTAGAATGTCCTCCACGATAAGTGCTTGGCGAAATGCCCACTCACTATCCAACCATCCAAGTTCCTCGCATTTCATATAGAACTTAGCATACTTGGTTGGGTAGGTTTTGAAATCAGCCCCAAGCTATTCTATAACATCAGTGTGCACATTCTCAGAAAAAGAGAACTCTTGTAAGGTCGTTTGGGCCAATGCCAATGTCCTCGTGATTATGAAGACCATCCTTGTCAATTACAAACCTGGTAACATACAGAGTATAATAAGCATTTTGACTATACAAGACCAATGATATAACATGTGTAAAACATTTTCATAGGACTCACCCACTGGCACAATAAATAGTCCCAGGTGGATTCTGGAAGAAAGTGCCCATGTGACGGGAAACGAAAAATGTGTTGTATTCATGATAGCATTTAAATTTGGGCATAGCCCAAATCCAACACAAACATCTCAAACCTCTTGGGTGCTAATTTGAGCCTTCTTCCCCTTCACCTTCAATTGACCCATTAGCCATAAACTTCAAATGCCTCGATTTTCCCTAATCAATAGTGTTTCAACAAGAACAATAGTTGTCTTAGCTGACAAGTGTGACCACACTATCACACTGAAGTGGCGAATGAGGAACTCTAGGAACTTCCATGCACCTTTCCAAAACCAAACAGCCTAGTCTCTTACTCACACATGAGGAGGGGGGCGTTGGCCACAGGTGCACTTAGGCAACATAAAACTCCTACCAACTCAAGCATGATTAAGATGGGTTTCAACATGACCCTGCATGACATAGCACAAAGCGTTAGTACAGTGTTCACGTGACAGTTAATAATTAGCATAGCATAACCCCTACTATAAAAATCTTTCCAAAATATTAAACAGTATGTCCCTGGCATGATGAGACAAACCCAATTTTTTGCCAACTATTGGTTCCATTTTTGTGGCTCATCCTATATAGCATTATAGCTATGTCATACACAGCGTAGCAGCGTAGTGCATGACATAGTGTAATGGATACACTCTGCATAGCGTAGAAGCTACATTACACATAGCATAGCATAGTAACAACATTACGTGCAGTGTAGCATAACGAGGACACCCTACGCAATGTAGTGGTTGCATTATGTGTAGCATAGCATAGTAGGTATGCCTGGCACAACGTAGTGACTGCATTACACACAGCTTAGCATGAAGACCATATCCCACGTAGCATAATAGCATAACAAGTGTGATATGTAACAAGAATAACAACATAGCAGGTACAACACAAAAACAAGTGTAGTAGTGTAGCGGGTTTACCAGCACGGTAGCGTAGCAGTTATGGTAGCGTAGTAGCGTAGCATAACAGGCACCAAAAACATAACACAGCCCATCAGTAACAGTGAAAAAAATGACACAGCACGAAAAGGAACATATAGTGTTCCCATTTCCCCACACATATCCTACTGCATGAAATTTAGTAGAATAAAATACAAACAAGAAAGAACCCCCCTTACATGTGCTATACTACGTTGAACATGTGCTACGCTGCCTAAAAGCCTTTGTAAATTAGAATTCCCTCCATGGGTGCTACGCTATGCTGAACGTATGCTACGCTACCTAGAATCGCCCAAACCTCTACAATGGTGCATCATCCATTCCCAACAATGGTGGCCAGGGTAGTGTTGCACGCCAACCGTAGTGTAGCGATTGTCACAGCGGTTGTGGCTAGGGTGGCGATAGTCACGGTGTAGTGGCTAAAGCAGAAGCCAAGGCAATAACAATAATTATAGCATAGTAATAGTAATGGTCATAGTGACCAAGACATAGTGACTACAGTAACAATACCACTTGATAAATTACATAATGTAGGAAAGGGTAGCATAGCAACTTACTAAGTGGACGATGCCTCCTAACATTCCTCAATGCATGCCCTAGGGAGACATCGTAGGCTGCACTCCCATTCGTCTATGTTGGCAAGACCTCGATGCTTGTGTTTACTCTTGCATGTCATTGTCCTACTGACAAACTTAGATGTATCGACTGCTACATTATGATTGCTACACTGTCTCTCATATCAACCACACTACACTTTGGGTGTTAGCTCTGATAGTGAAAGTGACAAGATTACCATGGGGTAATCCCCTATTTATAGCCTACATGGTTAGAATACCTATTACTTTCCAAGGTGTTCCATGTCCTACATGTAATGTGGGACATTTCGCATCCCATGCGTGACACAAAGCACCCTTGTCTACTGTAGCATAACATGGATCTACTACAGCATAGCATGTAGCTGCAGTGTAGCACTTAAATGCACTAAAATTTTCACTTCATATTTTTATAATGTGTGTCAGTTATGGTCTGCTATGACCTTAAACTGGCAATTTTAGCATTTTCTTTACATTTTAAACCCAATGGCTATATGCTAAGAGCTTAAACTGGTAATTTCAACGTACAATTTTGCATGGTTGTGGTCCGCTAAGACCTTAAACTGGCTACCTTTTTAACATCGCATAATTACTCTACATATATTTCATTACATGTCACCATCTTAAATAGGTATGACCTAACTTTGTTTGTTTGGTTATTGTGGTAGGTTACATTGGAAAAATGGCTATGTATCATGATCTCCATTTGCCCTTAATTCTAACAGGTCCCCATGGAAAACTCATTTGGCACTTGAACATAGAGTTGGAATACTTGGAACATTCCCCCTATGATACCAACATCATGTCTTTAAAAACATCCTTGGACTAGCCTGAACATCTAGTCAAAACTCTAGATTTAGAGGCTAGTGATGTAATTGATGACCCCCTTATCAAAATCCATGTGACTACATCTAAAGGGGAGGTAAAAACATTAAAATTTAGCTCATTACTAGAGCCAAAGGTTAAACAAAGCTTCTCTAGAGTCCTTAATGATAATGTCGAAGTGTTTGCATTGTCATACGAAGACATGCCAAGCTTAGACCCATGCATCATATAGCACAACGTCATACTAGATCCACGTGTCAATGCAGTCAAACAAAAAGCTTGCAAGATCAAACTAGAGATTGCATTAGTTGTACGTAGCAAAATCACTATACTTTACCAGGTTTGGTTCATTCGTGCAGTTGATTATTCAGAATGGGTGTCAAACATTGTTGTTGTTTCTAAGAAAATAGGAGCTATAAAAATTTGTATAGACTTCCGAGATTTGTATAAGGTAATGATTAAGGATGACTTCCCATTTCCTACCATCAACCAACTCATCGATACTACAGATGATCATGCCTTACTATCCTTTATGGATAAACTCGAAACATCAGCTAGCAACTACTTTCATAACCCCTTGGGGAGCATTTTGCTACATAATCATGCCCTTTGGGCTAAAGAATGTAGGAGCAACATACCAGCGGGCGATGACCTACATCTTTAGTAATTAGATTTTAGAGAAGCTAATTGATTATGTGGACGATATAGCTATTAAGTCTAAAAAGGCTATTGACCATGCAAACAACCTGAACTTGGTCCTTCAATGATGTTGCAAGCATGAACTTTACCTCAACCCTAGAAAATGTGTTTTTGGAGTAAAAATCGGATGCATGTTAGGCTTTGTAGTGTTAGAAACGAGGATACGTGTAGATCCCAATAAATTTAAAGCTATCGTTAACTTAGCACTGCCTACAAACCTTAAGGAGTTGCACAGGCTATAGGGCAGAGTCCAATTCATAAGGAGATTTATTGTAAGATTAATTGATAAGTTGTACCCAATGCAACACTTGCTTAAAAAGGGTATCAAATTTGAATCAACCAAGAAATGTCAAGAAGCATTTGATAGCTTAAAGAAAGAGCTTGCCCATCTTCCCACTATTTACCTTCCTTAGAGAGACAAGCCATTTTACATTTACCTTGCCACCTTAGACACGTTTATCATTGCCTTGCTTTGCCAAAAGAAGAATGACAACTCCGAAATCCCCATGTATTACCTGAGTCATGCCCTAATAGTTTATGAAGACAAATATAACAAAGTAGAGAAAAATTTTCTTACTTTAGTATTTACACTTAAGAAATGGAGGCATTACTTATTTTGTATCCAAGTAAACATTATTTGCAAGAATAACATACTTCAGGCTATTACAACCAAAATATATGAAAGTAGTAGGATAGCCTGATGGAAGACCATAACCATGGAATTTAACCTACACTATGTAGCACAATCATATGTAAAAGATCAAGCAATAGCTACGCAACTTACAGCCTTGCCTACCAATGACTAGGTAGTGATAGAACCTGAGTTCCCCGATGAACATGTTAATAGCATAAGCCTAGTACCAATAGACTTCAAAGCCATTCTCCACTTTGATGGGGCTTCAACTACACATAGTAGTAGTGTTGTTGTTGTTCTCACATTTCCCTCTAGGAAGATCTGACCTTTCGCATATCACTTCACATTCCTTTGCAAAAACAATGTGGCAAAATACAAGGGTCTCCTTAGCGGCATCCTAGCAGCCCAGGATTTGTGGATCCAAAGCCTAGCAATTTGAGCTAACTCACAACTAGTTGTTAACCAAGTAATAGAGGTATACGCTTGCAAAGCACAACATCTACAACCTTACTATGATTTGGCCAAGTACTTGCTAAAGCAGTTCGTAACCATAGATGTTCAACATGTGTCCTGTAATGAAAACACTATAGTAGATGCATTAGCCATGTTAGCACTAAATGTGCCATCACATATGTTTGCTACCTTGCCCGCTTCAATAGTGGAATGCACCAATCCCATCATTCATATGGTACTCATTGCAACTGTAAGTGCAATGCATACTCAAGAATGGTATGATAAAATTAAAGCATACCTCCAACATGGTAAACCCCCACACAACCTCACACCTACCCAAAGGGATGCACTACAAAAATGAGCCCGACAATATGTCCTTGTAGGAGACAACACTCTATGCAAATGCTCTTATAATAAGATATTGCTAGCTTGTGTTAGTGGGGATGAAGCACAATTTTTTTTTTATCCAGTCCATGAAGGATTATGTGGGGGGAACATAGCTCCCAAGGCTATGGCAGCAAAAATTAGACATCTAGGCTACTATTGGCCTTGCATGGAATGTGATTGCATTGCTAAAGTAAGGACATGCGATGTATGTCAACACCATGGGAATCTTATACACATATTTCCTACTGAATTACATACCACACAGATCACATGGCCTTTCCAACATTGGGGACTAGATATTATAGGACCCATTACACCTAAGTCTTCTGCAAGGCATAGTTTCATTATTACTACAACTGAATACTTTACAAAATGGGCAGAAGCTATTCCCCTCAGAAAGACCATGTCCCAAGAAGTTTGCAACCTCATTTTTGATAACATAGTAACATGATTCAGCCTTCCCATGACTATTGTTACTGATAAGAGGCCACAATTCAGTAGCACAAAAACCAAAGCCTTTTGTAAAAATCTTGGTATCAAACATTCTTTCTCATCATCATACTACTCCCAGGAAAACTGTCAAGCATAGGCAACCAACAAAGTCATCATCAACCTTTTGAAAAGAATGCTTAGCAATAGCAAGAGGCGATGGCATGAGAAAATCCTCTATGTGCTTTGGGCTTATCGCATAACATGTAGGACAAATATAGATAAGACTCTGTATAATCTTGTATATGGATCTGAGGTAGTGTTACCTCTTGAATTCCAAGTCCCGTCTCTTTGAATGATCCTTTCAAATGTCATGGATGAGGCTCAAAACAACGAGTCTAGGATCATTGACCTAGACTTTGTAGAGGAGGAGCACATGCAAATACTTAACCACATCAAATGGTACTAAGAAAAGTAATGGTAGAAACATCATTGCAATCTACACCAATGACTAATCAAAAAGGGGAACTTAATCCTCAAGGTGGTTCGTGAACCCATGAACAAATTCTCAACTAACTAGGAAGGCACCTTTATAGTCACAAAAGCCTATGAGAATGGGGAATTAAAGCTAGTTGACATAGATGGAAATGAATTCCCAAATCCCTTCAATTACTTGTACCTAAAGACATACTATGCTTAATACATAGGATTACACCAAACATTAAGTAAGGTAAACAAATTGTCCACTACGATATAGAATTGGCATAGATAGTCTGCTATGGCTATAAACTGGCATAGATCATTTGCTATGATGTAAAACTAGCATAAAATGTTCACTATGATGTTAAACTAGCGTAGCACGTCTTTGGGCCATGACATAAAACTGGCTCCCATACCATGGTCTGCTACGACCTTAAACTAGCCATCCCCCATTCGCTACAACGTTAAACTAGAACATTAGCCTATTGAGACCTTAAACTAGCACATCGGTCTACTAGGACCTTAAAATAGAACATCATGGTCTACTGGGACCTTAAACTAACACATTCGATGGTCTACCAGGACCTTAAATTGGGTTTGCAGTGCAATGCTTCCTAGCTCACACATGTGAACTTGTGAACAAGTGAGCATGCATATCGCTGAGCTTCTTAGACAACATGGGGTGGGATGTTGTAGTTCTAGAATGAAGTTCATGTTGCCAAGGAAAAACCATTTGGGAAAAATGTAGCATCGTCATCCCTTACATCTTGTTGATTTTATAGAGATGTCATTCAACATCTTGCTGACCTTTCGGAGCTACCGCTACCATTTCCCATCATCCTGGTCATAGATCTCACTATCAACACCTACTATTGGAGTCCTAGCACTATTGTGGCCTAGCCACAATGCTACCATCCTCCAGCCCTCACCATTGTTAGGGTTTAAAGAAGCATTTAGTTGTTAGGCTTTGAAACACCACAAAAATTTCAGCAACACTTCTAGACAACTTCAGAGCCTCTGAAACGGCTTCAAGCAGCCCACCATGGAGCAAGCAAGGTCCCCTTGGGGCCCAAAGATCACGACAGCAAGTGTCGGTGTCAAGAATCATCAGTTTCAAGGTCAAAAAGTGCAATTTTGGCTAAGTACATTGTGCAGACGTTGCACGGCGTAAGGATCAGCGTCACCAACTTTTGGAGCCCCGAAATTTAGTCAAAATAGGCCAAACTCAAACACAAGGACCCCCCATGACCTTCACCAAGGTCCCCAACAATTCCTAGCCTCCAGAAAATCAAGATTTGGGTCTCAAATATTCCATTTTAACTCGGTGACGCTGGGGTTACTTTTTCAGACACTGCACAGCGTAAGGATTAGCGTCACCAATTTTTAGAGCCCAAAAACTAAGCCAAAATGACTTAATTTCAAGGGTGTAAGTTGTCCTCAAGGTTCACTATTGATAACTATGGGTCTGAGCATTTAAAAATTCCAGATTTCAGCCCAAAATTGCAAGTTTTGGAGGTCACACTACAGGTCACACTGCAAGTCACGCTGGATGCTAGACAAGCGAGGCGATGTTAATCCTTCTTGATTTTCTTTTTCAAGAAATCTATAAAATAGCAAAGAAGCCCATGCAAAATTAGGCCAAATATTCAACAAAAAGAAAAAAAAGAAATATAATTTTCCAAGCGGGCCAGAGTTGGAGCTAAATATTTTTAAATTTTTAAAATTTATTTTATTTTATTTTTATCACTCAAGGGCTTGTATTTCTAAAATTATTTGTATTTTTATGGGCTGGAATGACCCATAAGTTGTAAAATACATTGAACCTGGCCAAGAAAACAAAAATTGCCAACACACGTACAACTCATGTACAACTTTCAAGCATGGATACATTGAACCTAGTCAAAGCAAACGCTAGCAAAAACCCTAGCCCAAACCTATAAATACCCTACCAATTCACACAAATTGGCAACAAGCAACAAACAGGAGAAGAACAAGCAACAAACAAGAGAGACAAGAACAACAAGAGAAGAACAAAGACGAACAAGCAACAAAGAAGAGAAGAACAACAACAAGCAACAAAAAAGAGAGACAGGCAACAAACAAGAGGAGAGAAGAACAACAAAGCAAGAACAAAGACAAAGAAACAAAAGACAAAGAGGCAAAGATTGGAGGAATTGGTGATGCACATCCAATTTTTGGCTTCCGATTTGTTCTCACATTAATCACATTTCATCGTCACATCAGTGTGTCACATCATTCCGGGGCTAGGCGTTTGACTTACCGTCCACACTTGTGCAACTACCCTTTGACCGGTGCATATTCTTGTTTAAAAACAATACAATACAGTTTCATTTTTGCCTCTCATTTACATTATTTACTTCAGTTTATCTTCTATTTACAATATAACTTTGTTTACGCCTTTTTCATAATTTAGTACACTTTATTTACATTTCGTATCGTTGTTCATATTCCGTTTACACCGTTTACGATAACCCAAGCGCTAGCCATAGCTTACGCTCAGGGAAGTCCTTGGTTGATTTGCGTGCAAACCATCCAAGGCACTCTGCCTTCGTTCCCTTTTCCAGCTTGCCCTCAAGCGGAGGCAGGGTCCGTTGTGGCTGCCCAACGATCCCTCGGTGTTTGTTTCCCTTCCATCCTTACACCGACGATTTAGGTCAGTACAGTTTTTGGCGCTAGAAGGAGGGACACTTTCTTGTTATTAATCAAAGCCTCACTACCTATCAAAACTCCATTCATCTATCCCAGTCCATTCACATTTATCATGGAATCTTCCCAAGTCAACCCAGTAACACTACCAATTGCTTCAAACCCTATGACTGCTACGGAATCCATAACCGTCACTGAACACATAAATCCTCAAGGTCCTACACGCCAATCCCTGAGGCTACAAGGCAAAGGCCCCATTCATGCAACTCTTACACCTGAACAATATAATTTTATTTGTGCTAAGATCCAAGCCAACCTACCCATTGATCATATGGAGAGAGGGAAGCTAAGAGAGAATATGAATTCATCCACAAAGAAGGACATGAGTTTATCCCTTCAGCTTTTGACATAATCCCACTATCTGAAAACCATCATAAACTCATATCCCAACTTCTTATGGCTAGAAATCAAGCCTTACAACTACCTCCCATAGAGCCTGAAGACGAAGAAGATGACTTTGCAGCCCAATCTGAACATGGAGAATCATACCATACTGTTAGCCCCCATACCCACACAAACCTATTATCCCATACTTTCCTAGAAGAAAATATGTTTCCTTCTTTATCCACAAACATTCAAGCACATGTTCCCCATTCCATTCCTATCTTCTCCATGCTCAATAACATTCACTCTGATGCATCCACTTCCATAATTCCTCCACCAGCACAGTCTCAACAACTCCCCCAAACCAACGTAGGGTCAATCCCCCAACCTCAAGTAGTTGGAATACCATCAGTCATACTAGCTTCCACATCCACCCATTACATACCCCAGATACAAATTCATAGAGCACCATTGATTACTCCTACCCAACATATTCAAGGTGTTACCTCACAACCTATGGCTAGACAGTGGGTTCCACCAGTAGTCTCAGTCCTGAATACCATCCCACCTCAACAAATGTTAGCCCAACAACATTCTTTTCCACAAAAAAATGCAACAATTAAACCATTATCATCCACAATCAACTCAACCCATTGGTTTGCCTACCGCCCAAGAATGGGCAGACACACAAAAAATGATGCACTCGTTGGCAGAAGAATTAAAACGCCTTAAAACCTTCAACAATGAGGAAGTCAAGGTACAAGATTTCTATCAAGATGACCCAATTGACCCCTCAGTTCCATCCTTGACCTTGCCAAAAGGAGTCTCATTACCTCAACTGACCAAGTACAATGGAGAAGGGGACCCAAATGCCCATATAGTGACATTTAGAACCTAAAGCCTTTTACTTCAAGCATGGCCCCATGTAATCTTGCGAGTGTTTGCAATGTCCTTAAC
>MNCI01019578.1:54584-80899 GCA_015680685.1 Gnetum montanum
CATGACATGAAACTAGCATCCAGAGTCCACTAAGACTATAAACTAGTTTGCCTCTTCACAATCCGCTATGACTATAAACTAGCACAGAACAATCCTAGATCATGACTTAAAAGTGATACCATAGAATAGTCCTGGCATCATGACTTAAAACTGATACCATAGAATAGTCCTAGATCATGACTTAAAACTGATACCACAAAACAGTCTTGGGTTATGACTTAAAACTGATACCACAAAATAGTCCTGGATCATGACTTAAAACTGATACCACAGAACAGTCCTGGATCATGACTTAAAACTGATACCACAGAATAGTCCTGGATCATGACTTAAAACTGATACCACAGAGTTCTATCTGGTATGACACTAAACTGCTACATCCATCCACCATGACATGAAACTAGCATCCAGAGTCCACTAAGACTATAAACTAGTTTGCCTCTTCATAGTCCACTATGACTATTAACTAGCAATGCACCGTCCACTACGACGCTAAATTGGCACCGTCCAAGGGGTTATGACATAAAACTAATCCATAACAGTCTGCTAAGACTATAAACTAGCGACATCATTGATGACTAGGCAAAATTGGAAAAGATTTGTTGCTGCAGTTGGTTGTTCTTGTTCCACAAAGACTTGTTGCATGATTCATCCCATGGGGCCTAATGAAATTGATGCTGTTCATGATTCTGTTTGCTTTAAAAGCTACATGTGGTGACTTCATCTCCTTTTTAAAAGTGTTTAGCTGTTTTTTTCATTTGTGGTTTTCTTGTCTTCTTGGAGTTGTGTTTGCAGGATGACACTTCTGACGCGTTCGTGCATAGATGCACTTCATCATGACGACAAGGTATCACATTTTTCCTGACGCATGTAACTGGGTTAATCAATCCGTTCATAAGTACATTCCTGATTCCCGATGCATCCCCTATTTCCCAATCATGCTCCCCTTAGCCTATTCAATTACATCCCCCTTGATACATTCCACTCATCTCAAAACTCTTCGTACACTATTGCACATTGTAGCTCTCTAAGTAGTTGCGACGCAAAACACAATACATGATGCAAAATGCAAGTGCTCAAAAACAAGCACGGAACAAAGGGCAAGCTCTTTCAAAAAGACCGAAAAGAAAAAAAAAAGAGAAAAAAGAAAAAAGAAACAAAAAAAAAACCAAAAATTGTCAAAGAGCAAAATGCACTGAAAAGGTCTTCAAGACCCCGTTGACATCATAAACAAAAGACTATTGGCCATTCTCATACAATCCCTAGGCGAGAAGGCAATTGTCTTGAAAAATAGTTACACTTGTGTCTCAAAGAGACCATGTTACACGTCACCACGTGGCTTTGGCTGTTTACAACGGGCCCCGCAAATACTCTATAAGAGTCCCGTTTCTCCAAAGAACGCACCTCCTATCTCTTGGTTTCGAGTCTACCAAAAAAATCGGCTGTTGACAAGGACCAAATGACATAACTTGTGCATAAGAGAGCATTCCTCTCCCACAAATCCCAGTAGCAATCATCGCCCTTAACCTCCTAGCCTCCCTGGTTACAACCGATTCCCTTGCATCTTGAACCACATTCTCTCAATCCCATGTACTTTTGAAAACGGAGCGATAACATCCAGCCAAGGGTTGATGGTTAATGTTTGATGCTTTGTTTGTTCATGGTGTTTGCACTTCTTTGTCGACACCTCTCGGGTGAATTCCTCCAGACGTCAACAAAGAGGGGCCAATGAAACACCACAAAAATTTCAGCAACACTTCTAGACAACTTCAGAGCCTCTGAAACGGCTTCAAGCAGCCCATCATGGAGCAAGCAAGGTCCCCTTGGGGCCCAAAGATCATGATAGCAAGTGTCAGTGTCAAGAATCATCAGTTTCAAGGTCAAAAAGTGCAATTTTGGCTAAGTACATTGTGCAGATGTTGCACAGCGTAAGGATCAGCGTCACCAACTTTTGGAGCCCCGAAATTCACTCAAAATAGGCTGAAATCAAGCACAAGGACCCCCCATGACCTTCACCAAGGTCCCCAGCAATTCCTAGCCTCCAAAAAATCAAGATTTGGGTCTCAAATATTCCATTTTAACTTGGTGACGCTGGGGTTACTTTTTCAGACACTGCACAGCGTAAGGATTAGCATCACCAATTTTTAGAGCCCCAAAACTAAGCCAAAATGACTTAATTTCAAGGGTGTAAGTTTTCCTCAAGGTCCACTATTGATAACTATGGGTCTGAGCCTTTAAAAATTCTAGATTTCAGCCCAAAATTGCAAGTTTTGGAGGTCACACTACAGGTCACACTCCAAGTCACGCTGGATGCTAGACAAGCGAGGCGGTGTTAATCCTTCTTGATTTTCTTTTTCAAGAAATCTATAAAATAGCAAAGAAGCCCATGAAAAATTCGGCCAAATATTCACCAAAAAGAAAAAAAAGAAATATAATTTTCCAAGCGGGCCAGAGTTCGAGCTAAATCTTTTTAAATTTTTAAAATTTATTTTATTTTATTTTTATCACTCAAGGGCTTGTATTTCTAAAATTATTTGTATTTTTATGGGCTTGAATGACCCATAAGTTGTAAAATACATTGAACCTGGCCAAGAAAATAAAAATTGCCAACACATGTACAACTCATGTACAACTTTCAAGCATGGATACATTGAACCTAGTCAAAGCAAACCCTAGCCAAAACCCTAGCCCAAACCTATAAATACCCTACCAATTCACACAAATTGGCAACAAGCAACAAACAAGAGAAGAACAACAACAAGCAACAAACAAGAGGAGAGAAGAACAACAAAGCAAGAACAAAGACAAAGAAGCAAAAGACAAAGAGGCAAAGATTGGAGGAATTGGTGATGAACATCCGATTTTTGGCTTCCGATTTGTTCTCACATTAATCACATTTCATTGTCACACCAGTGTGTCACATCATTCCGGGGCTAGGCGTTTGACTTGCCGTCCACACTTGTGCAACTAAGCTTTGACCGGTGCATATTCTTGTTTAAAAACAATAAAATACAGTTTCATTTTTGCCTCTCATTTACATTATTTACTTCAGTTTATCTTCTATTTACAATATAACTTTGTTTACGCCTTATTCATAATTTAGTACACTTTATTTACATTTCGTATCGTTGTTCATATTCCGTTTACACCGTTTACGATAACCCAAGCGCTAGCCATAGCTTACGCTCGGGGAAGTCCTTGGTTGATTTGCGTGCAAACCATCCAAGACACTCTGCCTTCGTTCCCTTTTCCAGCTTGCCCTCAAGTGGAGGCAGGGTCCGTTGTGGCTGCCCAACGATCCCTCGGTGTTTGTTTCCCTTCCAGCCTTACACTGACGATTTAGGTCAGTACAGGCTTCTCACCTTGCAGCTAGATTTCATGATGCTTACCTTTGGTAGGGATTCTTAAGCACTTGCATCATCATCACTCCTAGCCTCTTTAGTGCTCATTCCTGGGAGGGCTACTAAAGCTTTCCTACCTACTACTACTAAAACCTATGTTGGCCTTCTTGCTCTGGACATCGTGCATGTTAGATACAATTCCAGCCACCTTGGTGTTGTCTAGAACAAACAAGACTTTATCCTCACTTCACTTGATGGTTGTTTTCTCTCTTTTCTACTTTGTTGTGTTTGTAGGAAAAAAACCAAGATGGCATTGTTCATGAATGCGTTCACCACAAGAACAAGGCACTACATTGTTCCGAAGTACCCGCTCCGATTAGCTTAGCTACTTGAGAGTGCATATCCTGCTCTCCATCCAGCCAACTTAATCCCCATTCCCTATACTTACAATTTTCGATACCTTCTTTGCAAGCTTCCCAATGGACATAAAGCCCTTTCCCATGCCCAGCCACTAGGCCCATGATGGACATAACACAACTCGCCCCATGGGAAGCCTCTATAGGTAGGTCAAACCCCCACATGGATGTAACAAAAACTCATCCTGAGGAGGAAACAACTATCCTATAATGATGAACATGGGTGTGTAACAAAAAAAATGCAAAAGCTCAAAAAAATGAATGAAGAATGGCAATATCACCAAGTGCCTAAAAAAATGACACAATGGCTTAGCAATCGTCTCAATCTTGGATCAATCAGGCCTAAGCACTATGATAAGGAGTTGGAATCCAAGGAGAAAAGATACCCATGCATGCTAATTCCCTCACAAGCATTCCAATGAGGGATCACACTATGGCAATGACTCTCATAATAATGCATCCTTCACCTTTCTTTTTTTCCTAAACTGATTTCCTCAAACCCATCCCCTTCCTCTATCATATTTAGCTTTCCTAGCACTCCCAAGCATAGCAAAGAATTATCTAAGTGGGCACTAACAGATGGTGTGGGTGTCAAGTTCAGCATGGCTTTTCATATTCTTTGTCAACATATCTTAGGTAGATCTTCTAGACATCAACAAAGAGAATCCATTGAAACACCATCAATTTTAGGACTCTCATGATTCAGCATAGTCCCAAAATTTGGGCAAGGATCTCTACAAGCACGGTGTCACGCTAGACCGTGTAGACAACATGACACCCCAGAAGTCCTAATGCCTATGAAGCCACTTCTGAGCCTTCCTGCTACCCTCTGTAGCATAGTCAACATAGCATCTAGCCATGAGGCTAGTTTGTATCAAAGAGGCATTAAGGGTAGACTGTATAGTCTAGTAAATTTTCTATCTCTCGGGTTGATAGGCTTGCTATGATATATAGCTTGCCCAGCCTAACACATGACCCAGTTGATAGTCTACCTAGGGACCATGCTAGGAGCTATCAAAGGTGTTTAGAATGGACTAAAAAATTCAGCAAGTTTTCTAATGATGGAACCTGCTATGCTACACAGTGTAGCAGGCAATGTGGTGACTATTTAGATGCACCAGAGATGCAGTCGACAATGATCCAGCCCTTCAAGATACTTTCCCCACTTCATCCTTGAACCATGATCAACATGACATAGGATAATGTGAAAAATTTCATTAGAAATCATCTCCATTTGAGTGCTATGCTATGATACGCTACACAACGTAGCACAACATAGTAGGGTTCTAATGGGACAATACTTCCGCTCAGATTGCCTTCACATAAGAAACAAAATTTCCCATGCCATAACTATAAAAAATTCTTGTTCTGTTGCCACCCCAAGACATGATTGACATTCCATGATAGAACACTTGCAAAGTGAGAAAAAATTCAGGCCAAATTGGGTACTACACTGTGATACGCTACACAGCGTAGCAAGGTCAAAATGCATGAAGGTCCTCTGTCAAGTTACCATAGCAAAAGGATTGCACTTGGCCATAATTTGACCTCCAATATTGTTTATCCCACTTCACCCTCAGGTCTCAATCAAATTCTTCTAACAAAGTATTATAGGTTCTGGGTAAAATTCATGCCAAACTGACTACTACATTGTGCTACGCTGCATAGCGTAACAAGGACACAAAGCCAAAAAAATGTCCCAATGATGAAATCAATAGGTCCTATGACCTTTCAACATGAAAGGAAAGGTTGCAAATTGTTGAAGTTTCTTACCTAGCTAGGCCTCAGAGAGGTATTTTTGGTTTTCAAGTAAGATTTGTCTCAAAACTGGTTGCTACGCTATGCAATGTAGCACAGTGTCGCGTGCAAGGTGTTTATGCTATGCCACTATGTTGGGCAGCATAGGTAGTGTAACACTTGTAAAGATGGACCAATACATCTCTAGTAGATCTAGAACTTAGTTGGCAATGGTCATTTCTACTTTGGCATCTCCTTGAAAGACAAGATTAGTAGTTTGCTTTGTTTTTTAACCCCCTATTGATTCCTAGCATTGTCCCTATGCTTGACCCTACTTGCAAGAGGAGGGAAGAAGTAGTCCTAGAGCATAGGCTGCATTTTTCATTTATCATTGGCATTTTCTATAAAAACATGGTAGTTCCCTAGATTTTAGCACATGTAGTTTGAATGGTATGGTCACAGCTCAGCAAGTGTCACTTCCAACCTCTTAACACTACAGCATAGCACATCAGCATAACACTGCAACATAGCACCATATGACAACATAGCACATCCATGTTTGCACCTTGTGGGACCTAGGACACATGGCATCCAAACCACATCTTTCTCCTACTCTTGGCTTTATAAATACCCCAACAAACAATGTTCAAAGGGTTGGCTTTTGGGAATTACCTTTCTTGTAGTTGGCTTTTCGATTTGGCTTTCTTGTGATTGACTTTTAGAGATTGGAATTTTGACAATTTGCTTTCTAGAAATTGGCTTTGACAAGGAGATTGGCAAGTAGAAGGTTGATGAATAGAAAATCCCTGCTGCAACACTCCTAGATCTCTCTTCAACCCAGCATAATAGCCCAACAATCATCGACTCATCAGTTCTTGTTAGGAGGCCATTGGTAGTAGTCCAGGAATTGTGACCATATTGTTCCATTGTAAGCTATTCTTGTCTAGTACTTCACACCAACTATACACCTTCTTTAGCTAAACAATGACCAAATCCCCCAATCTTGGGGTGGTCCACTCTCTCACTTAAGCCCATTTCATTTTAGTATAGTGTATATTTTGCATCATTGTGTATCGGTTTATGTTTATTGCTTAGTTACATATTCTACTATGCTTTTACTATTCTATGTGTTATGATTTTCTTTGCCTCAATCTCCACACATAACATTTTAAAACCATTACTCATGAAAGGTTATTGTACACCATCTAAGTCCCTATCTAATTGACCAGACTATTTAGGGCATCCCATTTCAATTTTCTCTAGCATGGCCCTTGCACAGATCTGGGGTTAGGCTGTATGCTTGGTAGCTCTTGGTGTTCCAGCCACTGACATTTTCAGATGTTACAGTCCTATTGGAATTTCTCAACATTCTCCCATTTATCTAACTCTCCTTCTTCTTTTGCTACCCACTTAATAAGCTCTTGCAATTGGTGGGTTCATAGCTCATAAAGTTGACCTTGGGCATACATCCCTGGGGTCTTCCTTATTTCATTACGGAGCCCATCCATGATGTGATACATTAGCCTTTCCTCAGAGAATCCATGGCCTAGGCAATTGTTTAACAATTCATAATATCTTTCTAAGGCCATGTCCAAGGGTTCATGTTGCACTTGTTTCCACCCTTGGATATGTTTCCTCAAGGCTGACACTCTTGCATAGGTTTGATATCTATCATTGAAGGGCTCTACCATTTTCAGCCAATGTTGAATTGATTTTGGTTGTAAGGACCTGTACCATACTTTTGCTTGGCCAACAAGTGTCGTAGGAAAGAGCTTAAGTTTTTTCCACCAATTATGAATATTGTTCCATACATAGGAATCATGAAAGCCTTGTAAATGATGTTGCAGATCTAAATCATAGCCTTCTAAAAATTTGGAAAAGTTATTTAAATCAAGCCTGGGTAGATAACTTTCCTTACGACACCTATGGGATATTCGAATAGCCTCTTGTATATGCATTACGCTCTTAGTGGCTAGCAGGGGTTCATCATCACTAAGTATGCTATGAATTTGTCAGTTTTGATGATGTTGTCTTCGTTGATGTACATAGGAGACCCCTGCATCAAATTGAGTACTTCAAATTGCATCTTCATCATCATATAATTCATTGGTTCTCTAATGAATTACCTTTCTAGTTGTTGCATTATCATAGTCTTGTGAGATAGATGTTCTGAATTTGTGTGTGAATTAATTGAAATTAAGTTCTTTTTTAAGAGATATATCATGAATACTTTGTTACAACGATCTTGTATGATATAAAAAATCTAAATAACTAGCACCATCTCCGACAACGATGCCAATGATGAGCAGTGAGGTACCCCTACACTCAACCATACGAATACAAGCATTCAAACACTATTCGGTTGAACTCTATAGACGAGCTAGTTGTGGTATCTAAATATTTACATGTTGATCGTAGTTTGCTATCTTCCCATCTAGACTAGTATTTTCTTTATCACATATGGTTTAGTCTAGAGTGAGGTGTATGATGTGTTTCCTATCACTATGCTACTCCTAGAGACAATGGAAGTAACCTTGTTTAAGCTAAGAGGGAGTGAGAGAAGAGAATCTAAGCTAGCCTAAGTGTGATGACCATTTGTCCTTAATCATTTGTACACATCTTAGACCTCATATACTACCTTTGGTATTACCAAGTGTATATTACTTGAGCACTCCTAGATATGCTACTAGGTTACCAAGTAGTCACACTTTAATGCTCGTGATTAAGTCATACTCATTCCGCATTTAATAACAAGGATAGTAAATGAAGATTAAGAAATATTAATTAGGAAAATAATAAATAACAATAATAGTAAGTAATTAAATCTAAATGAATGCTTCAATGATGAAGTAATCTCAATCTTTATTGTTGATCATGTGCGTGTCCAAGTACGTCACACTCGAATAAAGGTTCCATACAATTACAATCATCACACTATGGGCATGCACTGGGGAAAGGGTTGAGATGAACTAAAAATGAAAAAAAAGACTCTACTCTAATACTAAACTCACTGACTCTTCTTGTGCACCCAAATGTGTATTTATAGGCTTACATAGGAGTCACAATATTGTGTATTCGATATTTTTGGCCAGGCTATGATATCGTGGGTTCAATAACGTAGGTTCAATATCAGGGGTCCACTGTCAAGGATCTGATGTCAAGGATCCGATGTCAAGGGTCCAATGTTAAGGGTCTGATGTAAAGGGTTTGATTTCAAGGATCCAATGTCAAGGTATCACATCAAGGGTCCAATGTCAAGGGTTCGATATTAGCACCTAACAAACCATGATTCATCAATTTGTAATCTTATAGTTGTCAAGGGTTCGATATCAACACCTAACAAACCATGATTCATCAATTTGTAATCTTATATTTTTCAACATAGCCAACGTAGCCATTTTCTACATATATTTTTTCCACGTTTATAACCTTAAAACCTTTAAGAAGTAAAGCAATCAACAAGATATATAGCTAAGACTAAAACGAAAGCTTAAAATTTAAACATCTTAAAATAAAATAATATAGCCATTGGCACACTATTCCATAAATGTCAAAACAATAAATCATAAATGTTAAAATGTCTAGAACTCAAGTATTGGCCAACATTGGCCATACAACATCAAACATAACATGCAATAAATAGCAAAGGATGTCACATCATGCATCAAATGGTGTCAAGGAGGCTTCTAGAGGAGAAGGTTATTGTTCATCATCATCATCATCACCTACACTATTGGGGCCACCAACATCATAAAGTGCCTATGACATAATAACACTTGACCAATTAGTAATCATAACCAAAATCATAACATAAAGCATGCAAAATTAAAATATAAAACATAAATTCCATCCAACCTATGGAAAATTTGGCTTTGTGAACTCTCAAAGAAGATGGTGAAGACTAATCTCCAACTATTCAAGAATATGTTCTTCTATCATGCTTTTCTAGTCAATGTCCCCAAAATTGATGCCTGTGAAGATGTTGGTTCTATTTACATCCATCCATGATGGTGGATCCCATGAGACTATAGTTGTAGAGACCTCATCTATAGTTGTAGTAATCTGTGAAGTAGGAGACTCAACTAGTATTATAGTGCTTTCAAAGAGGTTGAAAATACTCAGCTTGAATGCCCTACATAAACAAATCTCTCTTCTATCATTTAGTTTTCTTTTTCTTTAACCACTTCAGGTATCCCTCTTGATTAGCCTCACACTTGCACTTGTGATCCTTTTATGTCTTATCCCACTCTAGGACCCAAGCAATATAATCCTTCCAATTTTGTGCCTTATGAGAGATCAACTCCATTTGCATCTATTGTTCATGCAACTCCCATGAGAGGGAAACCTTATTATGGATAGCAAATGAGTAGTAGGCCCACATGATCTCCTTGCTCCAAAAGGTTCCTAAGTTAGTCACTTGGGATTCTACAAAGGCCCTACAATCCTCAAGATCTTGGATCTTCTTGGCTTACTTTCTATTTGTCTCCTTCAAGGCCACCACTTATTCCCATAGGGATTCGTTGGACCTCTAAATTTCTCATGAATCTTTTGCACATGAAACTACTAAATCAGCTACAGTTTCAAATAGTTTTAGGGAACATGTGAGGTGTTAGTAGGAAGCTTAGGCAAGGAGTCAAACTTCATGTCTTGGGTTGGGTCCCATGTAACTAATGGCACTAAAAACAACAACAAAAATATAACCATCAACATGATGTACAAACTTAGTTAGCCATAGCATAAAATGTAAATCATAGTAAAATAGCTAAGGCATAGTAAAACATAATTCTTACTGATCTCAGGTGCAACTTATTGTAACCAATTGATGATGTCCTTTGCTTTCCCGTTTATAAATTCTATGTATTCTAAGATCTCTACCCATAATTTCATGCAAAATGTGGGTGTAGGAGCCTCTAATACTAGCTTAGGAACTTTGATAAGCATAAAAATTGTTGGATAAGTAAGAACATAGAAACCAAACATAAAATTATAGGCAATAATGAGTAGAACATGAGCATACTTGTGTTCTTACTCTCATTCTCATCATCATCATCAAGAATTTTGATCAAAGGCCCCCTAGGTAGTGGCTCACTAAATGAGGAATCAAGATCATCCACATCTTGTTACAAGAAAGTATCCTATGCATGCCTTTGTTTTTCCTTTGCTATGGTATCTATATGCCTCCATGCCTCCTTCTTGGCACATCTATTTGCCTCCTTCGCTTACCTTTGATCTTCTTCTACAGTGGATACTTAGGCCACCAAGTTCCATCACTAACCTATAGCCATAACCCATTAGAAAAGTTAGAATGCATAACCATAGGACATATCATAGCCAAAAACATAGTTAAACTATACCTATGACTGGCTAGTCCAAATGTGCTTCCTCTATTGACTGTTTCAAGCTAGCCTTGACCATCTCAATGGCCTTAACATGTAATTGTTGGGATCTTGATATTCACTAGGAATGTAAGAGGTGTTGACAAGGGATTCACATCAACTAACATCAAGGTTCTTGGTGGTCACAAATAGCAAATCTTCAATACACTTTGGTGGGTTCTAAGGCCCAATAGTTGGATAAAGATGCTTTATCCAAGGCTTAGAGAGTTGCTTTGGATCCTAGTGCACCCATGATCCATTCCTCTTCAGCACCAAGAATTTCATGAACCTTTTTATATAGCCTATAAAAATGCATAGTGCATGTAGACTATCATAGAGGTGTCCACATGGAGTTCAAGGATTTCCTCTTTGAGGCCCATAGCTAAAGAAGTAGCCTAGTTAAAATGAGTCCCCTCCATCAAGACCTTATTCAGGATCCATCCCTATGCAATGCTAATCACCTCTTTTGTGATAACAAGTTGGTAAAAGTCTAAGATCTGAATAAGGGATAGGAGCCCCTTGTGTCAAATTGCATGAAGCTATTGAGAGCAAGATCAAAGTGTCCTCTACTGGCACCAAACCACTCCTCAACTTTGCACGTTAGTTGACCTCCTTCATTGGTTTGATGAAAACTATTATTCCATTAGTAGGAACACCAAAAAAGTTTTAAAACATAGCCTTATTATTAGTAATAGCACTTTCTATACCTTGCATTAGGATGTGAAATACATCAGCTTCTCCATAAAAGGAGTCAGTGATGTTTAGCATCTCCACAAAAGGGATGATACAGTTAGACACCATAAAGACCTTAAGTAAACCTACATACACAATGTTTACTTGAATGTTTTCAGGAACCTTTCCACTCAACCACTCCTGTCCTAGTCCCACCTCATCAAACTTTAGGATGAGAGTCTCTACAAAATGTCCAGTGAGAGGTATAGCTACATTAATGGAAGTAGAAGGCCTTGTAAGAAAAATAAAAATGCTTAGCATTAGTACAACCATGTTTAGACCATAGAATACTAAAGACTAAAATAGCCATAAAACCTTAGTTATAACATAGAAAACCATTACTTTTTGCACCTTTCTTCTTCTTACTTGGTGAAGTTTGTGTGGGGATCTCAATAATGATACCCATATCTCTAATAGCCTTGGGAGCTCTCCATGAGCTGTGTGCTATTTTGACATTCACACACCTCCTATAAATCGGGTCAAATCTAGTGGGGTATTCATCAAATTCTCATATTATCTATTTAAAAACAACATGTCTAATTTTGGGGCCTTTGGTAAATCCATTCAATGCACAATGGGCTACCATCAAGGCTTGATCACTCATGATTAAACCTTACTCATTAATCCTATAGCTACAAGATTTGTGTAAAATCAACAAGTTAGGAAAGAAGACTAAATTAGATAAGGCCAAAACAATAAAACCTAGGATATCCATGCTTATCCCTGTAATTAGTACATGGTGCCTAGAGGATTCTGAAATAAAGAGTGGGCTCTGTGCACCACCATCAAAGTATTGTTCATGTTTTTATCATGAATACTCTAACATTATGTAGATATTTAAGAGATACCATGGACTGATTTTATTTGTCAGCTCTCTTACTACTTAGGTCTCTAGATCATCAATTTTGAACTAAATGACCAGATGCATAGACCCAAGCAACAAGGTCTCCCCTATGACCATCTCCACCTCTTCAAATACATGTGATCACATAATCACACTAAAATTCTAGAGAAGGTAGGGAAAGAAATCCCTTGCCCTCGAGCAAGACCATAGTGACCTTCTACAATGCCAAGTCATGAAGGGGGGGTGTAAACTGTAGGTTGATTGAGATATTATAGAATGCCAAAAAACTATACCATGATGAGGATAAACTTCAACAAGATCCAATATGGGAAAAATTTTAACACCATTAGCACAATATTTAAATAATTGAAATTTATTTACAAGTTTTATACATCCTAGTTGAAGGTGAAATTAGCTCCTATGAAAAGCTCTAATATGTTTGCTCAAATTTTTTATAAATTCAAAATTATTATTACATTATTACAACATTTCATAGCCTTTCATATCAAAGCCAAAATTCCATAGCCAGAGTTATTCCTCAGGTCAAATCATGCATCAACTTAGAAAAAGCATCAAAATATCGAAAAGGAAGTGATGGTAAAAAACTCATTAAAAATAGTAAAAAAAAATATTTTTGTAAAACCAAATTTAAAAAATTGTGTACATTTTTAGGCATTCCTAAGGTCATGGAAATTTACAAGATAAATCTCTAAGTATGTCAAACAAATCCATCTTCAAAGGGGTAAATTGCTACAAGCAAATTAAGACCAATTGAAATAGACTTGATAAAAAATTCATGAAAATTTCATCCAAGGTCCAATTTAAGTGATTCCACCATGGAAGGAATCCTTAAATCATAAGGTTTCCATCCATGATCATTAAAAATAAATATATATATAACCATTTTGACACAAAACATAACCAAAAATAGCAAAATCGTAGCCATCAACATTAAACCCCTTTCGTGTAGGGCTGGAAAAAGATTTACCAAAAACATTTTTGAGCTCAAAATAGAGTGATTTCACCATCATTTAAAATTCTTAATTGATCCATACACACCCACACGAAAATAAATTCAAGACCCTAGCCATTTTTTCAAAAGCATTCATTAATATAGATGAAAATCTAAAAAATGGCACAAACCTTAGTTGCACAACCAATTGAAATGACCATATCTTAATTGTTTTACATTCAAATCAGACAAAATCATAGCCATTAAAAATATTAAATATAATAATAAAAATAACATTAAATTCTACAAAGTGTAAGCCATTTTCGTAACAAAAAATACACAGCCTTGCTTGATTTTTGTATAAAAAAACTTAACTTAATTTGCTCATATATTACAAAAAAAATGGTCAAACCAACGTCTACCAACATAGAAAAACATCAAAATAATGGGGTAATATTTTGTTAAAATTTAATTTTGACAAGTCCTTCACACTAGATCTAAGAAAAATGGCCCCATGATGAAATTTTTAGAAAAAAACACCCAAAGTAGCACGTTTACTTTCAAAAAATTAAATCTATCAAGGAAAAAATTAGAAAAATAACACTATATATACATGAAAATGATCAAACTATGACATACAATTTTGCTAAAATTATATTTTTCCAAATCCTTTTGAGTAGACTTGACAAAAATGACCTTTCCTTAGCTAGGAAAGCATAAAAAATGGCTAGAAAATCATTAAAAAAATAAAGAGTGGTCTACCTTGGAGTAGATGAAGAGGGTCCTTGAACGAAAATGGCTTTAGGAAAGGTAGAAATCTTCTTGGAAGCTTCATATGATGCTTGGATGTTTGGATTTTGGCTGCTACATTTCTTCATCATGATTGACAATGTTGAGAAGGCTTGAAAACTAAAGGAGTTAGAGCTTCCACGTTGGCTAGGAAAGCATTTGAATCTTCAACATTGAAAGTTGATGAAATCTACTATAAAAATTGGTTTCAAGGCACTCCCCCAATGCACTAGGTATGGAAATTTGATTTGTAGTGAGTTTCTATGAGTTATGACATTAAAAAGCAAATAAACCTAATGTTTCCACTCCTAACCCCCTATTGCTAATTTTTTGTGTTAGAACTCCAAATGCACTAAAGACCATGATGGGGAAAGTTTCCTCCATGATGGAAGTGAAAACAGAAATAGAAATTACCTTTTTTATTTTTTGTTTTTTAGGTTTTTAATCCATGGGTCCCACCTTGCATCATCACACATGGTGTTTTTGGTCTTTAAACTGCATCAATGCTAGGGTTTTGACCCCTTAAACACCTAGAACCATACCCAAGCCTTAACCCCATGCATCCATGCTAGGGATACCATACATAGTGTGGAAACATGCCTCCCACCTCTCAAAACCATGAAAACCCAACTTTCCTACCATTTTTGGTGGTGATAACTTACCTCATCCAACCTTGGGATTTGAAAGGGGATTGAACCTTTTCAAAATTGGACATCTTGGGTTTCCACACTGAGGCCCCTTTGCCTAATGTGGAATAAAGGGGATAATCCCCTTTCTTACCACCCCTAGTGCTCATCACATCCTAATCTGATCTCCAAAGTGGGCCCACATAACCTAGAACCCATCTAGTCGCTGATGGCAACCCCAAAACCTTGACGACATAGTCAAAAATAGCCAAAACTTTTAGATTTGGTGATTCCACATTAGGGAAGGTCTCGTTAATGTTAAGCATCCTATTCCTAGCCTGGATGGATGACAGGATAATCAAAATTACCTAAATCGACCACCTAGTTACCATGTTTCAACATACATGCTTCCATATAGGTTTTGATAGCCTAGTGTTCCTTTAGAACAAGTTAATTTGAAATCTTTCATCTTATCGCACATTGGCGAATTCTTTGTCCATGCTACTTAGCATGGAGCTAGCATGAAGGCTCATGGGGTATAACATAAAATCTTTTTCCCAACTAGGAATGACCATAGTTTTTGCATTAATAGCACTAGTGCCCCTCCATGACCTCCAATAGTTGATAACTTTTAATATTTGAGTTAATTTTTGCACCCTAAGCCTTCTCCATGCTAAGGACCTTGTCTTCCATGCTAAAAAAGGGGCCCTCAAGAAGGAAACTCTAGGGGATGTCATAAAACTCACATCCATAACCTAAAATATCCATGTGACCCATTCGAATGACCTATAGATCTTGTTAAAGCCTTTATATGCCTTAAAACTTGTTAAAAATGCCAAAATTCATCAATCCCTTTCCTTCCATGTTGAGGCTTCCCTTCCTAGTGTGGAGAAAAATGGGATGGCTACATGGACACGAAGGAGCCTCAAAAATGAGATGTTTTTAGGCCAAATCTTACCTCTTGATCTCTACAACCCTTGGCAACTTTCAAACCTATCAAAACCTACTAAAACTAATGCAAAATATATCTTCAACATTGAACACCCCTTCTTCCATGCTAGGCAAGGTAAAGGAGGAGGGCGGGGGGATGTGTAGAGTGGTTTGGGGGGCTTAGCATGCAATAAGGGGGGTAACTCTAAAGATCATTAAAAAAAATTTTAAATCAACAAATTTTGACCTTGGGAAAGGACCATAGATGTTGAAAACCTTGGGAATACACATGCATGATCAGAAATAGCCAAAATTAGTCAAAAATCAAGCCCTTGGAGTCTCCTAGCTAGCTTACCCCCCTTCCTTGTAGGGATGTATCAGCATGAAACTAAGGGAGTAAGCCAAAAAACTATATAAAAACCTCCAAATTAACTAGTTTTGATCTTGAAACCTACCTATCAACCTCGATAATTCTTGGAGCACACATGTATAGTTGATTGAGGTCAAAATTGATCAAAATATAGGATTTTTAATTCTTTCATATTGAGCACCCCCTCCTCCATGTTGGCCAACATGGAAAACATAGGAGGACTCATTTGGAGCTCATAAACACCTTGTAAGGACATCAAATGACCTTTCATGCACATAGGAACCTTAATAACACCTTCCAAATCCTTCAAATGTTGAGGAATTGACCAAACAAAGCTAAAACTCATCCACTTTTGATGTTCCTAGCTAACTTACCCCCCTTTAGGGGTGTGTTAGAGTAGAGAAAATGGCATAACCTCTAAAACCCCTTATAATCCTTCAAAACTATGAAATTTTCACTTAGATTTAACACCTTTGAGAGCCACCATACCTTACAAAACAAGCATAAAATATCAAGAAATCAACACCCCAAGGTCTTCCATGGTGATCCCTCCCCTTCCCACCCCCCTCTTCCATGGTAGGAAACATGGAGACAAAGGGAGGAACTTGAGAAATCACTTTGGGACCCTTCAAACTGCTACATTTTTGTTCTAAATGCTAGTATTTGACATTGGAAATCTTTGGAAGTGACATGCATGATCAATTTTCACCAAGATCTGAAACTTTTGATTTTTCCACACTAAGAACCTACTACACCATGCTAGCTAGTGTGGAGCTAGCATGAAGGACCTACCTTTTGATCTCAGACAACAAATTGACACTCCAAGAGACCAAGAATCTACATTGGGAAAACCTAAGATCTCAAAGCTTGAAAATTGTACTTGCTCACCCTAATTTTACCCCTTAAATCTCATCTCTCCCACTTCTTCCATGCTAGGCATCCTCCCTTAGCATGGAACAATGGGAGTGTCACCTTTCATAGCCTCAAACAACCTTCAAAAGTGTCCAAAATTAGACAAAAACTTAGGAAATCTATGACTACATCCCTATAAGCCTAGAAACTTGGTCAATGTTCTCCCAAACGATCCCAAAAGCATAGAATAAATTCATCTCCATCCTTCCAGACTATGGTCATGGTGCTCAACATTGAGGAAAGGGGAGAAGGAATTTCAACTTGTTATAGCACTCAAAACTGACTCAAGTGGCCTTAAAATAGGATCGCAGATGCACAAATCCGAAATTTGGGTTCCAGCTACTAGTTTGACCTTGTTTGACACTATTTTTTATTATGTTTTGATTCTCCATTCTAAGGCCCCTCCCCTCCATGTTGGTAAATATGAAGATAAGGGGGTTAAGCTCTAAAACCTATGTTTTGGACTTTTCTAACCTCTAGAGTACCAAATTTTGATAGATTTGGCCTTATGCTACCTTTGGAAGTCCCCTGGAACCTTTATTTTAGACCTCTGTATGTCATAAAATATACTTTCCTTGGTCTTCACATTAAGCCCCCTTCTCTCCACATTGGCTAGTGTGGAAACAGGAGGATCTGAACATGGAAGCCTTAAAACTCTTGGATTTTAGACCCAAATAGCCCAAAAATAGCACTGCTTAATGCCCAAACATACCTAATAGCTTTATAATCACAAACCATGGTCCACTAAGGACTAAAACTAGTATAACCTGACCATTGTTGACATATATTAGCCAACTTTGCCCATATGTAGACTAATTTGCCTAATTTGGCTTTATTATATGATGATTTGATTTGTTTTTATCCTTGTGTTGCATTGTTCATCTTGTTAAGCTCATTGCCTTTATATAGCCGTTTATGTTCTTTATTTTCCTTATTATAGCCTTATTTTCCCTTTTTTCTACCTTTCATTGGTATCAAATAGTGGGGTTTGGCCTTCTCTGACCATCATTTGACACTATGTGATCATGGCATGCTATGGCCTAAAAATAGCATTATGGGCTACTAAGGCCTAAAATTGGCATAACTATGACCCTTATTGGTTATTTGTAACCTTATTTTTCATACTTCCATTTTTTTAACCCTTATTTAGCCTTTATTGCACTTTGTTTTCTTGCTTTTACCCTATTTATAGCCTTGAATGACCTTGTTTGCATTAGATTAGCATGTATTTGCATAATTTTATAGCATTTTAGCATTATTTATTTAGTTTTATTTAGGTGTTGCTTAATGTGCTTTTGGTTGACATGCAAGATCAACGTATGAGTACCTAGAAGCATAACAGTTTGCCTTTGGGCCTACATGCACCCTGATGTTGAACAGTGTATCAACCTTAGTTTCCTAGATCTTGAGCCTAAGAGTCTTGCTAATCGCATATCCTTAATAGAGAAACCTTTAGAATGGCCTGAAAACCAAGTCAAAACCCTTGACTTAAAGGCAAGTGACATAATGTCATAAATGCAGCTAGTGAGTGCATATTTATAGGTAAGAATAGACCCTATATCGACAAGGCCTATTCAACACATGAAATGATGCATCAACAAGGCTTAATTGAAGTGGCCTAGTTGATGCAGCCACCTATGAATCATCATTCCTCAAGTGAAAAGAGTCACCTAGTATATATATTTGAACTTTAGGAGTTAAAAATTTATTTTGGAATTCCAAAAATGATAATTTAATGGATTTTATGAAGGGTATATACTTTTCTATGTTGACATTCCCCCTATAAAGGGGTAATCTAGCTTGGAGGAGTGTAGGGGGATGGATCTCATCTACTCCCAATGTGGAAGATCTTCATCTCTCCCCCACCTCCCAAGCATGAAGGACTACCCTAGCATGGAGGGGTCAATTAGCATGCAAGGATTAAATAGCTAGGATGCATTGAGGTGGATCCCACCTACACCCTAAACCTGAAAACTAATGCATTAGCCATTTGTAGCCAATTTTTAATCCAATTCATGGCCAAAACCCTATAAAAACCAACCCTTAATACCATTTCAAGGTTCCACACCTTTGCAGTTTCACACTTTGGCAATTCAACATCCTTAGCATTTGGCATCCAAGAGCTCTGCTTCCTTAGTGGAAATGCAGCTTCTTGGGGCTTGATAACATGGAACTTCTACAACCTATTACCCCCCCGTTACCTCCCTTTATATTTTTTTGGCTTTAAGTGTTAATGTTACCCCATGGAATCCCCAAATCCCAACATGGAGCACTTTGGCTACCCCAATCCTTCACATTTCTCAACCTAAGTAATGATCCACCATTATAGTTCTTGAGTAGTAGCAAAGGATCTTCAAAAACATCAAGAGTGTCCAAGAATCCAGAGCATGGTGTAGATTTTGTCTACTTCAACAAGCTTGGAACCCCTACCTAAGTAAACCCCCTTTTGTTATTATATAGGCACTTTTGTACATACCTCTAAACTCATTCTTTATTTAAATTAATAAAGTTCATAGTTTATTTTGTGTGTAATTTTTGTTCATTTTGGATTTTAGATTTGCAAACTTTTTACATTTTATACCCCCATCTTGTATTCCCCTCAAGCCCCTAGGTTGTCTACTAAACCATCTAGGACATCCTAAATTCCATTTTTCTTGGGGAGGCCCTAGGGATTTGGGAATTGAGGCTTCTTGTGACCGAGAATCCTCAATTTTGTAGTGCTTGAGAGTTTCCACTATAATAGGCTAGGCCATCAATACCATATTTTAGGCCAAGATTAAGATGAAGGACTTGTATATAGAGGAAATGATCCAATACATCAAGTTGGCTAACTTGCACTGCATAAACCTATGAATGCTAATCATTAGAAAGCAAAGAAAGGAGTTGAGAAAACAAGTTCCTACCTTATATTTATGTATAAGAATGAATATAATCTTTAGCGCAAAGCACTTTAGAAGCTACACATTATAAATATGGATGTTGAGGTCCCTACGATCAAATTCATAAACTGAAGAGGCATGACACAAAATTTGGCCAAAAAATAACAAACTACCAAGACCTAACAAAGATAGTAAAGGCATTTGATATCAAGCATAAATATTTTATAACTTAATTTAGTAATGCCTATGAAATGTTCCTAACTCTACCTTGTCCTTGGAAAGTGCAAATCAAGTTTGATCTAGGTAAATTTACCTAGATAATCCATTATCCTAGGATATAGGAGGAGAAAATATGAGCCCTTATCAAGACATTCAAACTAAAAAGTGCAACAACTATACTAGTGGGATAACTACAAGAGTCACCATGGCATGAGTCACCACTACCAAGCACCACTTGGTGCATATTCCTTGGATAATTTTTTAAACTTTGTACCAATTATTTTGTAAGGACAATGTGCTCAATTTTCATTATCTTATCAATTTGTCAATTCCTTAAACAAATTTTGTAATGTGGCACTCAAGTCAATTATTTAGTTGAATCTACTTCCATATTTTGTAGACAACCTGAGTCTCAATTTTGCTAAATCAAGAATATTTTTTTAATTAGTCATGGGGGTATGATAAATAGTGAATAAGTTATTTACATCAATGCGACTTCAATGTCAATGTAGGATCTGTTGTGTTAACAAATTAGTTTTGACATAGTGGCATGTTCTACCATATAAATACACCACCTACTACATTTATGACATTATTTTGATCATTAGTGTAATGAATCTCTTGTAGTTTTCTCTCATAAAATTTAGAATATTCAATGAGTATTTGCAAAATGAATGCAAATGAATTGAAGAAATCTTATATGAGTGATCATGTACCTAGACACATTTTCAGGAATGACAATAAGATTAAGATTGATTTAGTTTTATTGGAATACTATGACATAGTAAAATATTTTCTTAAGTGCATTTTAATTTCCTTGTTCATTTACTTTCTACATACGTAGCTAATAATTTATGATGAAGTGCATATCAATTATGCAGAATGCGTAGAATCAACTTTGAGTATAAAAATATTAGCATTTAGTAATCCTAGTAGTATTACTAGTTAGTATTCCCATTTATAGAACACTTGGTAACCTAGCAATGTTAGCATGAGTTTAAAATGTGTACATTAAGTTGGAAATGACTACTCCTTATGTAGGCTTGCTAAATCTCATTTCTTACACATAGATTACATAGATTAAATTTTAGTATTTTAATATTTAGTAATATTTTAATATATTCACATCAACCTTAAGATTATATACATCAATTCTACTTAACCATACATGCTAATGTCCACACAAGTATAACTTAGAAAACAATGACCTATTGTGACATCCCATTCCCAGATGTCATGGAAAATATAAAATATACATTATATTATACATTATGCATAAGAAGATAATATTATAGACATCAAATATATGTCACATTAAACATTATGCATAAAGAAAATAATAGGAAAAATTCAAAAATAAAAAGAAAAGAATGCTTTATTGATATGTAATAGTATATCTAGATCATGCTCTCAGAGTATTTCTTGGGGTTTTCTTTCGTCAACAACTATCCCTTAGAGGCAATCTACCACTACCACCACAATTAGGCCTACAATAGACTCAAAGGGATGATCAATCCACTTCTTGTCCTAGTTCACCCAGTATCTATGACTTATCTTTACTGGCTTTGCCACTCCATGCTTGGCAAGACCACTAAGCCCAAGTATAAATGCCATAGGTCAAATCCTCAAAGTTTACCTTAAGAGATACATCCATTATTATAATGCATCCTTTTGGACCTCAATTACAACTACCTTTTTGGGTCTTGTTATGATAATAATAACACTTGTTATGAAGAGCACCATCTTCATTATACAGTAGCATCATTTGGGAATGGGAACATGACACCTATGATCAAAATTAACCATCTAGATACCACAAAAGTTTAGTCCATGGATTATGACTAGGTCACCTACATATGCTCATGATTTGAATGATTGGGCATTTGAAATTTGTACTACTCATCAAATTCCAACACTCAACTTCCAACTAACAAACAATATTTACTATTTTTTGTAGATAGGGTTATGTAAAAAAATATTAAAATTAGCAAAATCCTATAAATATAGGAGGGTATTTATGAATATAATTAAGTATATTTAGTTTTAGTTTTAATACAAATACATAGTTGGTTAGAATCCGTGCTCTACCTTGTAATGGATTCAAAACCTAGCATCCTAAGGATGCTTGCTTAAAGGCCAATCATCTTATCCTTAAAAAAATTGTATCTTTGAAAAAATGAAGTGGCTATAAAGATTTTATAATAGCATTTTATGAAGTGAGATAGTCAAATTTAGATATCAAAAATTAATTATGATTATTCCTTTAGTTCAACTATGGAAAAAGTAAATGTTGATTATTAAATGCAACCAACAAATAAAATAGTGTAAAAATATGTGTAAATTGTAACATTATCATACTTGACATAGCTACATTTGCTAATTTTTATTAGATAAAGGAATTATGCAACACTAAATAAATTTGATGTTGTAATGTTGAAAATTTTGGTACCTTAACCAAGCCCAAAAGTGATAACCTTAATTTTTATCTTGTTTTTAAATTTTAGTTTGGATGAAGCAAAATCCTATTACATACAAATACTCATAGTGGCAACATTATGGTGCTAGCCTTTTAACATTAATCATACTATTCACATTAGTCACAGAGTAGGTAGTCTCATTATTCTAACCTTTTTTTTACCAAAAGGGTGTTGCCTTTAATTTTATTATCTCAGTAAAATGGGGGGCCTACCAGACGTATAAGAATTTGAGAGTATATCAAGTTAAAATATAGAAAAGAGATTCTAAAGAAAAATCCCAACAATTTTAGGATGTCTTTTTCAATTTTTATTCTTACAATCAATCCTTAAAAACCATCCTCTATAATGAGGAAAGGATTAGGCCTTGTTCTTGTTAAGAAATATTCTTACAAATTTTCATATTTTTACTTTTTACTAAAAGTTTTATTGTATAGAGAAGAAAACTCTATTTAAATGTAAAAGAAAGGATAAATGAGAAATAATTAACAAATATTAATAGAAGTTAATATCTTCCTTAACTTGAGTGTTTAAAAAAATAATTTAATACTAAAATAAATTATCTCAATAAATAAATAAGCATTATCTTTAAATTGTAAACTAGTTTAGCATTTAGTTTTATCTGGGTGAAAAGTGATGAAGCTTAATCATTCCTCTTAACTCTCTCTATAGCTAAATTTTTTACATTTTAATAGGACCATGTTTTCTATGGTCTCATTACTATTAGTTAAAGATCTTATTACTTTTCAATCATTAGTTGTATAGATAAAGAGTAGGAAACTACATGCTATGATTTTTTATTTTAGTAGAAGATTGCATCCAAATGATCAATTACTATTACTAAACTATGGCTTTAATGTTATTATATTACATATTTTATTAACCAATCCATCTAGGATCTACCTCTATGATATTACAGGAAACAATGAAATTATTTGTCATTCTTTGGATATCATAGTAGGAGTCATGTTCTAGTCTCCAATTCCAAAGTATTACTCTTTTTAGTCTCCTTTTAGGTGATCAATTACTATTACTAAACGATGGATTTAATGTTATTATATTACATATTTTATTAACCAATCCATCTAGTATCTACCTCTATGATATTATAGGAAACAATGAAATTATTTGTCATTCTTTGGATATCATAGTAGGAGTCATGTTCTAGTCTCCAATGCCAAAGTCTTACTCTTTTTAGTCTCCTTTTAGGTGATGAGTTATCTAGATTGATTAGGTTTGACAGTTACTATTATAGACTATTACTTCAATGATGATAGACCCTAAATTAGTATCCATGGAGCAAATGATACATGTAAAGATACACAAAAGTGGACTAATAAACTTACCTCTTGCTATCACTAAACCCAACACTTCCTAACTTGTAGCTGTCACCTCTTGATTATGCAATGCAACTTTGATGATTTGGTTGGTTACTTTAACCAATAAAACCAAAGAATTATTTCATAGATCTTTGTTGTATTAAATTATCAAGAATGATAGATTTTGCCACTACAAAAGCCAAAGAATTATTATAGCATCCTTGGAAAAAACAATAAGAGGGATGTAGTTAGCAAGAGATTCACAAGCTACCTTATCAATCTTGAACTAGCACTTGGTCTAATGCAATAGTAAAAGGTAGTGATGTAGAAAAAATTCATACTAATTCCATGGAGGAAGAATGATAGGATAAGTTAGCAAATTAGGAAAGGGCAAGAAAGGTATCTAAAAGTCCTTGAACTATAATAATCCTTACAATTTATAATGGTCACTAGATAAACTAGGCTAAAACAACTAGTGACTAATTGTAACAAGTTGAAATTATGTTTGTTGATGGCTATAATGACTATAACAATAGGTGGAAACTAGCAATATCTACTTTAAATAGCACCTTATCATTAGCTTCTACATTCTTTCATAGTTTGGACAAACCTAAGAATAGTTGGTTTTACACATTTGCACATCCATGTCATGCAATGACTTGTAATATTGGCATCTTCACTCGTCTATTCTGGTTGTCTAATAAAAATTGGTAATTGCTAAGTGTAACTCTTCTTGAAATAAGGGACATATAATATTCTTTACGAAAATGCATGAAATATCATTCATTTTATAGCATTACCAGCATAGCAAACTCCAATTTTTCATATCACCTTTAGCATTTATGAAGGGAATAAATTTATTATTTCAAATAATATTTTAATATAAAATAATAGAACATTTATTTGTTCTTCATAGCATACTACTAGAATTTTACTAATCCTAGAAAAAAGAATGCAAAATAGAGAATGATGCAACACTTTAACTCTTTCCTTTTAGCATGCTTATTTTAATCACAACAAAACTTTGTTTTTCATTTTATAAGAAGGTCACATTGTCAATATTTCATTGTCCTCCTATGTAATTAGAAGAAACACTAAAATGTAGGGAGATACCTATTATGTTAAAATGTATTCAAGTAGTTGATTAATATCGACCATAAAAGCCTATTATATTAAAACTTATTTTTATCTTATCATACCCTTAGCAATTGTAGCTCATATAGTTAAAAAATAAATTATTCCTACAATATCAATTTTAGGAAAAAAAATTTATTTAACCATGTACCTATTTTATTTTTAATTAAATTCACTAATCAAGATATGCAACATAAACAATTTGCCATCATGCATCTAGGGAGAAAACTATCACTTATAATACATAGACAATGTATCAGAATATCAAATTAGAATTTCAATAGATCTAAAGTTCATGAACAACTAACCCAATTCCATCTTAGATAAACAAAAACAACTCAAATATTTCACAACTATACATATTCAAATATCATAGGCAAATATCAAATATTTACAATACTGATAGTCTTAAAAAGAGTCCTTTGCAATTAATACAATCATCAAAATTCATTTGCATTATCATAACATCAATGTCCTTAAATGATAAGAAGAAACATAACCAAAAAATCTTGCTAGGCAAGGAAAATAAGGTTGTTAGATACTCCTCATCATCTTCTCTCTTAGTGCTAACTTTAGAAATAGTCTTGCCAATAACACCCGATCATCCCAAATCTTCATCATTATTACTAAAGTAGTTTGTACGAAATCATCTATCCTAAATGCTTAATTTTCTAAAGCCTTCAGCCTCTTATAAATCCATTGCATCTCATCTATTATTACTTTATGCTCCTTACAATACTCCTCCTAAAAGCTCAAAAGAATATGAGGTAACTATTGCATTGTCTTCTATGAAAGAGCATTATTAGATTATTAAATGTATTCAAACTCTCCATTACATTTTTTCTCATTTTATTTTTTACCATCATATTATTGTCACCATGGTAATTCTACATCATGATGATGTTATCACTATCAATGTGGTTAGAAACCTATTTATAAAAAATAAAGCTAAAATTAATAATTATTAAGTTTAGTTAATAACCATTCTATTAAGTTATATTTTGTTGCAATAATTTATTTCTAGGACATATTATTTCATACATCTTAAATAGTATTCATGTAATGAACTTGAAATTATCAATATGAATTTCAATTTTGTTTTATCACACTACTGTGAGTTCTTGAAAATTTCCTATTTTGTTCAACTGCCTAGTCTACATGGTCCTTATAATACCTACTTGTAACAAATAAAATTTTGCAAACACATTTGAGCACAACTCCGCAATCTACTCCTAATTTTCCCTAGAGAAAGAGATAGTTCCACAA
>MNCI01019581.1:11433-29717 GCA_015680685.1 Gnetum montanum
AGATTTTGTTTGATATTGAAATGTGTATGAAGTGAAGAAAAGGACTAGGAGAATACTTGATACTTTTGGATATACTTTTCCTCTCTACTATCATAGTCTTCAAGCAGACTTGTACACTATCAAGATGTTGCTTCCTACAATGCTATTTTTGTCTCCTATGAAATATAATGCATCTATATTTTGGATAGTTGATTTATCTACATTCCTTTCTACGATGTTTTGGTGGTAAGATTTTTAGCATTTAACGAGGTGGTTGATGATAGGTATAGTAGGTATAAAAAAGAAATTAAATTAAAATATGCAATGTATGTTAAATGAAATGAGATGTGGATGATGGAGGATGACCATTATTTTTATCACATTCAATTATATCCACACATAGTCATAGACACATAGTTGGTTTGTATTTAATTGATCCCTATATTATAAAATGATAACTTGGTATGGTTGTGCTTCATCAATACATCTTGTGAGTTGGGATGAACATTCAATTAATTCAATTTTTTATGCCTACATTAAATTTTTGTTTCAAAAATCAATTCAATTAATACATGTAAAATATGATGTAATGAAAAATGGGTGATGGGCATTTTATCACCATATTTTTAGAGACCATTTTATAGATTTGAGATTGATCATGAGAAAATGAATAAAATGAGAAATTTTTATGGTTGTTCTTCATTGCTACGTCTAGTGAGTTTTGGTGGAATTTGATAGTTCATAACTAAATAAGTTCCCATTCAATTTATCATTGCAGAAATGTAATCATTTATATTCTTTACAAAGCTTGTGTCCATATAATGATTTAGGAAAACATAATGTCAATTAAATGTTTCCAAGGCCTTTTATAGCTTTTTCATTTTCTTTTATTAGTTTTTAACATCTTAGTATAATTCCATCATGGCACACAATAAGTCATCATATTTAGAAACATTTATGTAAAACATGAAATCTAGGATTTCTTTATTAATGTTCATAATTTCTTGCATAATTTGAATGATGATGTTCCCATTGATCTTAAAGACATTAAAGATAAGGACAAAGCTAAAGAAGAGGACATCCATTATTCTTCCAAATTTGTACATCATCTACAAAGGTTAAATATTTCAAGTAAACAAAATATTAAACCTTTTTTAAGATAACATGAATAAAATAAAGAAGGAATGAATATAAATTTAATAATCATATATTTGATTAAATAACTAATATGTTATGATTTATCTGTGTTACTTTGCTTTTATAACTCACTCTTATTAATGTCTTTAGTAAATGCAAGGTAGATGTGAATACAATCATTTTTGAGAATTTGCATGGGATAAAAAAAAGCATAGAATCCATTCATGCACATATTTTTAAAAGGAAACTTAATATGATGATACTATCATGATGATGTACTAGCATGGACCTATGTAGATCATGTGAATGATTTTATTAGAGAAGAGGAGAAATATGAGCTTTCTCTAATAAAGTTTTGGCATAAATATTATAATATACAAACTTGGACTGATGGGGAGATATTAAAAGCAAACCACTATGTTAAAATAATTGGGTAAGTGATAACTAATTTCATATTAATATCTTCATGCTATATTCATGCAACTTTTTACTTACTTTCAGAGAGATCTTTCTATAGGTACTTTTTTCAATATGCTCCTAAAACTACAACTAGTATAAAAGAAAATGTAGATAATGTACATAATAAGATTTGATAAAAAATTACTTATCATTGCCAAGTTAACATTTGTATCATGTGAGAGGCAAAGGATTTATCTTGTGAAATCTAAAAAACGAAACTATGAAAAAATATGGTATTTGTTCTGATAAATTAATGGGACTAATAAATAACTATTTAACCCTAACCTTATTTTGGAAAACATAATATCAACTAAACTTCCTAGATCCTTGGTAATGATTTAGAATAGAATCAAGATTAATCATATTACATTAATTTGCAATAAGATAACTATTGAAATGTATGTTTCTATCATATGAGATTAATCATAGCTTGAAATACCAACAAAAATGAGTTCTTGTTCTGGTTGTTCTTCCTTACTATGTATACAAGATTGGGGTAGATTTTGTTGGTGATTGAGTTACATGAATTATTAGAGTTCAAGCATTAGTAATATGTGTATCTTTGTCACCATAAAAAAACTACTACAAACCTTGATCCATAGTTAGATGGTTTTAAACCAAACAAGTTCTCAATTTAATTTATTAATGTAATAAGCTTTTATTTATATAATTAATATTCTCATCATCTCCTCCATGTGGGATTATTCAATCATGCTTCTATATGATGAATTGTTATGATGAAATCTAAGAATCATGAGGGCAAAGACTATATATATTATTATGAATTAAAAATGTTAATATCACATCACAAAAAGTAAGAGCTTGGTTTGGTTGTTCTCCATTACTATGTCTATAGAGTTGGGGTATATTCTGATGGGGATTGAGTAACAACAATTACCAGTGCTTTGGCATTAGTGATTAGTGTGGCTAAATCACCATCAAAGTCTCCTGCAAATCATTATACATGGTTAGATGATTATTAACCACACTATTTTTTATTCAATTTCTCAAATTAATAAGCATGTATTTATATATTTTATGTTCTCATCACCTCCTCCATGTGGGATTATTCAATCATGCTTCTATATGATCAATTTCTATGATGAAATATAAGAATCTTGAGCACAAAGACTATATATCTTATTATGAATTACAAATATTAATACCACATCTACCAAAAATGAAAGCTTGGTTTATTTGTTCTCCATTACTATGTCTACAGAGTTCGGGTAGACATTGATGGTGATTGAGTAACAACAATTACTAGAGCTTACGCTTTACTAACAATTGTGGTTGAATCACGATCGAAGTTTGCCATAAATCATTATCCATAGTTATTTGGTTGTTAACAAAAAAAGTTCTCGTTTAGTTTATCAATGTAATAAGCATGCATTTATATATTTTACATTCTCATATCCTCATCCATGTGGGATTATTGAATCATGCTTAATTTATGATGTATGTGACCATGCTTATGACCATTTAATATCTAATGGAGCTTGGCTATCTTTAAAGAGGATAGAGTTAGTACCCTTCCTGCCCACACCCTTTTCACCTATGATGCCCTCAAAACCATGTATAGTATCCTCTACCCATCCATACTAGTTCCTTGAGCTGTCACTACATCTAATGTCTACTACCTCAAAACCCTCACCAACGCCATTGTTTCCATCACCGTTGTTCTTGCTACTTTCACATCCCATTATTCGAACTTTGTCAATTATCATCATGTGGTTCTTTTTCTCTTCTATCCACTTTTACCAACTTTTAATGATTTGTTAAAAAATATTTTCTAGCAACATTTGGTCTTGAGACTTCATCTTTTTAGCTACCTTTTGAAAATTCTTCCACTATGACTAGAAAAATATCAATGTCTAACTCAAATCATATAACTCATGAGATCGAAAAATAACCTTGTAATTAGGTTTTGACCTTTTTGCAATCCTCCTTTACCTTTGAAATCAATTTTCTTTGGTGCACTATTAAGGTATAGAGATTTTTTGCCCCTACATTCTATTATTAATAGTTCATGGCATAAATATTCTACCTCCATGTTTTGTTATGTTAATTTAAGGTTTGGTTGTTAGATCAACCCCTTTTCAATATGTTGTTCTAACTTTGTTTTCCCTGTAACACTTACCATAAGGAATTGAAGATTCTAATCTATAGTTCTACAATCTAACTTGACCATAGAATGTTTGTGAAATCAAGTTAAAGGTTTTTTTTCCTTATTTCCTATCATCATTTCTCTATGTTCATGCTGTAAGAATGTTTAATGTTGATGCTAATGTGTATCTAGCAGGTTTTTCTTCAAAAAGAAATCAACCAGTGAACTTGTTCAATACAATGCATTGCCATTTTAATAGTTTGGGGATTTGAAGCCCTATGGAACACATCATATAATGTGTAATGCCTCTAGAAAAAACTTAGGGAGGTTCACATGGCTTTCTAGGTGCATGCACTTTAAGAGTGATGAATTTTAATTATATGATTTTTAATTATTTAAATATGATACATTTACAAGAGTTGGCATTAAATATTATACATAAGCATGTGATATGGATGAACATGATGAAGGAAATTTAGTTAAATCATAAAATTAAAAATCAAAAAAATACTTAGAAGGACCAAATAGTAGTATTACTTCACTAATATGGAATGGGCTTAGAAAAAGACACATGGATGGAAGATCATTGTATGAAATCTTAGGATGCCAAGGTTTAATTATGGAAAGGGTTGGCGACCGTTTGGGATGTGACCGCCAATGAGTGTCCTCGAACAGGATTTAGGTGCTTGCTGGTCTCTGGCAACACCAAGGCCCAGATACCTCCAAATAGACTGAGTAGTTAATGTGAGTATGTGTGTGTGCTGTTGCGGCATGCGGTTGTGTGAAATGTAACGATTGCATTGTGTGTAAATTACAAATGACTTGCTTTAAAGAGATTCAGCCAACTTTGCCAAGTACTGTGAGTTGTTGAAAGTTTCCTATTTTGTTCAACTGCCTAATCTATGCGGTCCTTATAATACCTACTTGTAACAAATAAAATTTTGCAAAAACATTTGAGCACAACTCCGCAATCTACTCCTAATTTTCCCCAGAGAAAGAGATAGTTCCACAAGAAAACTAGAAATAGAGCAAGATTCGATGGAAATAAGCAGAAAAGAAAAGAAAGCAGATTTGTGTAGACCTCAAATATTTAAACAAGGTAAAATGACACGAGTAAACACTTCGCAATAAAGCTATCCCAAATTCAATATCTACGAATTGTTCAAACTTCCAAGGCTCAAACAAGCAATATCTTCAAGACAATCCTACTATGCTACCAAAAATTGCTGCGTAAACTACCACGTACGAGACTCCATTTTGACTAGATAATAGATGTCAACGATTGCATTCAAACAGAACCTTTAAAAGACTTGACAATTTCTGATTGAAATACCACGGGAATTCACTTTAAAGATAAAAAGAAGCTATTTTGGTCCCATCAAAATACCAAAGATTTTCTGAACCCTCTCGACTACTGAATTGTTCAACGGCATGACTACAAACAGAGGCTCTCTTACAACAATCCCAATAGCAGTTCCCACACGTTGCACAATAACAAAATTTACTACTAAAATGCTCTTAAGGCTTTTAAACACAAGCGCTTCTATGGTAAAATTTTAAGAGAAATTCTTATCCGGCAACAAGAATAGTAAAAGCAATCTAAAAATCCCAAAATTACTTGCCAAGGATGATACTATCTAAACCACTAGCTAAACAATTTAAACAAAATAAAAAATAAAATACATAACTAAAAGGACCATGACAAAGAGGCTGAAATATTTTCTTTAGCAAGCCATCTCACAAGCAATCTTCTTTACAAATCTTCTTTACAAATGCTCTTCTCAAGACCCAAAGTGTGTCTTCAAGTAAGAGCCTAAGTGTAATCCCAATGTCTTCTCAAAAGTGTGATATATGAGACCCCCATCTCCTCTTACCCCTAAAGCCTTTTTATAAGGTTCATAAGGTAGTTACATTCCAAAATATCCTAGCTAACTTTCCTCCCAAGTAAGGAGGTTACAACTTACCCATTTAGTTAGGAGGAAGTTATGTAGTTAGGAAGTTATACATAAAGTTAGGAGGAATTTATGTTAACATTAATATTTGTAAATATTATAAATTATAAATATTTTATGTAATGTGATATTACAAATATTTTACAAATAGTTTAACATTAATATTGCAAATAATTTATGAGTAGTAACTTATATATATAATAATGTTTGAAAATTAATATTTTAAGAATGTTTTAAGACTTGGAATAATTAAAGGTAAGTCTTCAGCCCATCACTTGGAATAATTAAATTATTGGTAAGTTTCGGCGATGGATTAAACTGCAACTCCAGCATTAGTTGAAATATCTCTTGCTCTGCGGATTCGGTTATACACCTGCCTTAGCGTGCCTTCGTGTCTTTGTTGCCATGTTCTGTGGATCGGTATGCAATATCGAATGCTTCGGCATCGGGCATGGCTGCTGTTTCAGATTACAAGTTGCAGGGGCAATTGACATTTGTGATTACCATTTTTCACCTCTTGAAATTTTGAAATCAGTTCCCGGTTATGATGTTGTTTCTGTTTTCAATCTTGTTCCAGCAATTACCCTGTTTCAGTATTCTCTAAGGGCGCACAACCACGAAATTCGCCGAATTGTTTAAAAATAGTGCTGAGGCGGGTAGGGTTTGCTGGTAGAACAGCAACACTACCAACGCAGACTGCCGTGTAGAACAAGAGCTCGCTTTTGCCACAGCAGTGCTGGAGAAGAGGGTGATTTGAAAATGAAGAACAAAACATGATTCTGTCTCTGCCTGTGGGTGAGGGTTTCATTTTTTTTTCTTTGCTACTGCATCCATGGCAAAGGGGTTTTGTCCTTCAAGGATTTGGCCGTGCCCATGGCGATGGCAGTTGTGTTTTTTTTTCTTTTTTTCTGGTGCCCGCCTGTGCCGTGATAAGCACCGCGCGGTTGGCGGTTCTGCACTTCCGCTGCTATTGTTAAAACACGATTTGATGAAAGAACTGACATTTTTCTGGACTATTTTTCCATTAGTTGCAGCAGGAGACGCTTGGGCTGTGTTTGAATGTTTATTGTGGAATTTCTAACCACAAAAAATAAAGGCGAAACAAAACAATACGCAGTCTGCAACTTCATCCAAGGGCCATTAAATACGGGAGTTAAATCGAAAATAGGAGAAAAATTAATCAGAGAAAATGACCATGAATTCATCGATCTTTTCTCCATCCTCTGTTCTCCATTTTCAAAGCCACTTTATTTTTGCTTTTTTTGCATTTTTTTTACAGATCTGAAACCTTCCGCAGTTATGCGTGTCTGAACCAGGGTCACGATTTGAATTTGTTTTCAATGGAAAAATTTAGAATACAGGCCTGTGTTGTTTATGGAATAATCTTTGTTTTTTGGTTTTGCTGTTTTTATTTTTTCAGAAATTGTAACTCGTATCTTTTCCATTTTCGTGACCCTCAGCCTGGGTAACCTTTGAAGCTGGAACCAACGTTTCTTCATATTAAGAATTTTACTGTTTATTCCTTCAAACCTTATTAGTGCCTCCTTGAGAGAGTAAAAAGAAATGCTGCGGTAGTATATCCTCTCTTCTTCTTTTTCAAAAAAGAAAAATATATATTTTTGGACTATTGTTTGTAGCAACATGATTATTCCTAGTATTCTTTGTTTTCCCCACCATTATTCCATTATGGGCCACCCCCTAAATTCCATACCAATGATATGAAATAACATATTCACATTCTCCTATTCTTACAATAATGTTCAAGATGACTCTTACTGTTCCATGGAATGGCCAAATGTGCCAACAGAAAGATAAACAATCATATAAAGTAGCAAAAAAATAGGAAATATTATGTGCAAGTTAAATAGATGAAGAAGCCATACCTTAAAAGTAGATGAGTCTTATACTTATAAGTCTATATATTTTTTGAAATACCCAAACAAATCTACCATAGAGCCTCATAACATAGATGATACTTATTAGGTGTTTTTTAAATGCTTGCAAGGATGGTAATTGTATTTTTATGAATTGCCGAATAATTACTCCCAAAATAATATATAGAATAAAGTATAACGAATCATGAATCAACATTTTCTAAATCTAATATTTTTATAAGATTTGGAGTACTATGAAATGGATTTGTTGGGAGACAATGCTAGAATAAAACTTGGAGCACTTTAAAAAATTTTAAAAAATAAAAAGAGATTATAAAAATAAAATAAGATTTACTTAGAGAAATTAACTAGCACATGTCATTTTGAAATTTGGAAGGAATGAAATTACCATATTGTAAAATGTTGGACAAATAATGTAGATTATAGAATGTGGCTTAGCAGTTAAAGTCATTAGAATTAGCAATGTTAAAAAGTTGTATATCAAGGTTAGGAATGGATTAGAACCATCATCATCATCAACATTGTAGACTTGTCTCAACAAAATGGGCTTAGCTGCATAAGTTCTCTTACCTCATTTATGTATATGAAGAGCTAGACCCTTATCTAGTTGTAATTTCTTCACATCATCTTCAATCATTTTTCATGTCTTTTAGCATCTTCCTTTCAAAGACTTTTCCAAAATAGTGATGCAACAAACTTTTTCAATAGGCTCATTATCTGATCTTTTTGCTCATGCCCTTACAACCTAAGACATCATTCCTATAACTTGTTTGAAATGGAAGCTACCCAAAGCCTTCCTCTAATGTATGTATTATGCATGTTATCTCTTCTTGTAACATTCAACATCCATCTATGCATTTTCATTTCTATCACATTGATTTGTCATCCATGTCTCTTTTGTACCACTCAATATTTAGCATGATATAAGAGAGTAAGCCTAATTCTTGTCCTCTAAAATTTTCCCTTTTGTTTTATTAGATTTTTTTATCACATAAGACACCAATAGCCTATTTCCATTTTGATCATTCGGCCTTAATTGTATTTCTTATATCTTTATAAATTTCACCATCTCATTTGAGGATTAATCTTAGGTAACAAAACTCTTTGCAATGAGAAAATTTTGACCTTGAATTGTTACTTATATTTTACCTTAGTTTATGCTTTTATTGAAACTGATTTTCACATATTCTATCTTCCATCTACTAATTTTTAAGTTTCGTGATTCTAGAGCATGTCCCTCCTTTTACATTTTAGAAACAATAGTATCGAACTATATCCACCAACACAATATTATCTACCAATAGCATACACCAAGGGATTTCATCTTGTATTTGCTTTGTTAATTCATTTAGAACTATATAGGTGATAATCTTAATTTTAATTATTTTCTTCTTAGACTGAATGATGATATAATAAACTCTATCATGATCCTTGGTTGATCTCAAAAGATTCCAAGTAACACCTAGTTGCACGTAAAATTTTTTGTTAATAAAATCTTCTTTTTACCTATTTAAAAAATTTGCAAAAGAACATACAAATAACTATAAGTAAGAAATTTGGATTATAAATTCTGGGAATAACTTCTCATTATTCAGCTCAATGTTGAATTTGATTCTAGTTTCCATGAAAACTGATTAACATTAATGCAGAAAAACTACTAAAAAAACTAGAACATGTCATTAAGGCTAAGGATAAAGAGTTTCAAAAAGAAACTCAATGAAATATATCAAGTTGTGAAGAATTTAGCAAGAATAAAAGTAGCACAACAATTGTCAACCAACAGATATTTAAGGGTATCCATGAAATAGTGAACATTGGCTCTTAATAAATCACACCTTTGACCAAAATAACTATATAACTTGCCAAAGTATAGGTATAGCTTTAACAACACATAGATTATGAGAAGATGAGCTGTTTGAACCAATGAAGATTTATGAACATTGAAAGAAAAAAAATTATAACATGCATGTAGCCACACATCACTTTTCCATTGTTACTCTCATTTAGAGAAAGATTCACAGAGCACACTAATGGTTGTCTCACATGCTAACAAATTTGTAGTATGTTGTAGGCATGTGACCTGCATCCTACAGTTCACAAGTTCAATCCTAATATGTTCCTGTTGAGATGTACAAGCATTGTGCGAAAATGGGTTAAAATTGAACTAGTCAAATAAATCCATAGGTTCTAGCATGTGAAAAAATTTTCACTTTCAATTTTATTCAAAGTATTGCATAGTATGTGTATTACAACCATTAATCATTTAAAAGAATCCTTTAAAAATTACTATTAGAACTATACTATTCAACAACATTTCGGAACATATCCAAAGACAGGCACTTGTTTAACAATTAATTGAATCACCAATGAACATAATCTTCAAAATATAAGTGAAATAAGAAACTATAGCTAACACCATAACTATTTCCATGAACTACTTGCTAAACAACTATTTCATTTATCACTCAAATCTTACTAATTCCCTTAGTAGTTTCTATTTGTGGGAAAGGAGATAGTTATAGCATAGAAAAATAAGGCCTTGTATTCACATGTGAAAGCCTTCCCTTGGAATTTCTTAAAAACCTTTGGGATGCCATTTGTTATCCTTCAAATGAAAATAAGGATAAGTACCAACAATGTAAAAATGGAAAGACGAATACAAAAATTTTACAAAATATCAAAAATAAAAAATGGCCTTACTTAGCTAGCATAGGTTTGATTGGAATTCCTATCTAAATGGATAATGATGTTAATAAATACTCCATTCCTTTAGTCACAATGTTATGAACAAGAATGTTCTGAAGACTAGTAAACAAGTAAAGAATAAGATGCAAGGAAAAGCCTAGTGTTCCTTGGTATAATTTAGATTCCATATGAATTAGTGGAATTCTTTTTTAATGACATTCATAAATATTGATTGGAAACCATCTTTAATCCATAGACTAATCTTTCGCTTTTGAAATTAAATTTACTCAAAATTTTGATTATGCTCATATGCTAACAATTGGAATGATACTTTCAAACTATACAAATCTAGCAAGAAAATGAATGATATCTTGACTTCATTAATTCACCCTCTCTACTACAAGTATAAATTGATTTCTTACTTCAACACAATCAAAAAGGAAATTTTAAAAATAAATTTACAAGAATTCATCATCCATATAGGGAAAAGTATTCCCCTTAATAATTAAATTAAATTATTAAAATGCTCAAGATCTAATTAGAGTTAAAAATTATTAATTAAAAGTTCTTTGAAAATGTAAATGCAAACATAATTAATAAAAAATATAAATTTAATTAGATAAATATTTCACAAAATAAATTGATCCTTTGTTCAGCCACCATAAACCGTGTACTTAACAAATGTTAAGCAACAAGGATGCTATTAATATAGGCCATGTACCAAAACAAATATTACCTATGTAGTAAAGCAATCCAAAAGATAGTATATATTTTCATTGTGTGCTTTAAAAATCAATAATAAAAAATAAAATGCAAACATTGAAATATAAAATTATCATGACTTATAAAAATGAAAATGAAGAATTTTTTATTAGATTCATGAAAATCCTCAAAGTGTTTATTGTAGTTGAGAAATATCATATGACTTTAGTGAGTGCTGATACCAAATAGAAGGCAGGGAGGGGTGGGGGGATGGTGGTGGTTGTGGTGGGGGAGAATGTGAGAACTAAAAATAATTATAAGATGATGGAACAAGATATAATGAGAGTGGAAAAGCTGGTTGCAACCATATTATAATGAAATAATATCATGGTGAGGGCATCAACTTCCTACATAGTTATTGGTTCTCATCAGCATCAATTCAATCTCCAAAATGTTCTCATTCTTGTGGAGTTAGCCAGCCTATAGCATACCCACTACCACTTCACACCATATGAAAGCTAATAACTAAATCAACTTGATGAATATCAAAAGCCTTTATGGTTGATGTAGCACTAAGTACTTCCAAGATTCCAAGAGCCTCTATATTTTATGTAGAACCCTCTTTGTCCATCCATGTTAGTACCTTAAGTTATCTTAGTGATAGTGGTCATTAATGTATGATCAATGTGTATGCGTGTTAATATGTGTGTTTTAAGTTCTTGGTGATAATGTGATTAATATTAACATTAAGTTTTCTATGTTAATTAAGCACACTAATCTTGTCTAGCTAGTGGATAGGTACCATGGATTTGAGAAACACATGAATGATAGAACAGGTATAAGTATGTGATATTTTATTAAGTTTTATTGTTATTGTCCTTGATAGTTGCGTAGGTTGTCAAAATGTGAAAGGTCAAAACTGTAGTGTAGACCTCACACTACTTTTCTTATGTTAGATAGGAGATTTTTTAGCAATGACCATGACTTTGAAAGTCCAAAAGGTTGCACTCTAATAGATTTCAAGTGTCCAAGTAAGTGAAAGCACTACAAGTAGAAGTCTAAGTGCTAGGAAAAGACTAAATTTCTTTCCTCTTAACTTTGAACATAGAATGACATATTAGAGTACATTGCTTTCCCACTTCTGATAATAGAGAAGGGACAAAATACCATGTCAATTATTTTTAGGAATAATGTATGAGAAATTCTAAAAGTAGAGTTGAATTGGAAAAAATGGTACAATCAACTCATCTTGACAACCAAATCAAATCACATGTACATAGGTCACCTTCAAGAAAATAACCAAAATCCATCCACATTCGCCATCAAAAGATCTAGTAAAAAGCAATGGACAAGTCAAAAGTTGTAGATGAGATTATATCTTCTTCAATTCTTCTAGTAGCAGATGAACATCACTACAAAATGAGGCAAAACTATCATGCTTCATAGGATATAGTGGATATGTTCTAGATAGCTTTAAATAATAAGTATACTATGGAGTTCATTTATCTGCTAAAATGTTGAACAAACTTTGTATAGAAAGGGGAAATGCCATCACCTGAAGAGAAATTACCAAAATTTGGCTTACATATATGCAATCATTCTAGTATTTGGAGGGAGAAGTAAACCTCTAAATTGGATGACTTGGTCATAACTCTTGGAATCTGTAAAAAGGTGGTTAGTAGTATAGGCAATAGTGATTTACACTAAGAAGATAATAGGGTCAACAAGAACCACCACTTGTACATGTTCAACAACCAGAACAACCAAAGGTGTAGCATTCTCATTCTAATTTCAATGAAGAGGGTATCATATATGTTTTTTATATCCCCACAAGTAGAAAACACTATGAAGCTTTTCAATTTTTGAAGGATTTTAAGCCCAATAAAGTTGGCTAGACAAGCATGCATGGTTAGAAAGTAACTCATTAAGTAAGGGATGAACTCTAAAGAATTTAGAGATTAACTAGAACTATGCAAAACCTCATTTGAATGATTGAATCTCATAGAATAAAAGCCACTTGAGATACTACTACTAGTTCTTAGGATGCATTTTAATTTTGCATTAAGTTTTCATTTGAGCACTCCAATTTCCCCATAAATAATTAATTTTGTTATGTAGTGGTAGTCCCAAAACCATTCAAACTTATAAGGTATGTGGATCTATATAAAGTGCATTACTAAGTTGGATAGTTTTAATAGTTAGGCTCCATTTTGTAATTACCAAAAAAAACTTAAACCTTAAACAACCAATAAAGAAGTGTTTTTCCTATCCATATATGATGTACAAAATGAAGCAATTGAATGCATTTCTCCTAAGTTGTATCTATTGCATTCTACACATACATCTTCCATATTTTCCCTTACATTTGCATAAGGCATTTAACACATGACTATCAAAGGATAGAAAGTGACTACCAAGATGTGGATGCAACACTATTGATAAAACAATCAAATGATTGTAACATATAATACATCTTCTCATCTTTATAAACATCATCTTAATCATTGGCAACAATGAAACAAGTATTGAAAAGATGAAGAGGAGTTTGGCAAAAGAATTTGATATCACTAATCTAGGGTTGATGAGATATTACCTAGATACTGAAGTATTACAAATGGAGAATTGAATCATATTCACATAAGACAAGTACATGAGTAATCTTCTGGAATTATTGAAAATGATAACAGCCAAAATAGTCTCCACTTCAATGGAACAAAACATGGATTGAAATAAGATGATAATTCTCCAAATATAGATGCAACATTGTCTTGAAATATTTTTAAATGTTTATTCATTGGATACATGAAAGCTACATGGCTAAACCCAAGAATACTCATTACAATGTAGTAGCATCATGATAAGATGCTTGATGAAGACACAAACATTGGATTGGTATACAATAGAAAAATGTATTAAAACTACAAGCATGTTTAGAGTAAAACCATGATGGATGCTTGAACACAAGGCAATTAACATTAAGTTACTTAGCTTTCTTTGGAGGAAGTTACATTTCTTTTATACAAATATGATGCTTGGGTTGGTATGCCCTGTTTGGTGATGAGTGACAAGGTATCCCTACACTCACCCATACGAATATGAGTGTTCACGCATGATCTAGTCGAACTCTGTAGATAGGCTAGTTGTGGTATCTAGATAGTTACACATTGATCATAGTTCATTGTCTTCCCACTTGGACTAGTATTTTCTTTGTCATGTATGGTTTAGTCCAGAGTAAGGTGTATGATGTGGTCCTGACCTAGTGCTACTCCTAGAGACAATGGAAAATAACCTTGTTTAAGCTAATAGGGAATGAGAAGAAAAATCTAAGCTAGCCTAAGTGTGATGAGCATTTGTCCCTAATCATACGCATACATATTGGACCTCGTGTACTACTTCTGGAATTACCAAGTGCATGTTACTTAAGCACTCCTAGATACGCTACTAGGATACCAAGTCATCACACTTAAATGCTCATGATTAAGTCATACTCATTCTATGTTTAATAATAGGGATAGTAAATGATGATAAAGAAATATTACTTAAGAAAACAATAAATGAAAATAATAATTAAGAAATTAAAACTAAGTGAATGTTGCAATGATGGAGTAATCACGATCTTTATTGTTGATCATGTGCATGTCCAAGTACATCACACTCAAATAAAGGTTCCATACAATTACAATCATCATACTATAGGCATGCACTAGGGGAAGAATTGAAATGAACTAAAAATGAACAAAAAGACTCTACTTCTACACTTACTTCTTTCCTCTTCCTATGCGCCCAAATGTGTATTTATAGGCTTACATAGGAATCACGATATCGTGTATCCGATATCGTTATCCAGGCCATGATATCACATACCTTATATCATGGATTCAATATTGGAGCCTGGAAAATCATGATTCATCATATCCCCTTGACCAAATGAAAACTCATCCTCAAGTCAAACAAATAAGAACAAGTTCAATTGATTACATAGTGGATAGGTATGGGATTATTGACTAACTAGGAATTCATTCATGTTGTAGTGGAGAATCGAACACAACAAAATTTGGACATAGATACAAAATTAAGAAAAGAAAAAATTTTGTTGGAACTCATGTGGTTCTTGGTGTTAGTGGTTCCTCCATGGGTCTCTTCCCCTTATCTTGTGCTCCAGGTTTTGGAAACTAATGGCTCTAAAGGAGTGCCTAGAGCTTTTCCTCTTCGATTTGTGGATCCTATGCCATCCATGTTAATGTTCTAATGTTTGATGGAGTTAACACCTCCCATGGACATAGCAGTTTTGGGAACATTTGATTGGCCTTGACGTACCAAGCCGCAAATAGCCGTCATTCCTCTATAGAGGCTCTGGCTATATCCTTGTATTCCTGGTAATCCGTGAGCCATCAAACCAAATTTACCATGACATCATTTTATCCCTGGTAACTAGTTTTGACTACCTCTAACTCAGAATTTTCCAATTCTAATTTTTGTAGCGTCTTCTTGTGCTTAGAAAATTCTATTTCATATTTTGCATAGGTGGTAGCTACCTACTTTTCTAATTCTGTTCTTAGGCATCCTGCTATCAACATGGCCAAGTTGGCATACTACAATTTTGCTAGCTCCATGTATTCTATAAGATCCTGTATTTGTAGGTCCCAAATTTTAAGTTATGCTTGGTGGACGAATGCATAGGTATCCAATATGGCCTGCTAATCAGCGTGTTGAGCACTAAAGGTGTTAATGTGGACTTTGGTCATATGGACTTCTTTTTTAATTACTTACTTGTACATTCCCACCTAGTCTCTAAAATGTTTCTTAAGTTTTTTATGTCACTTGGCCTCATTTTTCCATGCACTTATTTCAATTGTCATCTTTTGATGGATTGTGGGTACCTCCTCCATTGGGAGGGTGTGTTTTCTCTAGCCAAGTGATTCATGTCCTGGTTGACCCTGACTAATTATTCTCGTAACAGCTAAAAATTTTCCTCAAGAACATTCATTTGTTTTTCTATTGTGGTATCTAGAGATTATCAGCAGCAAGTTGTTTATTCTCCTCTTGTAAGGCCTTGAGTGCTTTGACATGTGCATATGTTTGAGCTTATGCCTTGGAAGCATCCTAATTGGCCTTCTCTTTTTCCTCTACCACTTTTTTATTTTCTGCTAGCAATATGTTCAGTTTCTCTATCTAGAAGGACTCTAATTGGTCTATGGGGATGAATTGAGATGGGTCCCATTGTGCAACTTATAGGGTGACGATCTTTTCTAGGAGTCTTTCTAACTCTACCTCTGCATGCTTAGCCTTGATCTCTACCATGACCAACTTCCCTTTTGTGTAGATGAGGTCTAACTAAGTTGCTGTGACATCTTGAGGGATGTTAAATAGGGACATCATCACTTGTCCTATCTGTAGCAACTAATCTAGAACATCCTCATGCTTCGCAGGAGTCATTGAGGGACCAACCAAAGTTTGAGCGTCGTGTGCTCCTGTAAAATCAGCTGGTAGCACAATAGGAACATTGAATGATTCCTTTATGTGATTTGTGACCACTTTTATAGCTCTCGCCTCATCTTGGTGCTACATGACCACTACTGTGCCATGTTCACTAGTTTCTAATTAGACCTGAAATGATGTAGCGTTCCCTGAGATCTGTTATGACCAATGTGATTCCCCTCCTTCAGTTTGGATTAATACCTCACCTTGTGCATGATCAATTGAGACCATGGATCGTACAACATTGCCTATGACCCTGAAGAGATTGGTCTCATCACGGCTTCCCCAATTGACCGTTTCAGCAATGGCCCTGAGATGGATCATCAACGATTGATAGTCTTGTGGCGATGGTGGCAGTTGGTCTTGCTGGCTTGTGCTGGGCCCCACTTCCTGTTGTTGACTAGGCATTATGCTTGGACGTTGGCTAGGCCTTGCAGTTTGAGGTACAATGGGCCCCACCATCTATTCTTGTTTAGGATCTAATGTCTCACTAGCACTTTTCCTTGGGGCTGGTGGCTTCAGCAATTTAGCAAATGAATCATTTTGGGCCTTTTTGGGGATGTCATTGGTGTACCCTAGAATTCTAGCATGCCAACACAACTTCCTGATGAGATAGGGGAAGGGCAATGCAAACTTCCCCATCTTGTGTTCTTCAAACTGCCTCAAAATTTCTATAAGATACAGAAGAGGTAGGTTGGCATTAACCTTGCCCATCAAGATAGCACTTCCTCTAGCTACATATGTGGAGATTCTATTTAATCCTTTTGTATATGTGCCGATTTTGAAGTAGATTCTCTCTTCAAGTGTTAGCTCTCCATATGCTTTGTCTTCCTTGTCGTATGTCCTTTTCAACCATATCTTCTGTGCATTGACATCAGAGTGAGTGGACAAGTGAGCAACTTTTGGCCCTGTATTCAAAAGATTCAACACATCCGAAATGGCTTTGGTAGAGAAATCCACAAAAATGCCACCAATATCAATGGTGGAGCCTTCTTATTTATTGTGCCAAAATTGGTACATCTCTCCTAGGTACCTATCACCACTTTTAGAGAGAATAGGCCATAGTGGAAACCCTTTAACTTGGTCCTTGAATACTTCAGGAACAAACTCAGTGAAAGGTCCAAAGTTAAGTTCCACTATCACAAATGCTGACATGGATCTTTCATGAATTGCCTGAACACACTTTAGAGACAACATGAGATGTTGTCCCTATTTAGGTGCTCTATCGACTCCACCTCTAGCATGTCCCGATTGTATGGTAATAGGAGGTTCCTGATGAATACTAAATGGTTATGCCTCCTATTCCATACATTACTTGAGAGATTCTTGAACTTTGCCTCTCCTTGGTTATTTGGATGCACCTTGAGAGGGTCCTCCTTGTTGTCCTCTTTTAGGAGCCATTTGCAATCACATGAGGCCGACTATTAGGAAGGTTACTTACAAAGTTTGATTTATATCTTAATTTTTGCCTTTAATGAATTCGTTTCTTGTTTAGTGTGATTTAGAGCTAGAAAATATTATGAAAATGTCTTGTAAAAGTTTTCATATTGGGCCCAATTTAATTAGGTGGTTCCAAAAATTAATTCTCATGGTGTGGATGAAGAGATAAAATTAATTTGGCAACATGTTTAACATTTTTAAGGTCATTTACCCTTTATGATATCCTTCAGCTAATGATGAATTTAAAAAAAAGTATGTGCAACTTGGAGCATATCCTTCCCTCACGAGTAAGTTAAACACTCTAGGTTTAGATAGGTTCAATTGGAATGGGAATCAAAGCATTAATGAGCAAGTTATGGATGTTTGAATGAGAGGTGTGCAAGCTAGAAAATTCATGGAAGAAAATTTGAACTCCCCTCACATGAATAGTGCAAAATGATGTTGACATGC
>MNCI01019589.1:6162-16852 GCA_015680685.1 Gnetum montanum
CAGAGAGAAAGAAATTAAAATGCTTAAACTAAAACTGACTAACTTCCTAATTGTCAATGATAAGCTAAGATATTCAAGCTAAGATATCAGGGGTAAGATATCTTAGCTACTAAAAAACATGATTCATCAACTAGCAAGGTCATTGCAAATCACCAGATCAAAAATTTTTGTACATTTATTTTATTACTACTAAATAATTTTTATTTTCTGTGAACTTATCCTTGTATTAAAATATCCAAAGATAAATACTGTCTTTTGTTGAAAATTCTACAATATCTTTACCTAAGAGCTAAAACAGATGATCACAAGAGAGCTTTATAAAATCATACAATGTAGCATCTCTAAGAGAAAAATAATAACATAAGATTTTTAGCTAAACACATTATTTATGATTATTAATCATGAATCATTTGACTAGCTACATCAACAAGCATGCATTAATGCAACCTTGTTGACATAGCCCCATTGATGTATGGTTTGATGCATCGATGTAGTATCATGTCATGCATATATAAATGCACGTACCCACCACATTTATAGCACATTATGTCATTAGTATAGCAAAGTTCTTGCAGTTTTCTTTTATTGAAGTTAAAATATTTTCTAAGTGCCCACAGTAGGACTTCAACCAATTGTATGGATTCTTATTCGAGCATCATTGTACTTGGACACATTGATCATTGCAGCACTTAAAATAAATTCATGTTTATTTTCATGCAATTTACATTGATATCTTTAGTTAATAAATGCACTTAATAACAAACACATAAGTATGACCACTTTGAACATACCATTTAACGCTTATTAGGCTAGTTAGGTTAAGCATCGTTAAGTAGTCAAATAGTTAGTTTTCGAATTGATTATCCTTACTTCCATACTTAGATTAAATAAATAACTAAAAATATAAAAATATAAACAAATATCATATGCCTTGGCTTACACTTAACCATACAAATGAGCCTGCACAAGTGAAAGCCAAGAAAACAACAATCATAATTCCCATGTTACTATGTGTTGATGCATAAATTTTGAGCATGCTAACACCTGTGAAAACTCGTTTTAGGAGACTATTGCATAAGGCGCCTCCTTGTATGGGTAGGAATAGTCTCACATGGAAAGGGCTATGTGACAATAATAATAATAATAATATTTTAAAAAAAATATTAAAAGTTTTAAATTTAANGTGGCTGCTTCTGCCTTGGAGATGGCGTAGAGAAAAATCTGTCTCTATTATTTTTGAAAGCAAATAAATAAAAAACAAAACAATGTTAATGCTATTTGTGTTGCATGTGCATGCAATTTATAGGCAGAAAGAAAGAAAGACTTCTGCCGGCACACCTCTAAAGAGGCCTTGCTCGAGTTGCTGTCTGCTGCCACGGCTCTTCTGTGCGCCTGTCAGACTGTCATGTGTCGTCAGAGGGACTGTCTACTGTTGTCTGCAGTCACTCGCATTGCAACTGCGGCCGTCACTATGATGCACCGTCCAGTCTAGAGAGACTGTCTGAGATCGCCGCCGCAGGTTGTCCGTCAGCCGTTTGCATGCATTCAATGTCAGAAAAGAGGCTCCGCCCGAGAGAAGAAACGTGTCTATTTCTGGATGCAAAAAGAAAGTAAAACCGCCCTTCTACACTTGCTGCTGTGGCAGACAAGCCTTCGGGCGGGCAACGTTGTGTATTGTCTGTGGTTGACGAGAAGCCGGCGTTGCTGCTCGTCCCGCCTGCAGGAGAGAGAGAGATTTTGTTGCGTAGAGAAGAGGCTCTGCTCCTTGGTCCTGCCCTTTTCGCCTGCGTTTCCCCGCTGTTTATAGCGGCCTGCCTATGGGAGAAGAAACCCGTCAACCGCCATGACGTTAGTTACCACGCCTCACCCATTACCCGTCGGTTACCCACGTTGTTGTAATGATCATGACCTCTGCATCTCTGCTCACGATCTCGTGGCTGTTGCTGCCACTGTTTTGTGCTTCTTCCTTCAGCCACATCTCCTACAAATGCCTCAGTTTGGTGCTGTGCCATTTTTTGCAATCCTTGCGAAAAAAGGGGAGAGAGAGAGTGCAGCAGCAGCGTAACAAAGTTTTTTTTGATTTTGATGTGTAGCTGTGAAGGCCTGGCCTAGACTGCCTGCCGTCGACGCAGCGGAGTGTCCTATGCCTTCAGTGGTTGGCGTATCCATGCCACATTGAACAATGTGTTCAATGCACCATGTGTAGAATTCTTCACCTCTGTTGATGCGTAAATTTTGGACACGCTGCCAACACCTGTGAAAACTCGTTTTAGGAGACTATTGCCTAGGGCGCCTCCCGTATGGGTACGAAAACCCAGGAATAGTCTCAGCTGGAGAGGGCTATGTGACAAACAATAATAATATTTTAAACAAAATAAAATAAAAGCTTAGATTTAATTTAATATTTAAGTACTTCAATTTAATTTAATATCGGAAACTTAGAATAATTTGTATAATTTACAAAATGATAAATAATTCAAATATTCAAATAGCGCGAGGCAGAAGTCATCTTAGGCGTAGCAGCGGGGCAGGGTCTACGTGTTGCAGCTAGGCAGGGTCTGTGTGCAGCCGTGGGAATAAGATTGCGAGCCGCCGACGCCACGGGGAATGCAAGCACTCGAGCCGCTGCAGCAGTACGTCAGCAAGATACTGGAATTCTGTAGAAGATGATTGTTGGTGGTGGACGGATCGAAATGCTCAACTTCAAAGAACGTGATGATCCCTTCAGTAAACATGTATGTTTTAATGCAGCATTCAGATTTCTGCCGTTGCCTCTTTGTCTTCACATGATTTATCTTGCACAAGTATGTGGCATCATGTGCGTAATCTCTTGTGATTTATCTTGCATAGGTGTCAGGCATCATGTACGTAATCTCTCGTAAACCACGCGTGGAGCAGATTGTGCAGGTGCGGGTTGCAGCGAAGGCGGATGGGCTGCAGCACGTGTGGGCGACGACCGAACAGATGGCTGCGCAGTGAGGAAACCAGCAGCAGCGGGTTTGAGAGTAGTGGCGGCGCGGACAGTGGAAGGCGCGGTTGTGGCTATGATTGTGGCTGCAGAAAAACAGAGGGTGCAGAAGGAGCGCAACAGAATAGATCTAGCCTGTGGGAGAAGCGTCGGAACGGATGACTGCGTGGGCGACGTCGGAACAGATGGCGCTGTGCGTCGGCAGACCAAGGTGGTGGCGTAGGCGGCGGACCAAGGTGGCGGCGAAAAACAGGATACTGCGGGTGGGAGAATAGAGAGAGGTTGCTGTTTCGCATGCGGCCGGGGCAGAAAAGGATGCGCAGCGGCAGGCGGAGAAAAATAGCGGCGACGGTGAAAAAGAAGGGAGGCCGGTGTGCAGCGGACGTGGAGGCCGCGATGTGGAGGCTGCGACCTCGGTTGTGTCCAGATCTGGCTAGGAGGCGGCAGGCGAACGGATGTCTGCGTCGGCGGCGGGTGAACAGATGGCTGCACGGACGACGGCTGAACGACACCCTGAAACCCCCCGGGTCCAAAAACTGGTGTGAGCAAGGCCGGGTCTCCTCTTTTATAGCAGCGGAGGCTCTGGATGGACGAAACCTAACCCTAATTGCTGCCACCTTTACCACGTCGAGCTACCTAAAAAATAAAAATAAAAATCACAAGGAAAACAACCATAAGTTTATAGTTTATTTTATTTTATTTTTAACGAGCTAATGAAGCCCACCAGTGCGTGGACAATGGCCATGTGAGACCTCATGGTGTTCTATTTTTTAATTTTAAAATTTTATATTTTATGGTTATAAATTGGATTGGTTCAAACAAGGCCCTATGCCTAGCATGGGTAAAGTTGGCCTCAACAACCTTATTTTTAAAAAAACCATAAATAAATGCTTTAATGTGGGTTCTATCGAGTTGCAGGATGCATGGAATTTCACGTAATTTCAGAAATAAATAAATGAATGCACCTAATGTGGGCACTATCAAGTTGGGTTGCAGGCATAAAATGTAATTTTGAACACCCTAATATCGTATTAGCAAAATTAACTCAAATGCTCAAAGTAAACGATAACTCAGCGCATGATTCCTATGGAAAACGACATGTTTCATCTTAACAGATAAAGGTGTAAAGTACGTTGACAGAATGGGAAAGGTATGTACTACTGCGCAGGTAATACACTATATGTCATTATTATAGTTTTAACACATCAAAGTTACCGTGACAGAAAAAAAGGCATCTCGTGAAGAGGAGTATAACTTAAACAAGAAGTTTACGAGTTTTATTGAAGCCTTGTGTAAGTGCGTAACAAACAAAAATTTTGCATTTTTGAGATGAAAGCTAAGATTAAAAGATGGTCTTAACCATTGCATTCTCTGAAAATGTTAACTATAGTCTTGTAAACCAAACTACTATAAAAAAATTGTTTTGCCTTGAAATATACAAGCTATAGGTGTACATAATGAATTGGCACAAGGCTTTTGCCCTACTAAAGGTAATAAATCACATCCACACAATAACATTGAGTAAGGTGTTTACATATTATATTTTCACCTTTTAATTCATCAAGAAGAAAGTTTTTTTTTAATCTTTAGATATATTTTACACCTTCAATAAGATACTTCATGTCTTTAGCCATTGTACCCCATGGAAATACCATCCTTGATCTTTTGTTTCCTCAAAAATTACTTTGGAATATATAGTTGTTGATTGTGGCCCCATGCCTAGCATGGGTGAGGTTGGCCTCAACAGTAATTATAAACATTCCTATAACCAATAGTACTATCACAATGGGACTTCTTATCAANCAACATCTTTCCAAGTTTTAACAAAACCAATAATATCAAAGCTATCAAAGAAGCTAATATTATTCAAAGAAATAGCTTTATTTGCAATTTCATGATCAATGTTAAGAAATTCAGACATCATTGTTTGTAAGTATAAAAACCATGAATAATAGGAAGAAACTCATGATTCAAAGATGTAATACAATGAAATATATAAGTAGAATGAATGAATAAGCTATAGAGATGATTAAGCTTCCTTAGAAAAGTAGGCATATCTTATTCAAAGTGTTCAAACTAATGATTTAATTTGAAGTAGAAGCAATACTTGAATGTTGTATGGATTTTAATACATTAACTTGTAAAGAAGAACATTTTGATCTTTTCATAAAATGTTCAAAGCTTTTTCACTTTAATGAGTTGATTAAAATATCATTCTTATCATACTTTTTTAAGAGTTTAATTGACCTTAATTATAGTGATGAGAACACCATAGCTATAATAGTGATAGTGCTATTAACATAACATGTTAGGTATAAGAATTGTAAATTTACTCTTATATTAGTTTTTTAACCAATTAAAATAAAATTATAATACCCAAAATAAGGATGCAATCATTTGATAACACCATGAAAATGTATATTTGTTATTTTATCATTTTTATGTATTTTCTAATCAAATAAAAATAATATAGGAAAGTAATAAACTTATGTGTTGTATTTCCTTGGTATGGCTTATGCACATATTTTGATGCAATAGGACAATACCATGTACGTGCATATATATAATTAAATAAAAAGACTCCTCATGTATGTCCTTAACCATGTTCTAAAAGGTCAAGAAAAGTTGAATCATCCAATATCGTAGGTCAAACCTACAAAGGTCATATCAAGAGATATGCATGTTATTACAATGTGCCCTTTTAGGACTTATTACAATAATTACATCATTTGTTACAAGCAATATCATCTTTGTTATGGAACAACATATTTGGGAATAGGAATGTGACAAACTACCCTCCTTAAGTTTTGTCCATCCTTGAATAAATCCATGTTAATGACAGTTCTTCATGCTCAAGTGCTCCCTCCATGCTGTAATGCCCTAATGCTTTTTTTCTCCTTTTGAAATGGGATTGAATATTTTAATGTTCTTCTAATTGTTCTACAAATAAAATATAAGTGAGAAGGATATTTAAGAAAAATAGATCTTATCATATCAAAAATTTACCTTAATCCCTAGGTAATAGCAAGAGCTGAATTAAAGATCTACCAACCACCAATCACTAGTTCTAACTAGGGTTACACAAAGTGCAACTCATATCTCTAGTTACCTAGGTAAAGGTAGGGAAAATCCTTTTTTCTACTTGCATTAGTTGAAAATATTTTACTTAATTAATTTGAAATATAAATTAAATAAACGATTATAAAGAAAACAAAAAATAAAAGTAAGTTAAGAAACTCCTTGATTTTTGTCAATCTCTAGGATCAAATGATGTAGTTGTAATTTTTTCATAAGGACTATATGGTTGTACAACCTTGTATAAGATGACAAGTGATGAGCAACGAGGTACCCTTACACCCAATCATATGAATCACAAAGCATTCACGCATGAACTGGTCGAATTCTATGGACTCTATAGTTTCTAATACACTAGTCTTCTAGGAAGTGAAACTTGTCCTAATGGTCATTCATTGTCTTCCCAATTATACTTATGATGCACATGGTATGGTTAAATGTAATCGACGCAAATGATTTTTATTGTTTTATGTTTTATGTTCTTTGGTGCTTAAAGTAGAAAGATGAAGTAATTTAACAACTAATTTAATTTAGCTAATTAACTAATCTCTAACTAGTCCTAACATAAGCATTCGATCTCACTTTCTATACATGTTCTAAACCCACATATCCATTACTAGGTTACCAAGCGCTACGCTAATGGACACATCAGGCAATAACACTACTGGGATTATCAAGTGAATATGTGTTTACACTCAAAGCGGTCGTACTTATGTATTTAATCTATTTAGCTTATCTTACTTAATCAGTTAATTAGCTTAATTACTGAGAAACATTGAATAAATAACTAAAAACATTAAATGCAGAAATAAAACATTTAAACTATCTAGAATGCTACAAGGTTTATCAAGAAGCTTGTCTTTATTGCATACACACTGGTGTGGTTTAGTACAACAGTGCTCGAATAAAGATCCATACACTTAATTACTCCTTCTGTGGGTACTTGGGAAAATATTCTAACTTTCAAATGAACAAACTGCAAGAGCTTTGCTACTACGATGACTTGAATCCCCCCATAAACATTACTATGAGCTCACATTTATAGTTTTTGCTATAAGACTACGTCGACAGGGCCCCATAGACATAGTAAACACTATGTTGACGTGGCCCTATCGATGGGGCAACACCACATAAATGGGGCTACATCAATGGGGGCTTATCAACCCAACACTTTGACAGTCATCATAGCCCCACAACTGAATGAAAACTCATCCTCAAGTTCCCTTACAAAATTGGAAAGTTCTAGGATTATTCACTGACTCTTGACAAAACAAATTGACTTGCAAAAACTAAGTACCTAAGTGTACAAATCAACATATTACAAATATTATGGTGTTCATCACACAAGATTGAACACCATGACATGAATACATAAAAATTTAACAACACATCCTCTAATGGCGTGAAGGTAGTGGAAAAGATTAGACAGTCCCAAGTGGTGAAGGCTCCTGAAGTGTTGAAGGACCTTCACTAGCTTCAGGCACATGCGGTAGTTGATGTGGCTGTGGTTGTCCTACTATAGCTGCAACCACTAATGGAAGGTGAAAGGTTTATAGTAAGGCCTTCATATTCTCCTCCTTACTCTAAGGATCATTCATAGTCCATGGGGTAGCACCAATGTGGGTTGGAATGAGGATATCCCACAGACAGGGCATTATCAGGAACATCTCCTTCACATTGACAAACCAGGTAGCAAACTATTTCCATTCAATGTCAAATATCTTGACTGCATTTTTTAGCTTATAGTAGTTGTTTATCCTCCTGGCCAGGTTCTCGATAGTTGATTGTTGATCAATGAATTGTGCCTTGACAACTTCAAGTTTAGCATTTGCCACCACAAGCTTTTGCTTAGTGTCTCTATGATGCTTAAACTTAGCCTTGTACAATAGGTACAAGCTCACCACTTGTTTCTTGAGCTCTAACCACTATCATCTAGCAATCAACATGGCTATATTTACATAATGAAGATTGGCAACTCCATGTACTCCGTCATCTCTTCTATTTGCAACTCCTTCATGTGGATTTTCACTTTGTTGTTGGTGTCTATCCCATCAACGATGGATTGCCATACTTCTTTCCCTTACTGGAGTTGTTGGAGGGTTTCATTTACTTTTACCTTTGCCAACCGGATGTGTTTTTCATTTACTTCCTTTTGTAGATCGACCTGTTCTCTATAATGATTTTTGACTCTCTCAAATTTGAGAGCCTCTAATTTCTAGGTCACTACCTTGATCATAGTTTTCTAACAAAGTGTGTGGACCTCCTCCATAGAGAGATTTTTATTTTCTACTACCAATCTCCTCAATTCTGTGTTTGCTCTAGCTAATTGCTCCTATTATTAATGGATGAAATTAGTTAATTATTACTTGTGCTTATCAACATTCCACAAATGATGATTTTATGCAATCAACTGGATATTCTCTTGGTGAGTTTGATTCAAGGCCTTCTGAATCTTATGCTATGTGGCCTCTACCAAGGATTGGTAGAATACCATCATCTCCATGGCAGGTTCAACTCCTTTTAGTTTAGTGTGAAGTTGTTTCATAACTTCATCTCTTGTCAATGTCGAGTTGAGGAATGTAGGGTTGATAATATGGGCTCTTAATTCAGCAAATTCAGTAGCCAAGCATTCATTCAGCTCCTTGGCTATTTTGAGTTACCCCTCTAATATGATGTTTTTTCCCCTTTCCTTNGAGGTCACAGTATCTCTTGCAAAACAATAGTCACTCCTAGAAATATCTAGAAATGGTATGACCTTCTCGGTGCACTTGAAGGAGGGTGAGGGGGCAAAAAATTTGGTGATGTAGCACCAAGGGTAGGAGACTACAACAGAAGTGGTCACTGACTAGATTGCCGAAATACTTAACGCACCTACAATATTTGTACTAGATGTCACTACACTTAAGGATGTGGAGATTTCTATAGGAACCATAAGTGGTAGAATAAACATAGCACAACATGAAGAACTGCTGGAACAACTGGTGGGAACTAGGAAATCACTTTAGAATGTCTTTGACCTTCTAGATGATATCACTGCAACTTAGTTGGAGTTTCTTAAGGAAAGGGGAAAAAACATCATATTAGAGGGGTAACTCAAAATAGCCAAGGAGCTGAATGAATGCTTGGCTACTGAATTTGCTGAATTAAGAGCCCATATTATCAACCCTACATTCCTCAACTCGACATTGACAAGAGATGAAGTTATGAAACAACTTCACACTAAACTAAAAGGAGTTGAACCTGCCATGGAGATGATGGTATTCTACCAATCCTTGGTAGAGGCCACATAGCATAAGATTCAGAAGGCCTTGAATCAAACTCACCAAGAGAATATCCAGTTGATTGCATAAAATCATCATTTGTGGAATGTTGATAAGCACAAGTAATAATTAACTAATTTCATCCATTAATAATAGGAGCAATTAGCTAGAGCAAACACAGAATTGAGGAGATTGGTAGTAGAAAATAAAAATCTCTCTATGGAGGAGGTCCACACACTTTGTTAGAAAACTATGATCAAGGTAGTGACCTAGAAATTAGAGGCTCTCAAATTTGAGAGAGTCAAAAATCATTATAGAGAACAGGTCGATCTACAAAAGGAAGTAAATGAAAAACACATCCGGTTGGCAAAGGTAAAAGTAAATGAAACCCTCCAACAACTCCAGTAAGGGAAAGAAGTATGGCAANAAAATAGCCTACACTGAGTAGAACACTAAGATGTTCTTGATTTTTACTGTTGATCCTACTTACCTGTTATTCCAGAATAGGAATGTCTCTCCCATGTACCACTCCCTAGTGGAAGTGATGATTGACCACATGAGAGAGGCATTTAACTACTTATGTACTTCTTTTAGTGCTTACTCCAAGAAAGGGTCAAATTTTAGCTCCTAGAGCACCATTTTTTGGACCTCTTGCGATTTGATCTGATTTAGACAAGCTTTTGTCAAAGTTACCTCAAGATTGGCGTGTTGCATTTGTGCATCATCTTGATGGGACTGTTCTATTACTGTTGCTGGATCTAGAATATATCAGATAGATTCCACCTCTACCTCTTCCCTGAGAGGACCTATGACATGGGTTGCTAGTGGTTCTTCTTAGGCTTGTTCTTGGCCTCTTCCCATTCTAGGACATTTCTCCCTTGGTTGGGATGATCCTACTCCCTATGTGTGCTTTCCTTTTGGTGTCATCTATGGTCATAACACATCCATGGATTAGTATATATAATGTGTAACTTTAAAGTATTAATTACCTTATCTTGTTAGTTAGTTACACTTTGGCTAAGGTTGGACCATGGTAGATTAATTATTTTATTATTATTTTATTAATTAATTATTATAATTATCATCAAAGCTTGTTGGAAATGTTTAACTCTTGTAATTTGGTATTTTACAATTGATTTGTTAGTTAAACCTTTGTGGGAGTTAGAAAAATAGTGAAAACATTTCTGTCAAAAATGATGCATTTGTGGCCCCCATGACAAAGAGCTTACCTCTGGTAGCTGCAAGGTCAAAGAACAGAGTGATTTGGATAAATGGTTTGGAAGTTATGGGCTTTGGAAAGTTCTAGGCTCTAAAAATTTGAAAAACTCCCTTGGTGTTTGTGAGAAAATTTAAAATTTTCCATGTAGGGTTGTGCATATATATAGAA
>MNCI01019589.1:17864-39888 GCA_015680685.1 Gnetum montanum
AAAAAAAAAAAAAAAAAAACATTAAGTGTAAACCATCATTAGTAGCAGCTACAACACCACAATGTCCTATTGGCACAAAGCATGTTTATTAGCACAAATTTGAAAATCACACTAAAAAAAAAATAAAGTAAAAAATATAAGAAAGTATAAAATATTCAAAAATTTATTTAAATGTACTAATGATGGTGTAAAATAGGAAAAAGTTTAAATATCAAAAAGGTGTAAAATGAACAACTATAAAGACAAAAATGTGTAAAAAATAGAAAAAATAAGGAGCCATATGGATGATTAGCACATATGGCCATCTCCCCCATGACTAAGCTAGAAGGAGGAGATCCAAAAAAATAAGCATGATTGTCCATCCATTGAAGTATTTGTTGTACTAGCTTGTTTGGCCTCATGGAAAAGCTTTACTTATTGGATGTTGACCAGTTGCTTTTTATTTGGGCTCTCAGATTTGTATATGATCATGGCTCCAGAAGGAAAGGTTTCATCAATCATATAAGGTCCTTTCCACAATCTTTGTAACTTTGTTTTTTGAGGTACGTGTGTGGGGTTCCAGTAGAGAACCTTATCTTCCAGTTGAAATTTCACTTTCCATATTCTAAGGTCATGTCATTTTTTGTTGAATGTCTTATGTACTTCATTCAAAGATAGGGCCACCAATTGATTTTCATCTATCATGTTGAGGTTGATTAGTCTTTCTTTTTATGCTAAACTTAGGTCAGTATTTAGTTCACAAGTTGTTGAGAGTGTATGGAGCTTGGATTGAATTAAGAGCGTTGGAAGTTTTCCATACACTAACTCATAGGGAGAGTATCCAATAGGGAGTTTCCACGTTGAGTGGTAGGCCCAAAGGACATCGTTGAGTTTTATGCTCCAATCTCTCCTATATTGCTAACAGTTCTTGTTAGAATCTTTGTGATCTTCCTATTAGTCACCTCTACTTGACCGTTGGATTAGGGGTGGTAGGGTGTTGTTAATTTATGGTCAACCCCCAAATGTTACATCAATTTTCGAAAGTGACACTTATAAAATGGCTTCCATTGTCAAGAATTAGTGCACATGACACCCCAAACCTATTTACAAATTTTTGTTGCATAAATCAAGTAGTAGTAAAAGATGCATAGTTGGTGATGGCCACTGCTTCTGCCCATTTGATGTAGTAGTTAACTGCTATGATAATGTATGCCTTTCCATTGGACATGGGTGTGATGGGATCCATGACGTTTATGCCCCATATGTCAAAGGGCTCTAGTGGTTAAATCCAAAATTGAGGATCCTCCCACCATCTCTTTGACAATGTTCACAATATTGAACAAATTGGTGGACATCCCTAAATATTGTAGGCCAATAGTACCCTACCATTAGGATTTTTATGGCCATGCATTTTCCTGCATAGTGGCCTCTACAAGGGCCTTCATGAGCATCCCTGAGAATGTGTAGTTAATCTGCATCAAGGACATACCAATGAACTAGGCCATTGATGCACACTTTGTAACTGTATTTGTTGATTTCCATGAAGTACTTTGTCCAATGAAGAAATTTTTGTTTCTTCCTCTAGTCCAAATCTTGTGGCATCTCCTGAGTAAAAAGGTAACTGAGGATGCCATCATACCATTTTAATTTAGTGGGCACTTGTTCATTTATTACTCCTATAAAAGAGAAGTTCATCTAGAAATTGATTAGAGAGTGGACTCTCCTCCTCTTTATTATCCCATCTTAACCAAGAGAGGTGGTCAATGATCACATTGTCAGTTCCTTTTCGATCTACCATTGTGAGATCGAATTCCTCTAAAGATCATGAGCTACCATATGATATGGGGGCTCACTATTAACTTATTCATTAGGAAGTGAATGTCACTATGATCTATGTGCACAAACACTTTGTAGCAAAGAACATAGTGCCTAAACTTTTCAAGAGTGTACACCACTACCATAAATTCTTTCTCAATTGTGATGTAATTCAACTATGCATCCACAATGCTTTGGCTTACACAATGGATGTAATATGGATGCTTCTTGTCATCTAGCTGCATAAGCATAGCTCCCAAGGCATAATTAGATACATCCATCATTAAATGAAACAATCTAAATCAGTTTGGTGCTCATAGAATTGGAGTTTCCATGAGTTTTTCTTTTTAGTAGTTGGAAGGCATATTCACACTTCGTGGTCCAAATAAATGGAGCATCCTTCTTTGTAAGATTTACCAATAGCTTTGCAATCTTAGAGAAATTCTCTATGAACCACTAATAATAGCTAGTGTGTCCAATGAATAATCAGATGCCTTTGACTATCTTTGGTTGGCATGTGATTCCTTGGATCATCCTTATCTATTCTAGGTCTACCTCAATCCCTACCTGAGTAATTCTATGCCCTAGTTTTATGCCCTCCTAGACCATTAGATTGATTTTTTGCCAATTGAGCCTAAGGTTTATTTCAACACATCTTTTCTATACCTGCTAAAGGTAGTCCAAGGCTTGCTCAAATGTAGCCCCATTGGTAGTAAAGTCATCCATAAAGACTTCTACCTCACTACCAATCTACTATTGAAAAATGATAAGGCCCAAACATTGAAATGTTGCAAGGGCATTGCATAGACCAAACATCATCTTATAATATGCAAAATTTTCCTAGGGACTTGTGAATGCTATCTTAACCTGATCTTCTGGTGCAATCTAGATTTGGTTATAGCCACTATAACCATCTAGGAAGCTATAATAGTAATGCCCAAAAATGGTGTCCAACACATGGTCCATAAATGATAATGGGAAATGATCTTTAAATGTTGCCATGTTCAATAGCCTAAAGTCGATGTAGACCTACCACTTGCCACCTTTCTTTGGCACAATTACGAGTGGGCTAAAACACTCACTATCTGTGATGGGATAGATGAACCTTGCCTTGGGGAGTTGTTCTATTTCCTCCTTGACAATCTATTGTAGCTCAAGGCTCAACTGTCGCTGCAACTACCTTCTTGGCTTCATGGCTAGGTTGGTGTAGATGCAATGCTGACATATGCTTGAATCGATTCCAATTAGTTCAAGATATAAGCAAGGAAAGGATATTGACCATTTGTTAACCACGCTTAACAACTTGTCTTTTTATTCTAGAGTAAGACTTTCATTGATTATAACTAGCTTGCCAATATTTAAAAATGCATAGTCCATGCCAGCTAGTAGAGTTTTTAACTCTAGGAGCTCCTCCTTGAAATTATCAGGGATTTCCAACTCTCCCCAACAGGTATCATCTTCTTCTTCATCATCATAGAGTTGGCAATGAACTTACTCAAATTCATCAATGCTTTCAACATAGGTGCATGTCAAGCACTCAATAGGTTTCATGCATAATGTGCTACTATCAGAGTTAGCTATCAACCACTATGTACCCTTCTATTTTGTGGTTGCTACATACAAACACCTTTGGATATCAGTTTCTTGTGCACACCGACTACATGCTTTAATGTATGTGCTTTTGATGGACTAGATTGTTTGCTCGCAATTGCATCTGTTATCATTGTACGTGATGCATGGAATATGCTTCTTCTCTATTCATCCAAATTTGTTCTCTTAGAGATTTCCAAGGAGAGGTTCCTTATGCCCATTCGGGCATCGATTGTGCTTAACCAACCCCTTTCCATAATGATGGGGAAGTCACCTTTGTAGTTCTCTACCTTGATCACCAAAAAATTGGTAGGGTAGGACAACCCACAAACTGTGATTATAATGTCCTCTACCAACCCCAAAGAAATAGTGAATGACTAATTTGCCAATTTCAAACAGATGTTGCTCTTCTTGAGAGGTGGCAGGTTCCAGGCCTTGTACATGTCATGGGAGATGACATTGACATCAGAACTAGAATCAAGAAGAGCTTTGCATGGCTCATGTCCAGTAATCTACAAGTAAATAATAAAACTTCCTAGGATAGATCTTTTCATGGGAATGTTTCCAACCTTGATCCAATCTAAGACAACATGAGTTAACATCATAATGAAGATCTAAGGTGGAATTTGGTTTAAAGGGCCCTCAAATGTGTTTCATGTAGAGGACGAGGATGTTGAAGACATAGGGTAACCAGGCACATTAGGTTGCAGGGGTTTAGGAGGATTATTAGGTTGGGAAAATGGTTGTTTCTTGGATCGATTGTCCAAACCACTCATCTAGAAAGCTTATTGTAAATGTACAACCCTCATAGCATTTCATTGCTACAACTATGGAAAAATTTTAGCCTGCATGGACAAAGCAGGAGGTAACTAGGTTAAGGGTAGAGGGATGTGCATAGATGGATGTGAAGGGTGGTATGGATATGGGTTTTTCCCTATTACCCTCTACAGTGATGCTAGAATGAGGCATGGCTTGCAAAGCTTCATGGAGAAATGAGTTGCTAAACATAGTACCCATATGGATTTGGTTACCTATCAAGGTACTACTGTCTTGGTAGTGGGATTCCCCATAATTTTGATTACTACCACTGTTGGTATTTCTCATATGATTGTGGTGGAGCTTCACTTGGATAGTAAGCTTATTGCTATTGGTGGAACTATCTCAAATTGCCTTGAGGATAAGGTAATCGTATGGGTGTTTACCTTCTTGCTAGTCACAAATTCAATGCGTACATCCCAGACTCTTGTAAGTGTGACATCACAGGGTAACATCCCTTTGGATGTTCATATTAATAAATGTCACATCCACCATCATCTTCAAAGTCTATCTCCACAACTTCTTCTAATGCAGCAACTTTGCCCTTACCTCTCTAGTAGGCATGTTTAGCTTCTTTTCATCTCCTATAGTCATGATCACTATTTCACTCTTTGGATTCTTCTACAATCTTCATGGTAGTTTGGAAATTCTCATCTAAAGAGTCCCATAATTTATCAAACTTTGCCAAAATATTAGAAACAAATTTTTNATCCCATAATTTATCAAACTTTGCCAAAATATTAGAAACAAATTTTTGGATGGGTAAGGTTTTCTTGTTTACCACTTCATCAAGTGATGACTCCTCATCATCACAAAATCGAACCTCTCTTTTCCTAATGGAAGTATCCCTATTATACTCTTTCGCACTTTCCCTTTTTGACAACTCACCTTCTTCTTTTGCTACCTACTCTATTAGCCTTTGGATCTGATGAGCTCTTAGTTAGGATAATCTCCCTTGGGAATAAATATGAAGAGTTCTTCTAATTTCTACTCTGATCCCATCTATGATGTGGTGGAGTTGTTCCCTCTGAGAATAACCATGGCTAGGACATTAATGTAAGAGAGAATTATATCTATCCATGGAGGCATCCAAGGGTTCATGTGTTTCCTATTTCTAGCCTTTGATTTACCTTCTTCTTAGGTTAAACACTCTGGAGTATGTGTGGTATTTGTCATTAAATAGTTCCAACATGGTACTCCATCTACGAATGGATTCTAGCTCCAAGGACTTGTATCAACTTTCAGCCTCTTTGATGAGTGTCCTAGGGAATAGCTTGAGTTTCTACCAATAATTTTCAATTTTCTACAAGGCACAGGCATCGTAGAAAGCTTGTAAATGTGTCTGAGAATCAAAGTTATATCCCCCTCAAATCTTGGAATATTGTTTATGTCTAAGCACTTAATCTGACTAGCTTTCACATGCCTAGTTGGGATCTTGATTGCCTCTACAATGTTAAGCATGCTTCCAGTTTCCAATAGAGGCTCGTCATCATCATGATTTCATCATCACTAATGATGTCCTGTATTACCCCTTCTCTCTTGGCAAGCTTTATCATCATTGTTGTCTCATTGATCACATTCATCACAATTATTTCTCTAGCAACTTCTATCAAAACCAGAAAATGAACAGGAATGTTTGGAATTGGATGAAGAGGATGAAGAGGAAGGTGGACCACCACCACCACCATGATATCCACCGCCACCTCCTCGCTTATCATGATCATGATCCTTAGATTCCATGCCATCACGATGTTTGCCCAAGTCCCTACCTTAACTATCACTTTTTCTTGAACCTAGTATGTTAATAGTGGACTGCAAGTTCAAGGTCACACCCTCATCACCAATAATTGGGGGTGAAGAATCTTCATGTTAAGAATCCCTAGAAGGAGGATCCTCATTGTCGAGTAGGTTTAGTAAAAATAAAGAATCAGTGAATATTTTTCCCTTTGCAAACTCATGGTGCTTCTCCTAGTGTTGATCTCTCCTGCGTTTGCAAACGTATTCCTCTTCAAGATATGGGATGTCCAACCTCTTAAGAATTTGAAATAGCATCCTAGGCATAATTCGATCAAGGAGCATTACAAGGTTTCCCTCCATGTCGAGCCATCGTAGTTGCTCATCTTGATGTAGGATGAAGGTTAATGAGTAGTGAGGTACCCCTACACCAAACCATACGAATCATAGACGTTCATGTGCAATTCAATCAAATTCTGTAGACTTTAATTACCAAGTACGCTAGAGCTAAATGGTGAGTTCATGTTGTTCTTTTGTTGTCTTCCCAGTTTCACTTGTGAAATGTAAGTGTAGGGTTAAGTGTGACTGAGGCATAAGATTTCTATTATTTTATGTTTTATTAATTTGATCATCTAAAATAATGAGAGTAATTAAGTGCTAAGTAAACTATTATCTAATCTAGCCTAACACAAGTAACCATCCCCACTTCCTAGACACATCTTGAAGTTCGTGTAAACACTACTAGGTTGTCAAACGCTAACCATTTCTAAGCTACCAAGTGTCACACATATGTTTGAAGGGTTCATTCTTGTGTATTCTATTTAGTTGCTTAATTAATCAAAATTAATTTTTGAATGAATAACATTAATATAAACTGCATGAAATCACGATATGTAAATGCATAAAGAAAGAAAGTTTCAAGTGCTACAAGGATGAATCAAAGAGCTCGTCTTTATTGCCAAGACAATGGTATGTTTAGATACATCAATGCTTAAATAAAGATCCGATCACACTTAGACCTCCTCCTACGAGCACTTGGAAAATATTCTAACTCTTAAATGAACAAACTACAAGAATTTTGCTACTTGACTTCAAAAGCTACCTTTGAATCGTGTGCCCAAGGGTTGTATTTATAGGCCCAGGAGTATCCTGTGATATTGCATGCCCAATATTGCATCTTGGGCCATAATATCGTGCACCTGATATTGTGGCCACTCCAATATCAGAGCTTATGTAAAACATGATTCATCATACCCCCACGACTGAATGAAAACTCATCCTCAAGTACAAAAGAAGAGGAACAAGTCCCTTACAAAATATATTAGGAGGTATGGAATGTTTGACTGACATGAAAAGCAACATAGAGGAAATAGACAAATATAGAAGTGCTCGATCATACATCATTACAATTGTGTACAAAATTAGGTGTTGATGACAACAGGAAAGAACACCCTCAGATCCAATGGACATCTAACCCCTCTTGGCAACAGAAGAATGAGGGAGAAGTAGAAGAGATCCAATGATCATGAAAAATCTTCCCTGAGTGATATTGTTACATCATCCTTGGTGAATACAGTTCCACTTCTATTACATGCTTCCCACTGCAATCACAATAAAATCAAGGATTAGTATATAAAGTGTAACAGAGAGCGGTTGAATACCTTATCTCGTCAGTGATTTTATTTGACTAAGTTGTGATTATGGTAGATTGGTTACTTGATAATGTTAGTGGGAAGACTGACAGATGGGTTAAGAAAGAGAAGCAATCCATAAAATTCAGAAAAAGCTTAACACAAGGACTACTAAAAAGAGGGTATATAAAGTCACAACAATAAAAAGAAAGAATTTAATAAAAATAGTTGTGAAGATGGGCACAATTGGATGCATTGATGGGGTAAATAAAAAGAATTTGATTGTAACAATGTCTAAGGTTAAAGAACTTAACTTAATCAAACCAAAAGATATGCAAGTGGGTCCTTCCCAAAGCAGGCATAAGACTTTTATGCCCTTGCATAACTTCAAACCAAGGAGTCTGTGGCCATCGTGGATGATTAATGATTACAAAAGGTTAAGTACAAAAATCAAGAAGTAACTAACTGAGAAACCCGACACATCAAAACAAAACATCAAATTAAAACATGAAACTGACAATGAGGTGAGGCATGAAAAGCATAGATGGATGAGAGAGAGAATGTAATGAAGTTCCTAATTATGGTCACATGAAGTCCCTTGTGGAGTTTGTGATTAAATGACTCAGTAGGATCCATCGTTAGTCTAGACCAAAACCAATCACTTTTAGTGACTTTGCATCGACATTCTAAGACTAGTCTATCCCCTAAGACCCAAGAATGATCCCACAAAACAACCACCATTCCAAATTGGAGAAGAAGTAGGAAGTGAGAAAGGGACTTAGTTAGAGGAGACAAGACAAGTCCCATAACTAGTGCTTATAGCCCTTTTATTTGGTCTAAGGGGTGTGCTTTGAATTTCCATTTTTTTGAATGGGAACCACACCATGCAAAGACCCATGAATTTTTGCATTTTTTTTCCAAGGGGTGTGCTTTGAATCCTCATATCTTTTTTTTATGAGGACCACCCCATGCAAGGACTTATTCAACTTCTTATTGAGGAATGACACAGAATGGTGAGAAGCTCACAAGAACAACCCTGCACATAGGAAAATGGAAAAGCATGAAGAATATCGCATCCCTTTGAAGCCACACCCTATCCAAACCTTTGAGTCCTTCCCAATTTCAGAAACTACACAAGTCACAAATTTATTAAGGTTGTATTAATGAAAAAGGGACTACACATTTCCAAAACAAGGAAAACCATAGAGTGTGGGTGGGTGGTTGATAGGGACTCACTACATGTTACATGAAAAGAAACCATGTCCTAGTTATCAGTGACAACATTTAAAGTCAGAAACCAAACATCAACAATCAAATCACAAATGATACATACCACCATCGAGTAGCTCATTACCATTGTACCTGACATCTTATTAGCAAAAAAGAGTAGAGAATTATACCAAACATAAGAAAAAATATAAAAGAAAGTAAAAGAGTATTCAAGAAATATTAAACATACTAACAATGGTGTAAAACAAAAAATTAGAAAAGATCAATAACCTAAAAAAAAATGTAAAGCAAAGAATATGAAAACAAAAAGTTGTAAAACCAAAAATGTGTAAAACAAAAAATTCAAAAGACTAAGGAGCCACATAAAGTGTTAGTATGAATGGCCATCTCCCCCATGACTAAGTTGGAAGAAGGAGATCCAAAAGATTGAGTGTCGTTGTCCATCTGACGAGGTGTCTATTGATTTGGTTGGCTTGGGCTCATGGAAAGGTTTCAGTTATTGAATGTTGACTAATTGTTTCTTATCTGGGCTATCAAGTTTATAGATAATCATGGCCCTAGATGGAAAATTCTCTTCAATAATGTAAGGTCCTTCACACAACGTTTGAAATTTGATTCATTGAGGTACATGTGTACGATTCTAGTAGAGAACCTTGTCTCCTAGTTGAAACTTGAGTTTCCTTATTTTGAGGTCATGGTGTTTCTTGTTGAATGCCTTATGCATTTTGTTGGATGAAAGGGCCATCAATCGATTTTCATCTAGCAAGTTGAGGTTCATTAATCTTTCCTTTTGTTCCAGGCTTAGATCCATGTTAAGGTCACAGGTTGTAGAGAGTGTGTGGAGCTCTATTTAGATGGGCAATGTTGGTAGTTTTCCATACACGAGCTGATAGGGAGAATAACCTATGGAAAGCTTCCATGTGAGGTGATAGGCCCAAAGGGCATCATTTAATTTGATGCTCCAGTCCCTTCGATACTTAACTAATAGTGCACATTAGAATTTTCGTAATCTCCTGATTAGTGAATTTAACCTAACTATTGGCTTGAGGGTGATAAGGTGTTGTGAGTTTGTGCTCAACCCCAAAGCGTTGCATAAGTTTTCGAAAGTGGCACTTGTGAAATGAGTTCCATTATCAGAAATTAATGCACAAGGCATACCAAACCTATTTATGATATTCTGTTGTACAAACCAAGTAGCAGTAGTGGATGTATAGTCGGTGATGGTTGCTGCTTTTGCCCACTTAGTGCAATAGTTAATCATGACTATTATATACACCTTTCCATTTGAAAAAGGTATGATGGGGGTCAATACCCCAAATATCGAATGGCTTGAGAGATTGAATCCATTGCTGTGGCCCCTCCATTCAAGCTATCATTCCACCATTCCTCTAACAATGATCACAAGCATAGATGAATTAGTGTGCATCCCTAAAGATTGTTGGCCAATAATATCCTTCCATGAGGATTTTTATGGCCATGCATCTTCCAACATAATGGCCCCCACAAGGGCCTTCGTGAACATCCTAGAAAATGCACAGTTGATCCATGCTAGGGACACACCAGCGTACCAAGCTATTAGAACATACTTTTTAAAGATTCCCATTGATTTCCATGAAATGCTTAACCTAGTGAAGAAACTGTTGTTTCTTTTAGGTGTCCAACCCTTGCGGCAGTTCTTAATTGAGCAGATAAGTAAAAATGGTGTCATACCATCTTGGTTCATTGGGCATTTATGCATTAATAGCCCCTATAAGGAGAGATTCATCAAGAAATTGATCAAATAAGGGGCTCTCTTTATTCTTGTTGTCTCATCTTAGCCATGATAAGTGGTCAGCGACCATATTTTCCACACCCTTTCAATCTACCATTGTGAGATCGAACTCTTGTAAAATCACAAGCCATCATATGACATTGGGGCTTACCATTAGTTTATTCATTAAAAACCAAATGACGCTATGATCTATGTGCACGAACACCTTATAACCAAGCACATAGTGCCTGAACTTCTCTAAGGCAAATACCACCACCATCAACTCTTTTTCCGTAGTGATGTAGTTTAGCTATACACCTATGATACTTTGACTTACGTAGTGAATGTAATATGGATGTTTTTAACCATCTATCTGCATAAGCACTACCCCAAAGCATAATTTTATGCATTATTCATCACATGAAATGGCCTGAACTAATCACTTGCTTGTAGAATTGGGGTCTCAACAAGCTTCTGCTTTAGTTTTTGAAAGGTTGTTTCACACACAGGGCTCAAGTGGTGCATATTTCTTTGTTAATTTAACCAACAACTTGGCAATTTTGGAAATGTTCTCAATGAAGCATCACTAGTAGCCAGTATGACCAAGGAATGATTGTACTTCTTTAACTATTTATGGTTGACAGGTATTCCTTGGATGACCCTTATCTTTTTAGGGTCCATCTCAATTCCTACTTTTGAGATATGGTGCCCCAAGACTATGCCTTCTTAGACCATAAGATGGCTCTTTTTCCAATTGAGCCAGAGGTTTGTTTTGACACATCTCCTTAACATCTACTCAAGATGATCCAGGGCTTTCTTGAATGTAGCTCCATAGGTAGAAAATTCATCCATAAAGACTTCTACCCACTACCAATTTGTTGTTGGAAAATGCTAAGGACTAATCGTTAAAATGTAGCTGGGGCATTACATAGACCGAATGGCATTTGATGATAAGCAAAAGTCCCCCAAGGACTTGTGAAAGTCATCTTCACTTAGTCCTTTGGTGCAATCGAAATTTGGTTATAGTCACTATAGCCATCTAGAAAGCTATAATAGTTATTCCTAGAAATGGTGTCTAGCACTTGGTTGACAAAAGGCAATGGAAAATGATCTTTGAAAGTTGTCATATTAAGTAGTCAAAAGTTGATGCACACCTGCCATTTGCCTTCTTTCTTGGGCATGATCACAAGTGAACTAACCTACTCACTATCTGCAACAAGGTAGATGAATACTACCTTCAGGAGTTGCTCATTCTTCTCTTTAATAATATTCTTTAATTTGGGATTCAAATGTCACTACAGCTATTGTTTCGACTTAATGATAGGATCAGTGTATATTTGGTGCTGGCATATTCTTGGATCTATTCGACTGAGCTCAGAATATGACTAGGCAAAGGCTATTGATCATTTTTCCACAACCTTCATCAACATCTTCTTTTGTCTTGTAGTAAGCTTAGCATTAATAATGATCAACCTTTCATTTTTCAAGAACGCATACTCCATTTAATTCAAGGGGTTCTTATTTAAAATTATCAGGAGTCTCCAACTTTCACCAATTGATATCATCATTTACTTCCTCAAAGAGCTAGTGATGAACTTGCTCGAGTTCATCTATACTTGCAACATATTCACACATTAGGCCCTCAGTAGGTTCCATGCACAATATATTGCTACTAGAATAAGCTATCAGCCATTGGGTGCCTTCATGTTTTGTGGTTGTTGCGTATAGACATCTTTGGATTTTAGCTTCTAGTGCACATCGCTTGCATGCAGAGATAGATGTTCACTTCACTGACCATAGCTTCTACACATAATGGCATCCTAAATTCTTGTACGCAATACATGGGATCCTCTTCTTCTTAGTCTTTCCAAATTCATTTCTTTAGATATCTCTAAGGAAAGATCTCTAATGCCCATTTTGGCATTAACAATGCTTAATCATGCCCTTCCCATAATAATTAGGAAGTCCCCCTTATAGTTCTTCACCTTGATTACTAGGAAGTCGGTAGGATATGACCATCCACAAATGGTGGTCATGATGTCTTCTCCCAGTCCTAATGGAACCGTAATGGACTAGTCTGCCAGCTCAAGCCTAATGTTGCTCTTCTTCAAGGGAGGAAGGTTCCACATAGAGTACATCTCATGCAAGATCATATTAACATTTGAACCAAAGTCAAGAAGAGCTTTACAAGGCTCATTCCCAACAATTTGCAAATATACTAAGGGACTCCTACAATCAGCTAACTTCTTGGACAGGTTACTGGCTCGAATCCAATCAAATACAACATGGGTCAACATTACAGTGTGGATTCAAGATGGATTTTGGTTTGAAGGGGACTCAAATAAAGGTGAGTTAGAGGAAGGTGAAGGAGTAGGGCTACCAACCACTAATGTGTCTGAGGGCTTTGGTGGACTACAAGATCAGAAGAAGGGTCTTTTCTTTGATCGTGGTTCTAACCCATTTGGTTAGTTAACCGATTGCAAATTAACCACCCTCATAGCGTTTCTTTGTTATGATTGGATAGACAATTCACCCTGCATGGATGGAGAAGATGGTAGCTGTGTAGGAGGAAAAGGAGTAGGTGCAGAAATAGGAGGAGCATGAGGATAGTAGGTGGCGTCCTTCCTTGCATATGGTGGTTGGTATACTTTAGGAGGGTAGTGGTGACGTTGGTAAGCTGCAACATGACTAGAGGAGTCCTATGGAGATGAAGGTTGTTGAACATAATAGCCATAGGGATCTGGTTGCCAGTAGGGGTACTACTATCTTAGAGATGCCAACACCCACAATTGTGGTTGCTACCATTACTAGTACAATTCATAAGGTTTTGGTGGAGTTCCACTTGGATAGTACTACTGTGGTTGGTGGAACTATCAAGAGTTGCCTTGTGGATAAGGCAATATTTTGGGTGTTTGCCTCTATGCAAGTTGTGGATATAAGGCATGCATTTCAAATTCCTATAAGTGTGACACAATTGGATAGCATCCCTTGGGATGTTCGTACTAGCAAACGTCACACCCGTCATCATCATCTAATTTGTTGTCCACAACCATCTCTATTGTACCCATCTTATCCTTACCCTTGGATATGGCACATTTAGCTTCCTTACATCTCCAGTGCTCATGCTCACCACTTTTCTCCTTGAACTCTTTAGTAATTTGTAAAATAGCTTGAAACTTATTATCCATGGAGTTCCATAATTGGTCAACTTTAGCCATGATTTTGAACTGTAATTTCTGGAGTGGCAAGGTTTTCTGATTAGCCACCTCATCTCTGGTTAACTCACCCTCACTGTTACAAAATCAAATCCCCCTTTTATGAATATAAGGGTCCCTATTGTATTCCTCTACACTTTCTCACTTTCTTAGTTCTCCCTCCTTCTTAGCTACCTACTCAATTAACTTTTGGATCTGATGGACGCTTAACTCTGTCAATCTCCCTTGAGCATAGATGCCAAGGATTTTTCTTGTTTTAGACCATAACCTGTCTATGATATGGTGAAGTTGATCAAGTTGAGAGTATCCATGGCTGGGACACTTATGCAACAGAGAGTAGTATCGGCCAATAGTAGCATCCAAGGGCTCATGGTTTTCTTGTTTCTACCCTTAGATCTACTTCCTCAGATTGGACACTCAAGAGTACATTTGATATTTGTCATTAAATAATTCTAACATCGTACTCCACCACTAAATTGATTCTAGCTCCAAGGATTAATACCAATTTTTTACTTCCTTAATGAGTATCCTTGAGAATAATTTCAACTTCTACTAACCGTTCTCAATATTCTACAAGACACATGCATCTTGGAAGGCTTGGAGATGATTTTGTGGATCAACATCGTAGCCTCCCTCAAATCGAGGGATGTTGTTCATGTTCAACCTCTTTATTCTAATATCCTTAATAGGCCTTGTTGGAATCCTTATGGCCTCTACAATGTTTAACATGCTCTGAGTGGCAAGTAGAGGTTCATCAAGGCCATAGTGATGGTGCCTATGATATTCTCCACTAACCCTTCTTTCATGGTGGTGGGTCTCTTTGGATTTCCCACGCCTTCGATCATGATTGTCCTGACAGTCCCTTCTATTGTTTTGGTCTCGTCGGTCACCTCCATCATAGTCATGCCCTTTGCGGTCATGATTTGAGCTAAATGAAGAAGATGAAGAGGAAGAAGAAGGGGATGAGAAAGGAGAACTTGCATCATGCTGACGCCTACCACCCTTTCTTCAATGATCATGACCACAATGCCAATTGTGGCCTCCATTTTCCCCCCTTATCATAACTTACTCCTCTAGATCCATTTTTTTCATTAGACCCATTCTAACCAGAACCTGGATTATGAATTGTGGATTGCACATTCTGGTTGAGGGCCCCTTAACCAAAGTCAAAGAGAGGAGTATCACCAAAGGAAAAGCCCCTAGAGAAGTGTTCATCTCCATCCAATGGACTAAGCCAAGGTGGAAAAGTGTTCAACACCTTGCCCTTCAAAAGCTCATGTTGGTGCTCTAGTTGATGATCCCTTAACCTTTGTGCTTCAGTGGGATGATAATCCCTTGAATCGGGATCTCACATCTCATACTTCCCATGAAGATGTTGAAGTCCATGTCATGCAAGCATTAGCTGGAGCATCGCTAGAGTAAATCAATCTGGTGGCAACACAATGTTGCCTTCCATGTTGCACCACCATAGCATTTCATCTTGATGTAAGATGAAGGTGAACTCTAGTACATACTCATCGGGATGAGCATATACCACCTAGTATTGTTGAAGCACTTGGTCTACCTTGGGTAGAGATAAACTCATGTGAGAAGAAGACATTTTATATTAATAAATCTATATGCAGNATGTGAGAAGAAGACATTTTATATTAATAAATCTATATGCAGTGTGTGGTTAAGATTTAGTTTAGTTGTAATAATAATTATTTTTGTAAGATTTGACTCTTAGGGTTTGAACAATGAGGTTACTAAGTTTTACTAAGTTTAGATAGCACACGTAGAACCAAAGTCCCCAACAACGGTGCCAATGATGAGTGGCTAGATACCCCTATGTCCAACCTTATCAATCACAAGCATTCACTTGCAATCTGGTTGAATTTTGCAAACTTTAATTACCAAGTACGCTAGAGCTAAATGGTGAGTTCATGTTGTCCATTCATTGTCTTCCTAGTCTCACTTGTGAAATGCAAGTGTATGGTTAAGTGTGACTGAGGCATAAGATTTTTATTATTTTATGTTTTATCAATTTGATCACCTAAAACAAGAATAAAGTGAGAGCAATTAAGTGCTTAGTAAACTATTGTCTAATCTAGCCTAACACAAGTAATTGTCCCTACTTCCTGGACACATCCTGAACTTCATGTAAACACTACTAGGTTGTCAAATGCTAATCATTTCTTAGCTACCAAGTGTCACATGTATGTTCAAAGGGGTCATGCTTGCGTATTCTAATTAGTTTCTTAATTAATCAAAATTAATTGCTGAATGAATAACATTAATGTAAATTGCATGAAATCACGATATGTAAATGCATAAAGAAAGAAAGTCTCAAGTGCTACAAGGATGAATCAAAGAGCTTGTCTTTATTGCCAACACAATGATGTGTTCAGGTATATCAATGCTTGAATAAAGATCTGATCACACTTAGACCTCTTGTTGTGGGCACTTGGAAAATATTCTAGCTTTCAAATAAACAAACTACAAGGATTTTGCTACTTGACTTCAAAAACTACCTTCGAATCATGTGTCCAAGGGCTATATTTATAGGCCCAGGAGTATCCTACGATATTGCATGCCCGATATTGCATCTTGGGCTGAAATATTGCATACTCGATATTGTGTACCCAATATTGTAGCTACTATGATATCAGAGCTTATGTAAAACATGATTCATCAAAGGTGAAGTTAGGTACATACGCATTAGGATGAGTATATACCATTTTGCACTCCTGTAGGACTGGCGGTTTAACATCATTACACCTATGAGAAGAAGAAAACATTATACAATAAAAAAATAAAAAAATTAGTGTGTTTTTGTAATTATATATTTGAGAATCATGTTGACCTTGGGGTTCATCCAATGATATTAATAATGCTCACTAATCCTAGATAGTGCACATTTCAACAAACAAAATCCTCGGTAATAGTGCCAACGATGAGCAACGAGGTACCCATATGCCCAACCATATGAATCACAAAGCATTCACATGTGATCCATTTGAATTCTATAGACTTTATAATTTCTGGTGCACTAGTCTGCTAGGAAGTGAACCTTGCCCAAATAGTCATTTATTTTCTTCCTAATTCCACTTATGATGCACATGGTATGGTTAAGTGTAATCGAGGCATATGCTTTTTATTGTTTTGTGTTGTATGTTCTTTGGTGCTTAAAGTAGAGAGATGAAGAAATTTAACAACTAATTTAATTTAGCTAATTAACTAATCTCTAGCTAGTCCTAACATAAGCATTTGGTCCCACTTTCTATACATTTCCTAAACTGACATATCCACTGCTAGGTTACCAAGCTCTATGCTACTGGGCACATCAAGCAATAATGCTATTGGGATTACCAAGCGAATACATGTTTATGGTCGAAGGAGTCATACATATGTATGTAATTTATATAGCTTATCTTACTTAATCACTTAATTAGCTTAATTACTGAGAAACATTGAAAAAATAATTAAAAACATTAAATGCAAGAATAAAACATTTAAACTATCCAAAATGCTACAAGGTTTATCAAGAAGCTCATCTTTATTATTGTATAGACTAGTGTGGTTCAAGTACAATAGTGCTTGAATAAAGATCCATGCACTTAATGAATCCTGTTGTAGGCATTCAGGAAAATATTCTAAATTTCAAATAAACAAACTACAAGAGCTCTACTACTAATATGACCTATTTATAGTTTTTGCTACAGGATTGCATTGACGGGGCCCCATAGGCATAGCAAATGCTACGTCAACGCTGCCTGTTGATAGGACAACACCACATAAATGGGGCCATGTTGATGGGGGTCCATCGACGAGGCCACATCAACGGGGCCCATCAACACAACACTTTGATGCTCATCAACAAGGTTTGATCTTGCTTCTCAACTTCTTCGTAGGAATTAACTCTAATAGTTTGGTAACTTCAAAAAATAAAATATCATACCAAATATAGTTTAGGGTCTTAACGAAGAAGGATGTTGACCCATCTTTGTTAGTCATGGTAACATAATTGGTGAATTATGACTCTTGATGAACAATATCCATTAGCATTATCTATTATTAAATTTGGGAATTCTATTTATCTATTAAAATTTTGAAGTAGGCTAAATATGTATTGACCAATTGAATGGCAGGGTGAACTCATGGGAACATCTTCTTTAAATTGGGTTTCTCTTCTAAAGGTTCTTTCACAATTCCATATTTTAGAAATTAATGAACATCAGTTCTAACATTTGCATTGAAGTCTTAACAAAGGATAAATGGCACTAGGTTGAGATTGACATGGGTTAGATATAGCTTTTACTTCAAGATTTCTTCAATTTGATTAACCAAACAAGATATTTGACAAAGTTTGACATTTTGACACATAGGTTTGATGACCAAATGTATGTTGATCATACATACACGTCTTCTTGATGACTATATTTTAAATACCAATGTCAAGGTTATGCACCTTCTTTAGAATCTTGATATTTCTTTCTTCCCCATGACTTGAACTTCTAAAAATCATATCTTCTAATCTTCATATGAACCTCTATATCAACTTGAACTTGGCTCTTTTATATACAATCATGCAACCATCCATATTATGGTTTCTAGAATAGGCTAATCAGTATGGATCATAGGAAAAACCATCACATGAACCTTTTTGGTTGTCGATACCTTTGGATCCCAACGTTTTCAAATTAGGTTGGAATTGATATAGGAATTTCCATGGCAAGACTTCTTACAGACACAAAACATCAGCATTCATGTTTTGAAATTTTCCCAGGATATGTTGATATTAGTATTGTGAAAATCTAAGGTCCAATGTGGACATAGTAGATGTTGTCTTTCATTAGCTAGGGATCTTGCAAGCACATTGTATGTTACAACCCTCATGCTTTGACTCTTTGTTGGCTTATTCTTCATAGGTATCATATTTCTTATTCAGATAAGGTTATGATTCTCCATGACATTCAATGCATGTTGCACAAATGATCTAGTTGCAGCTTTAATTAATATACATCTTTCTTGCATTTCTGCTATGCCAAGTGATTCTTCAACTTCTTAATTCATTAGGTTGGTGTTCGTTTTTGTTCATTTCCTATACTCATAATGACCTTTCTACCTCCCTTAGGACAGTAACTTTGGTAGTGTTATTAATGATCAACTAGGAGTTAATGACCTAAGTCTAACTATGTGCATAAGTTAGTCACCTAATTTTAAGATCCAAGATGGCTAAAAAGGGTTAGATTTGTTAGTCCCAATAATTAGATTATTAGGCATGGTTAGTTAGTCTAGATTACGACCTCACTAAGGCATGATTTAAGATATCACCTAATTATAAGCTACTTAGATGGCCAATCTCATATAACCATTGGATTCATAAGCTTGAGTAACAACTATTCATATATTAAGAATGGTATCGAATGCTCAAATAGTGCTAAATTGGTCTTTTGAGACTTTTAAAGCATGGTTTGGGGACAATGGTTAAAAACTAATTTTTGGAGTTTCGTAGGGTAGATTAGACTTTACCATTGTAGCCGAGAGGTTGAAATCTGCTAGAAGTAACTCTTTGTTCACTAAAAAGGCTTTCAAAATCAAAATTATGGGTTTTCAACTAGTGCTTAGGCATGAACTTTGGGACTTCCCAAGAGTTTCTTAAGAGGTCACCCATCTCTAGGATAAGCATGCTTAATAACATAATTTTTATCTTAGCTTCTACTAAACTAACACTTTAATTAAGATTCACCCAAAATAGTAAATTAAATTTGATTTTTCTATTTAAAATTCCAACTGGAAAATTCCCATTATGTGACAAGATTTTTTCTATCAATTGATGGACTTATTTTTGTCAGTTGACAGATCTTTTCTATCATTAGCTTGTAGGAATTGATGGTCCTCATGGCAGGATCATTGCAAAAGAGATGTTATAAAGATGGACTGCATAAGATGTGTGACTATGGTAGCAAAATTGCAAACAGTAACAAGGATGGATCTATTGGAGCCCAGGCAAGTGCTAGTTAATAAAATTTTTTATTAAGGCTACTATGTTTGGTGCAAGATTATTTAGATACCAGTGTAGTCCTTGGGTGCTATCACCATCCCTCAAGTTGTGCTTCCAAGATTCATTTTTTAAGTGTTTAATTTTTTAAAAAATATTTTAAGGTATTTTTAAATTGTATTAGTTGATTAAGCAACCTAGGAACTTAGCTAAGTGGCTAATAGAATAGGAGCTGAGAGTTGGGATTTAGCAAGTGGAAGGTCTTCAGTTTAAGCCCAAGCTCCAAATTTCAATTTTTGATTTAAAATTAAACTTTATAAAATTTTAATATTTTAAATTTTTATTAAAGAAAATGACGATATCTCTTAAATTACTATTGTTGGAATTATCTCAACATTCACTATACATTGGATAGGGTTTTGGGGAAAAACTACTAAGTTGTACTTCTGTAATTTTGAAAGACTAAAATGACTTGTTTTTACAAAATTTACCTTAAAATATAGATGTACAGATGACATGAAGACTTTTAAGTGACTTAAGCTTGATTACAAGTGATAAACTAATTCTGGGACTACAATTTAACATATATATACCTTAATAATTTTGATGTCATTCTATTGTAGACCTATCCTCTAGCATTACACCTATACCAAAACAAAGTAGTAGTGAAAATATTCCTAGGATATAGTAACACAACCTTATCTATTGGACTTAGGTTTCCCCTATGAATCTATGTTACATAAGGATGAGGAGATCTTATGGCTAGGTTGAATTCCTTAAACTCATGAATGTATATGTCCTATATAAGGTTAGGTAATAGTGAGTTACTGGGTTGAAGTATTTAAGAAAAAATCATTTCATATTAAGATAATGTCCATAAAAGGCAAGATCTTATTATAAAGAAAAGTCCTAAAAGGCTTAGGCTATGGTTACTACCTTCATAAAAGAGACATAGGGATAACCTTAGTTAATCAATTGAAATTATAATAATACTACAAGATGGATAAGAGCTACCTAAACTCATGTTACTCTTGTCTTACCAAAGCTTCTCATAGTTGATATACCTTATCATGCATAGTCAGATCTCTTTGAATTCTGGTCACGAATATCCATGAAAGTTTTTGAGAAGATATCTTCTTAATTGCATAGTCCATCTTGAACATGGNATGGTCATGAATATCCATGAAAGTTTTGAGAAGATATCTTCTTAATTGCATAGTCCATCTTGAACATGGTGCATCATTGGCGATGGATCATGGTTCTTCCTAAATTGTGGCTAATCATTCATCATTGGATTATAATTGACATTTGATTCTACTTAGACCTTGGATTGTGGTTTACTCTAATATCAATTGTGATATCCCATCCTCCAATGTCATGGAAAACATCAAGTATATGTAAAATTTGATATAATTTGTAAATAATACAATAGGAAAAATATACAAGAAAATGAAAAGAATGCTTTATTAATATAGAAAAGTATATCTGAGGTATGCTTTGAGGATTCCTTGTGATTATCTTCCTTTAGCATTTATCCTCTAGAGGCAATCCAATACTACTACCATGGTTAGGCCTAATCCTAGCCATGGCCAATCACCTTCCTATCTTACTTCACCTAGTACTCATTCCTTGTTATTGTTGACTTTGCAACTCCATGCTAGCCTAACCTTTAATTTCCATGTATAAATACCTCAAGTCAAATCCCCACAAATTACCTCAAGAAAAATGCTCATTATTATAATACACCCTTTCAAGTCTTGTTCCAACTTGAACTTTTGTGTCTTATTACACTAATTACATCATTTGTTATAGAGAAACATCATATTTTTGACAAAACAACAACATTTGGGAATGTGGACATGACAATCTTACACAAAAGTATACACTTGTAATAGACAATTATATGGTTTATTTTTGTTGCATCCAATGGTGTTTAGCCACTTTATTTCATATATTTTTATTTTCCATGACATAAATATGCTCCTAAATATATTTTAGTCTATAGACATAATAAAATCTTTAGTTTTAGTTTCATAATATGAATCCCACTTCAGTATAAAAGAGAAAATGTTGGTTTATAGCCTAATTCCTATTGAAATCTTTGTCCTTTATATGTTGTATATTTCCTATATAGGAAGAAATGATTGTTAGAGCTAAGAACCTTTGGATTAGAAATAAGAAGAAGAGTTAGGAAAGGATTACTAACAAACTTGTGTAAGCAAACCTAGATCATAGATTTAATTGTACTAAGTAATGATGAGTTTAGATAAAAATTTGTAAA
>MNCI01019590.1:11683-35073 GCA_015680685.1 Gnetum montanum
GGACGATAAGAGCAATCTAAAAATCCAAAAATTACTTGCCAAGGATGATACTATCTAAACCACTAGCTAAATAATTTAAATAAAAAATAAATAAAACATAACTCATAGGACTATGAAAAAGAGGCTGAAATCTTTCCTTTAGCAAGCCATCTTACAAGCAATCGTCTTTACAAATCTTCTTTACAAATGCTCTTCTCAAGACCCCAAAGTGTGTCTTCAAGTGAGAGCCTAAGTGCTAGTTAATAGCTTTTCAAAGTATGATCTCCAAAAATCTGATGTATGAGACCTCCCCTCCCAAAATTCATTTTTTCTTCCTTGACCCCTGAAGCCTTTTTATAGGGTTCCAAGGTAGGTAGGGAAGTTACATATTCAAAAATATCTTACCTAACTTCTCTCCCAAGTAACTTTCCCAACAAGTTAGGGAGTATTAACTTAGGAAGCTAGGAAGTTAGGAGATAAATATTGCTTTTGAAAAATAAATCCAATAATTTCATATAATTGTTTACAATTATAGCTTTAATAGCCTTTCATTTTTTACTTGTTTTAAAATTTTGAAGAATGCTTACTAAAGTTCTTAGTGATTTTATAAAGAAGGTGATAACATAATATCTACCTTGGCATAAATGTTGCTGGTACCTTAATCCTAAATAATTCATGTGCACTTTCACCCATATGAAAATGGCTGAAAAATTTAAATTCGAAATATCAAGCCCGAATGTGAAGGTGCCAGACCTGGAACTACCAGCAACTAATTCAAATTATCTTGCCCTGCCGAAAATCGTTACCAACAACTGCCATCACGGGAGAAGGCTTAGCCACCGTGTTAGGAAATGTCGTCCTATGTCCCATAAGATTCTGCAACCGTTCTAACCTTCACCTCTCACAAGTGCTCTTCCAGTTTTGATGATTATATAGAAATTTTGCAAGGTGTTTTATCCTTAAGCAGAGCAAATTCGTATCCATCGCTGCCACCGTTAAAGCTGGCGTTGTCGTGCTTCAAGGAGAAGCTTCCGCTGGATCTGTGAAACCTGGAACTGCCACCACCCTTGGTGTACACGGACGAGGCATCTCTGGGTCGATCAAACCCTTGATCACACCTAGAAACCCTATCAATCCTGGATGAGGTGAAGACTTGCTTCTTTGCCCGCTGGCTGTGCCTCCCTCTGCCAGATCTACGCCTTCCTTAGGCAGATCTGGTCAAAGTCGAGGTCGTAGCCGCCGCACACGCGACTGAGGCTTCTCTTCCATCTGCCGCTGACTTCTCATCCGTTGTTGTGCATCCTCCTGCCACTGGCCATTTGTCCTCTGCTCATGCGTAGTCCTCCCTCGCAGGTTCTGAAAGTATTCCTTGAGAATTTGGAGCCATTTCTGGTGATGCCGATGCCCAAGGTGACGCCCAAGTCCAAGCCAACGCCGACGTCTTTGATTTTTTTGCTGTTTTATTCGATTTTTTCTACAACAGAAACCTTCTCATCCTTTGTTAATTAAATTTACCGAATGAAATTCAAAACTTGTTGGTAATCCATTCATGAGGTCTTTTGCACACTTCCAACTCTTAAGTGGACCTTAATAATCCATTATCCAACATTAGCGAGGAGTATGCTTTTTACGGTAAATAATTTCATCCTTTGTTTGCTATTCCAATCTTCAATAAAGGCATTTTAATCTTGCTTTCCAAGAAGGCCTCAACATCAAAATTATTTACCAATGGATGTTTCTTCAAAAATACCCATCAACTCACAATACTAAAACTACAAATTTACAACCAGGGATTGTGCCAATTTTAAATAAAATATTCCAACTGTTCCATGGAATTGCCAAATGTGCCAACAATGAGGTGAACACTATTGATATGATCGAACAAGCTAACCAAATCTCGCATATCAAGGTTACTTGGTGACTTACCTTCATGATGAGTCACATCCTTGTGATGACTCTTAACTCATCCTACAAGCACAACTCCAAGAGGAAAACCAAACAACTCAAAGAATACATGTGATTTCAAGACATTATGTATGGTCATAAGTAGATATAGGTCATTATATGTCACAACTCGTAAAACATGATCACTCTCTTCCATACTTTGCAAATTCAGACAAAGTTTGTAGTGTTTTGAAATGCCAAAAGAGATATGAGGTCATTCAAGCTTACTTGTTGTAGGTCATAGGAGTTATCAAAGTCGTTCGTACTTATTCAAACCTATTTAAAAAAGGCAAAAAATACTTAAAAAATGCATTAATTGTTAGAGGAAATTAAGTTCATGTGAAGGCTTTAATGTTGCCTTGCAAGGGTTTCATGATGTCTTGAATAAGCTAGGTTCCAATAAGAAACTTGATTTCATGCATTTCTCCTCACCATCATGGTTTAAAATGAGGAATTCAACTAAGGAATCTTGTATGATGTTTCTAACTTCAAGGTTAAGGGCAATTAGGTCATTCTAAGGCATTAAGGCTACATGGTAAAAGGCTTACAAGTTGTTGATTTGGGCATCAAGGGGTAACTTGGTTAAACAACATCACCACAAGGATCTACTTGGGCTCAAAGGCTAGGCGAATCACTTCATCATCTTAATAGCTTAATCTTGCATGTCAACATAAGCACATCAAGTGGCATCTACATGATAAAATCATTAAAAATGCTAGAATAATGTGAAATATCATAAAATAATGCCAAACAAGGTCAAAACAAAGTAACACAAGGCTAAACAAGGCAAGGTAGTGTCGCCACAAGGTAGATCAAGTTAAAACTAGGCCAAATGAAGTAGAAGCAAAGTAAAAACAAGTTAAAACAAAGTAAAAATAAGTTTAAAACAAAATAAAATATGGCAAACAATGTTAAACAAGTTCAAATAAGGCAAGCAAGGTCAAAATAGTATTGATTAATTAAATTTAGCATTTCATTTTTAGTTATTTTGTATCTAAAATAGGCAAAATTCTAATAAAATAGGCTATAAATTATCAAAATTTAGCAAAAACAAGCTACAAATTATCAAAATTAGAAAAAAAATCAGGTTATAAATTACTAAAATAATGGGCTTTCATGGTCAAACTCATCTAGAAAAGTTGAAAAATTTCTATTTCCTAGCATGTAGAGGCTATGGTCAGTTTTAGCTCCAAGTTCAATGTATCTAGTTAATTTTATCATCACTCTTCTCACACATAGGATATAGAAAGAAAAATAAAACATGCTTTTTATTTTACTTTTATTTCCATGTTTTTAGGAAGTTCACTAGGCATCCTATGGGCAAGTTTGAAAAGAAAATTAGTATTTTTTTAATACATTGTAGTATATGGATTTTGATTTCCATCATATAAGATCAAATATAGAAATTTTCATGTATCCATACCATGATCCACATGGTGTATATCATATGGAATTTAAATTCCATTGTATGAATCAAAAATGAAAATTTTTGTATCCATACAATGACTCACATGTTGGGCGTTGGTATGGAATTCGAAATAGAAAATTCCAAGGCTAGGAAGTTAGATGATATTATACTAAGACTCGAATATTTGGGTTGAAGCCTGTAATGATCAAAAATGTCGATAGTTGGAAAACACCGAGGGATCAGCGGGCACAACAGTTTTGACCCCGTACCCACGAGAGGACCGTGCTGGATATGTGCGGATACAGGGCACCCTAAATGATCTGGTCGATCAGACAGGGACTTAATCGGTGTCTATATAGCCTTTTGCAACGTATAATTTGGAAACAAAAATGAAAGCATGAAGTAATGCTTGAGAGTAAATAAAGTAGGAAAAGTAGTGTAAAAAAACGCAACAATAAGCAGGAAACAAGATAAACTATAGTTAGAAAAATGCACCGCTCTGAAGCTACAAGCTTGCTCTGTAAGGGTGGATACAGTCGGTTGCATAGCATGGTGAAGTGCAGAGATCCCGAGAGTAACCAAGACGTGTAGAGCAAAGCAAGTTGTGCACTTGGGTGTGGCCTTGGGCACTAACAATGCAGGGATTCTACCAAGATGGTAGAAAGGGAATGGAACAAAATGCCAACTGAAAATGCTAACTGTTTGCAATGTTAAATAGAAATCTTACAATGCTTGATGTCACGATGTGCCAGGAAGAGAACTTGAGTGCCAGACAGAGGAAAATTCGAAGAATCCAGAGAATCTTCGAACTTTCTGAATGTTGCTTGTTGGGAAAAATTGAAACCTTTTGAATGTCATTTTCCAGAAAGTTTCCCACCTTTTTGAATGCCATTTATGGAAAATTCCCAGACCCTTTAGATGCTATTCTTCAGGGTATTTATAGGGCTAAAGGGCACACGAAAGGGGCGATTTGGATGCCACGTGCCCCGAGCCCACGTTGACTTGTTGGCGCCATAGGTGCCATGTATGACAGTTGGACCTGCAAGATCATTGTAATGCAAGCCTATTATGCCATAACTGTGAGCCTGCCACACCGTAATTGCACTGTCAGCATCTAGAGATGTGTGTCAATGGTCTACTTAGGTGAAGTGCATTGATGTCACATAACCACCCGCATGCCTCGCTGTGCTTTGTAGTGTAGCATGCTTGGCGTAGCATAGCACCTTGTCATGCATTTCGCTACATGTGTGTTGCATGCTTGCTATGCTATGTAGCGTAGCGTAGCATAGCAACTGGCCTTAGTCACGAAAGCTTTGTTGATTTGCAAACTTTGCTTCCATGAGACTTGCAAACTTGCTAATTCCGCCATTTGAGCTACCTTCTATCTCTTCCACAGGATTGCTATGCCTCACTGCACCATGTAGCTCAACGTAGCATAGCAACAGAAATGGTCCGTCGCTTCTTGACAGAAAGGGACATTGTTGAAGGTCTTGAAATTGGACGTGGGGACTAGCTACGAAGCTATCGCCATGCTACACTATGTTACATAGTGTAGCGTAGCATCGCACTTCATTCTGCAATCGTCTTCTGAAGCTTGCTACGCTACATAGCGAGGCGTAGTGTAGCGTAGCAGACTTCATGACTTAGAAAACTTGCCGAACTGTTTCGTGCATCTAGAATGTTGTTGCCAACTTCACACGTTGTTTCTGAGCAGGTTGTTGGCTTGGCAAGCTACTTAGGTGGACAGGAAGGATGACCCATAGAGCCTGTTTTCACCTAAAGTAGAAATTTACTGAACTAGCTGGCCTGAACATAGAATGTTCTCCTCCTCAAGAACTGCCGTGGTGCTACGCGAATTGCAAGGCCTAGTGAAGCAAGAATGACCCTGCATTTTTTGGGGTGTTTCATTGGCCCCTCTTTGTCGATGTCTGGACAACAGGCTTGATAGACCTCAGCAAAGAATATGAAACACCACAGCAAGTGAAATGCTAAGGTTGTTGCTCGGTGAGTGTCAATACGTCGCTTGGCAACACTTGAGAGTGTTGCATTGGTTTTGCAGAGGTTAAGGCAGAGAGAAAAGATGATGTTTAGCAGAGTCCCTCGTCGAAGTGCTCTGAGGGGCTCATTTGCATTTTCATCTTTGGCTAGTGCTATTCTTCAACCTCTTGTAGGGTAGGTCTTTTCTTCACAAGATGAGTTACGTTACATCCGTGAAGGGTTTTGACCTTCCTACAAATGCTTTCCATACAACGAGTTGCATTACGCACATCATGGAATTTGCACTATGAAGTAGCTAGGCTAGTCGAGGCACTCACTTTGCGATGCTGTAGCATTTGCTGCTGTTGTGAGATGTGCTAGCTAGGGCAAAGGTCTTGCTAGCTGCTAGCATTGTTGCAACTCTTAAGTACCATCGCTGGCATGTGAGTCCAAAGTAGGAAGGCCAGCAACGGCCTTGGTAGCACCGATGTGGAGGAGCTAGCCTCAAAGGCATTGGGAGTTGTTGTGGGTGCAGATGCTTTGGAATCCCTGCCAGGGGCTTGCATTCTCGTTTCAGCTATGGGATCAGCTACCACATAGCTAACATCGTGTGAGCCCAGGCATTGGCAGGGAGCTACAGTAACAATATTGTGGCTAGGACACAATACTGCTAGAAATCCAGATGCAAGAACTAGCCCAAGAACCACCATCAGGGCGATGGGCCGTGGCAACGATAAGTTTAAAGGGCTAGTGTGATGCCATGCGGTATCTTCGGAGGGTCAGCATGATGCCAAGAGTGGTGGCACCGCATATGTATTCTGGACCGCGTTCTCAATGCATCGTGAACCACATTCCAGAGTTGCAATGTCCCACCCACACGTCGGCACCGTGCCCACTCGTTTGATGTGTATTTGGTTCTAGTGAATGCTGGGGAAGCGATGCGAACCCAGTTTAAGGTCTTGGTAGACCATGTGCTGGTTTAAGGTCCCAATGGACCACTGTGCTGGTTTAAGGTCCCAGCAGACCGTACATGCTAGTTTAACGTCATAGCATATGGTGCTCGATGCCGCTAGTTTATCATCATTGTGGACACTGCTTGGTGCGATTACCAGTTTATCGTCATAGCAGACAGTGCTTGTAGTTACCGTTGTGCTTCAAACGTAGTACAACTTGAGATACGAGTGATTCACCATGTTGGCAAACTCATTGCCATTCATGTCTGCCAATTTGAAGGCTCCATTCCCAAAGGCTTTAGTGACCACGTAAGGACCTTCCCAATTGGCTGAGAATTTGCTCACGTGCTCATGGATGGCCTTGAGAACGAGGTCTCCCTTTTGCACTGGGCATCGATGCAGGTCTACATAGTGCTTCTGCTACTGCTTGCTTTGGTAGTGCTTGATGCATTTCAACATCTACGCACGCTCCTCCTCCACTGAGTCTAGGTCAATGGTTCACGACTCGTTGTTCTAGGCTTTGCTCATGACATCTACGAGGATCATCCAGAGTGATGGTAACTGCAACTTAAGAGGCAATACAGCTTCAAATCTGTAAATAAGATTGTAAGGGATCTTACTTGTTGTAGTTATACACATCGTTCTGTAGGCCTAAAGGACGTAGAGGATTTGCTCGTGCCATCGCCTCTTGCCATTGTTAAGCATCCACTTCAGCAAATTGATGATGGACTTATTTGTAGCCTCCGCCTGCCTGTTCGCCTATAGATAATAAGGGGAAGAAAATGATTATTTAATGTCTAGATACCTACAGAAGGTTCAGGTTTCCGTACTGCTGAACTGTGGCCCATTTTCGGTCACAATAGTCATTAGAAGCTCAAACCTTGTTATGATGTTGTCGAGGATGAAATGGTAGATTTGCTAAGACGTCGTCTTCCTTAGGGGAATGGCTTCCACCCACTTGGTAAAATACTCAGTGGCGGTGATAATGAAGCTATGCCCCACGGAGGACTTAGGCGTGATAGGCCCTATGAGGTCTAATCCCCATCGTTGGAAGGGCCACGTGATTTGCGTTGGGTGTAGGTCTGTAGGCGAGATGTGCACGAGATTTGTGTATCTTTCACATGTGTCACATGTCTTGACTTTCGACAGGCAATCACGTTCCATGTGGGGCCAATAGTACCCTAGGCATCTGATTTTGGTAGCCATAGCCCTGGGTTCTATGTGTCCACTCCACAACCCCTCATGTACCTCATTAACTACCTTCTACGCTTGTTCGCCACCCATGCATGCTGGTAATATCTTGTCGTAGGAGCGTCGGCATAGGACGTCATTTCCTATGAGCACGTATTGCCGGGCACGCTTACGGATTGCATCTGTCTGGGTAGATGTCAATCCACATGTGGGCTCGCCATGCTGTAGATAAGTTTTAACGTTGGCATACCATTCCTAGGTGATAGGCTCTGCACATTCTATAATCGCGATTGGCAGGTTTGCTAAGGAATGTGATGGAATGTTTAATGCAAGGGTAGCTAAGGCATCTACCACGGTGTTCTCGTTGCATGGCACGTGTTGCACATCTATGGTCACAAATTGCTTTAGCAAGATTTTTGCTAGGTCGTAGTAGGGTTGCAGGTGCATAGCTTTACAGGTGTAGACCTCGGTTATTTGATTCATGACTAGTTGTGAATCTCCACAGATTGCCAAGTGTTGTATGCATAGCGCTCGGGTAGTTAAGAGGCCTCTGAGTAGCCCCTCGTATTCTGCCACGTTGTTGGTGCAAGGGAACGCAAATTGATAAGTGGATGAATGCATTTCCCCAAAGGTGAATGTGTTTATGGCAGCAGTGCTACCTCCTCGCATGGTTGAGGCACTGTCAAAATGTAAGGTGGCTTTGAAATGTGATGGGATGATGTTGACATTACTAACGTACTCGTTCGGGAATTTGGGGTCTATGGTTGCCTACTCGTCAACGGCGATGCCGTGAGTTGGGTCGCTATGGCTTGATCCTTTGTACTTACATAGCGTAGATCAAACTCCACAGTTATTACCTTCCATCAGGCTATCCTGCTACTTTCATATAAGTTATTGGTGATAGCCTGGAGTATATTACTTTTGCAAATGATGTTGGTTGTACTGTGGAATAGGTAATGCCACCACTTATTTAGTGCGAACACTAAGGTCAGGAAATTCCTCTCCACTTTGTTGTATTTTGCCTCATGTGCTATTAGCACATGACTCAAATAATACACTGGTATCTCATAACCGTTGTCTCATTTCTGACATAGCAGTGCTGCGACAGAGGTGTCAGAGGTGGTGAGGTAGATAAAGAAGGGTTTATCCCTTTGTGGCGGATGCATAGTTGAGAGGTGTGAGAGTTCCTTCTTCAGGTCATCGAAGGCTTGTTGACACTTGGTTTTCCATTCGAAGTTAACCCCCTTATTCAGAAGATGTTGCATGGGGTGTAACTTGTTTATCAACCTTGCTATAAACCTTCGAATGAATTGCACTCTACCTTCCAAACCATGTAACTCCTTAAGATTTTTGGGAGGCACTAGGTTGATGATGTCCTTAATTTTGTCAAGGTCCACCCATATTCTGGCCTTCAATACTATGAACCCTAACATGCATCCATTTTTCACCCCGAAGACACACTTCTTAGGATTGAGGCGTAAGTCGTGCATTTGGCAGCATTTGAGGACTACCCCTAGATTGCGTGGGTGATCAGCTACCTCCTTGGACTTGACTGCTATATCATCCACATAGTCGTTTAATGTTTTTAGGATGTAATCACTGAAAATATAAGTCATGGCTCATTGGTAAGTTTCTCCAGCATTCATGAGCTCGAAGGGCATCATGGTATAGCAGAAGGTTCCCCATGGGGTCATGAAGGTTGTGGACAGCTGGTGCTCTGGGTTAATGTGGATTTGGTTGTATCCGAAGAAACCATCCATGAAGGATAGCAGAGCATGACTAGTTGTGGTGTCGATGAGCTGATCAATGCTTGGGAGTGGGAAGTTGTCCTTGATCGTTGCTTTATTCAAGTCCCAGAAGTCTATACAGATCCGTATTCCTCCTATTTTCTTTGAAACCACAATGATGTTGGATATCCATGCTGAATAGTCAATTGCGCAAATGAAACCTACTTGATATAGCTTGGTGATTTCATCCCTCACGGCTAGTGCGATTTTTGGCTTAACTTTGCGAGCCTTCTGCTTAACTGCCTTCATGTGTGGGTCTAGGACGATGTTGTGATGAATCAGCCATGGATCCAGACTTGGCATGTCGCTACACAACCATGCAAAGACATCGATGTTATCTTGCAGAATCTTAGCTACATTTTTGTGTGTTTGCATGTTTAGGAGGGAGCTGAGTTTCAACTTCTTCTCCTCCCCCTTTGATGTGGTCACAAGCATCTCGACGAGAGGGTCCTCAATTACATCCCCAGCCTTTAAGTCTAGAGCTTGGACCAGATTCTTGGGCCAATCCAAGGATGCTTCTAAGGCTACTATAGTGCTAATTGTGGTCGACCCCCAGTCAATCATGTTAGGGTTCAACTATCTTGCAAGCTTGCCCTGTGGCCCTGCTAACGTTAAAGGCATGAAAAGGTCACAATGGATTTCCATATCTTGCTTGACCTGTCATCATAAGATGAAAGCCTGGTTAAGAGGCGTCTATCGAGAGAGATTGTGTGTAATGAAAATTTGTAAAGTAGCAACGAGATGCAACTTGTGAAGTGTGATGATGTAAAGATTGCAAGTTTGCCAATTTAAGATCATGGTGGACCGCCAAGGCACAAGAGCGTAAAATTGCTAAAGGTGTAAAACTGTTGATGTGAAGTGTGAAGTTGCATGACTATCGATATGCAAATGCCAAACTGCTAGTTTAGTGTCATTTCAGATTGCCAAATTATGACATGCAAAATCTTATCATGCAAAATAATAGTATGCGAAACAGGAAACTTCAAGTATGAGAAGTGCCAAGCTGTTAATGTGAAAATACAAACTACAGACATGAAAACACAAAACCACTAGAAATTGTGACACTGCCCATGTGGAAGAAGATGTGAAAACCGCTGATGTAAACATGCGATGTTGTTAGTTTAACGTCATTATGGACCGCAAATGTAATAGGTCGAAACTGCTAGTTTAGGGTCTTTTCAGACCATTAGAGGTGCAACTATGCTAGGATTGCTAGTTTAAGGTCTTTTCGGACCCTTTATCAAAAACAAATATATTTTTTATTTTTGGGAAGATAAGTAGCTGGCTTGAAACATGTCAAGGCTTTAATGCTAATAGTGCTACGATGTCATGGCGAGCATGCTACGTTGTATAGCACACTCCGCATTAATCGAAGAGAGAGAGAGGCAAGTTTCCCCATCTTGTCCTTATGACCATAAATAGGGGTTAAGCCCTAGCAATTTTTCCAGTTTCACCATAAGAGCACAAAGCCCTCATCGAAGCACAAGGAAATTTCAGAGCATGAAGCAACTATGTTAGTCGACTAGTAAAGCGAGTTTTTACAGCGATAGGTGTAAATCTGCAAGCAGGACAATGGCTCCTAAGACTCATTTGGCACTTGCAAGGGTTGAGGAGGCGAAGAAGACCCTGGAGCATGCACCACAAGCTCGTGTTGCAGCGCGAAAGAGCACACTATTGACCCAGTAAGCTGTTATGTCTCCTTTGCTTCTTCGTTTTGCGCTTTCTATTGTTCTCTACTCTTATTTTGCATCCTATTTTTTTTGCGTCTATTCTTGGCTACCTATGTTTTTCTGTGGTTGCGTCATTTTAGCCTTTGCATCACTGCTATCACTGTTTCAGTCGTGGAAGATGCATAAATGTTACATCGTGGTTGCATGCAAGGCCGCTGAAATTGCCACTGCCGTGGTTGTCATAACCGCGAGGGCTGGGGTAGTTTAAGCTGCTTGATCCTAGCATGTCGTAACGTAAAACCCTTGGAAGGTCTAGGCCATGTGTGATGCGGCAACATGACACATGTTTTATTAGAGCATGTTGTTAATTGTTTTGTTGTTATGCTAGGCTTATTCGCATGTTCTTGCTACACTAGGCTTTCACGCCCTTACTATGCTATGTACGGGCAAAAGGTTATGCTATGCTATATACATGGACTGCTAGAATTTGCTACATTGCGTATGTATTGCCTTTAAGTATGATGCTAACATTCGTTGATTATGTCGTGCAGGGCGGGGCCGAGGTCCAAGCTGATAGTTTTGGACATTAGAGGGGTCCTATGCCATGTGAGTAGACCTGTGGCCAGTGCCCCTCCTCCCCAGGTACGTATGGGAGAGCAAGGGGTCTGGTTTAGGAGAGGGGTACTGGACTTCTTGCAATTCCTTGTTGACCACTTTAGTATGATCATTTGGTCCTCCTTAGGGAAGGTGGAGGCATCCGGCTTAATAGAAGCCATGCTTCTTAGGGCAAGTCGTGGCATTCTGAAATTTTTTACCAATGGGGAAATCATGAGCAAGAAGGGAGAGGGATCTAGCCAATGCTCAACAGGTTTAAGGCATTTAGCCTGGATCTGGGACATGCCTGAATACAACTGCTACCACCAGTACAACACATTGTTCCTCGCACGTTACATGGTGACATGCTTTCAGAACCCACAGGGGAATGTCTATTGTGCTGGTGGGTGAGTTTTGCAACCTTGCTCCACTATGTTATGCAACATAGGCCATATTGGTTGAATGCTAATAGTATGTATTTGTCACCAGGTTTTTTATCAATGATGATGGGGTTCATGACCAACCGGTTCTGTTGGCTATAGCATAGCTAGCCCTACAAGAGTTCTCTTCTACTAAGAACCTGTAGGCGGGTGTGATCAATCAATGCGAGGGAGAATACCATACCTACCCAAGCATGTTTTATGTTCTCTATAATCAGCGTAAGGAGAAGGGTTGGCTGGATAGGGAGTGGAAAGAACCCTTCAAGCCGATCACGGTTGAAGAGGTTATGATGGTTGAACTCCCATCGTTCCTGTTACCATATAGACCCAGTGGGTCAAACAGTAAGTGTCACATGCTCAAGTGTTTTTGCAATCCTTATATTTCTTGCATTTTCATGCTAAGCATGTTTTGTGAAAATTGTTGCAAGGGCGAAGAAGCCCCAGGAGGTGATGGTGGTAACCACTGAGATGCAGGGGGCCAACATCTACTTCAAATACAACAAAGTAGCAGTGAGCCAGTATTGGTTAGACCAGAGGGCCCTAGACTCCTTGGTCAAGAACATCCAAAAGGAGGGGCTTATGGACCTGTTCATGGTCCCGAGGCCGAGCGTTCCAGCCATCGAGATGCTTTTCCTAGTCAACTCATTTTCTAAGAGGGCAGGTCATTTTCGCACACGCGTACGAGGTGTGCAGGTGGTTATTTCAATCAATGAACAACTGTTTATGGACTTGTTTAGTGTTCCTGCTAACGGCATCCCCATAGGGTTGAGGCGCAAGCAGGAGTTAATCCTTATGAAGAAGGATATCGAGGAGTGGTTGTGGCTTGTTAAGGAGTGAAAAGGATTCCCCATGGATAAGCTTAAGGGCGAACCTGCCATGGAGATTTACCCAGTCTTCTACGCCCGTGCATTCCCCCAACTGCTCACCCAAGGGAAGGTCTTGAGGCTCGAGCAAGCCTGGATAATGCGGGAGGTTATGGAAGAAGGGGCCCATTATAACTAGGCTAGCTTCCTATGTAAGGGCTTGTAGGCTAAGATTTTGGGACTCCATGAAAAAATGGAGTCCCGCTCCAATATACACTATGCCTTCTACATAGGTTGTCTGAAGTGCTTCGTGGAGTTTCTAGTGGTTCAAGAGGATGGAGCCTAGGCCGTGTAAGATTGCAACTAGATTCCCAAGCCATGGATTCAACAGATCCTCTAGAGCACGCAAGCCCAAGATCTATCAGAAGTGGTCGAGGAGTCGTTGTCTGTAACGACCAAAGGCCTGGTGGCTCGCAGCTTTCGTGGCCTGGACAACGTAGGAGAGATGCCCCCTACTATAGTCGGTAGCGTGATGTGGGGTGAACATCTCATAGCCGAGATTATGCCCAAGGAGTTGCGGAGGAAAAGACCTTCCCCAACCAAGGAAACCCTTCGTGTGGAGGAAGAGGAGGGACAAAGACTGCGGCTTAAGCTGCAGAGGATGCAACCCCCCATTGGTAAACACTTTCGTGTAATGCTTACTTTGCTATTGTTTACTACGCTATGCTACGCTAGGTGGTGTAGCATAGCATAGCATCTACTTTGAGCTAATTTATTTGGACTGACGCAAACATGCTTTTTTGCTAGTAGAGGAAGAAGAAGAAGAAGAAGAAGACGATGAAGAAGTGTCGACCCTTAAGATGAGGGCAACGAATGACGATGCGAAGGCCCCAGTTTTGGAGAAAAGGGCCCCGATCAAAAATAAGGGAGCTCCTATTTCTAGGGCAGGGGCTCTTGTCATTAGGGAGCCTCCTATCAACGAAGAGGCACCTCCCTTGAATAAAAGAGACACTGGTCTCCTGAAAGAAAAGGCACTAGCGCATGAGGAAGGGGCTTGTATGGACTTGGCAGGGCCCTCCACCAAGGCTACTGCCATCGTCCTGCATTAGTAAGAAGAAAGATCATAGCCAGACACTGGTGAGTTCAGCGGTACGTCTGCCTTATCGTAGTTCATTTTGGCTGTTGCTGATATGCTTAGTCATGCAACAGGTGCTACTGCTGACGCCATGGAACCCCTTCCGATCCGTACGAAGTCATGGGTTGAGATCCCTAACAAGTTTGCGTTCGTGCAAGGACTTGTCAACGACATGATCAAACGCCTTTATTAGGTAGACCCTGATGTGGGTAATTAGCAGTATTAAATGCTCCTATGTTGTTACAGTAAAAAATTTTGAGTTCGTTGATTTTTGTTATGCTAACGCGATTGCTACGCTCTTCATGTCGACGCAGCCTCTCAGCTCAAATGGGACCCAGCATGACCTATGAAAGTTGGCATCGTGCCTACACTCTCACCTGACGTGATCGAGGTGTCTTGTCGCACGTTCGATGAGGCTCACGAGTGCGTCTTGCACTTGGCATGCTCCTTGTGGAAGTATAAGCGTGTCAACGAAGACCTGTGGAAACAGGTCCAAAGGGCTAAGCAAAGATAGGCCGAACTAGTCATTGATGTGGAGGATCTCAGGTCGAGGAACGAGTTCTTCATAAACTGTAACCCTAATGCTGAGGACTAGCGCAAGACTATAGACAATTACGCTAGATGTTGAATTGTCGTTCATCAGAACATTGAATCCACTCGTGAGATAGTCGAACAGAAAATGCAGATGGAGTTGCTGATCCAGAAGTGTTAAGACATGAAAGATATCAGTGCCAAGGTTTTTGAATGGGGGTGAACCCAGAGGAACCACAAACACATGTACAAGCTAGAGAACGACACCCATCGAAAACTATATAAATATGCAGCTGTGGAGGCATTCACATATGACGCATTCGTGAATGCCATCAACGCTTCTGAGGCCTACGCTAAGTTCAAAGAGTAGGTGAAGGTTACGGAATCTCCTAACTTGAAAGTGGACCTTCCTACAGGAGAGACCGCAACCACCTCCCTTTCCCCGGGACCTCTAATATGGATGACCGTGGAAAGGGAGAGAGCCACTGCTGCAAATGCTGAACTTAGAAACAAGCGTTGGGTAAACATCATGACAAAGGAGGTCTGGCATCGCCTCAGGCTTGGTCTAGACCAGATACCCTTTGAGACCGACGTAGGCCCTCCTCAAGTTAGTCGCTTTACTGTGTAGATGCTCATGCTACATTATAGTTTGCGTGTGTTGCCTTAACCAACTACTTCATTCCTACGATGCAGGCTCTAGATGAGGGTGCAAGGCCCGTAGAGGGAGGGAATGAAGAACCGGCAGAATGAAACACATAGGAGGATGATGCACAAGCAGATGAAGCAGAGGCGAGTAGCGAAGACGATGCAAATAGAGACAATCCATGACAGCATGGGATTTTCTTTTTTTGAAATTTTACAAACATTTCCAATAGGCGAAAGTTGTGAATAAAATGAAACACTTCAGAAAAGAAACTGATTTTGCATTTGTGTATCATGTAAAGTTTTGATGCTCTCATATGCTAGTTTTGGGCCATTTTGGGCCATTGCTAGTTTTAGGCCATTTCGGGCCATTGTGTTACATGCCAGAAGGATTATGTATTAGCAAAGCGAAAGGCAACAATGCTAGTTTTAGGCCAATTCGGGCCATTGCCAAAAGAGATAGTACTTTAACAAAGCAAAAAGCGATGATGCTAGTTTTAGGCCATTTCAAGCCGTAGCGTAGCATGCCAAAAGGATGGCATGTTAACAAGGTGAAAAGCAACAATGCTAGTTTTAGGCCATTTCGAGCCATAGCATAGCATGTCAAAAAGATGGCATGTTAACAAAGCGATGAATGTACAAGGGATGGAAACTAGGCAAGAAGCAATAGGGTTGCTATGCTATGAGTAACTGCCTCTTGACCCATTGTGGGTTGATCGGAATGTGAGGCTGAGGTATTTCACGAGGGCCCTCGTCTACATCATCGTCCTTCACTTGGAAGGGCAACTCAACCGATGCGTTTTCGATTTGGGGGCTAGCTCGCTGAGTTGATCCTTCCGTTGGATGGTTAATGCATGCATGAGTAGGCGCCTCACTCTCGGAGGTCATGACCTCTAAGCCCTGCTCCATGTCTACATTACTGATTGCTTGCATTGCTACTTCGTCACCATGGATCACCACCTCCCTGCCTACATATGGTAAGTGGATTTCCTAGTGTATAGGCAAGGAGATAGCCCTAAGTTGCGCTAACCATGACCTTCCCAATATCAGGTTAAACCCAGGCATTTCCTCGACCATGATGAACGTTTCGTCTGTGGAGAATTGGTCCCCTGCCATGAAGTCTACATGAATTGTGCCTTTCACCAGGATGCGTGCCTCGTTGAAGGACTTCAGACACGACGTCACTGTGGGTTTGATCTGGTCAACCAATCCCAACTTGTCCACAATAGGAAAGGGAATGACGTTTGTCGCGGCCCCATCATCAACGTGTACCCTTCGGATCTGGTGTTGGCCAACCCAAATTGTGATGAAGAGAGGTGCCATAGTCACCTAACCCCCTTTGGGATCTTCCCTAATGGCGTTGTCACGGAAAGTCAATTGAGCTGTCATGGACTCCGTGGGTACAAAGGGAAGGATGAACGAATAGATTGCTTCCTCCTCCGCTGGCATGTTCTCGTCGACCGAAATCTTCGTTAACATGCAGATTAGAGCCTCGTGGTGGGGTACAGATGTCATGATTAGGTCATACAAGCTCAGTGTAGCGTTTTTCTGCTTTAGAGGTTGCTTGACTTAGGTCAAGGCATCCAGAAAGTCTTGGCCACCCCCTTGTTTGATACTTTCTTTCTCTTTGATTCATCTTAAAAGAAGAATCTCCCAAGGAGATGTGACTTCAAATATGGGTTCAAATCCTTGTCGACAGGGTGATGTAGGCTGTGTAGTCATGTCGACCTTCGTCTTTGGGGGCAAAGGTGCAGATGCAAGGGGCAAAGACGTGGGCTTGGGGGTATCCTTGACGGTACTTCCCTTCGACGTCTTGCCCACCAAGTGGACTTCTCGTCTTGTACGGCGAGGAGGCTCTTCAGCTTTGTTGTGTGAGATAGGGGCCGTCGAAGGTGTCGGCCCCCTGATGACGAATGGAGCTAAAGGTGTTAACTGACGGGACCGCATGGCTCTACCAATAGGTGACGCAAAGGTGGATGCCTGTGATGGGACTTTCAAGACGAATGGCTGCTGCAAGCTTGGGCCAACCGCTGGTGGTGCTGGTGCACTACATTGAGGCACACAGATCACAAATGGTTGCCGAGGTGGCCTGGGATCACTGTCAATGTCAATAGCGTTGATGACGTAACTAGCATTATTGGCGTTGAGGGGATCTGTGTAGACATACGTAGATTGGTTTTCAGGGTGCACTGGGTTGCTTTCATCCAGCACTAGTTTCCCCAGGTCGATTAATCTTTGGATGTCGTCCTGAAATGACAAACAATAATTTGTGTTGTGAGCACACTGTTGGTGGTAGTCACAAAACCTGTCTAGCCTGAAACCCCTAGGAACTGGAGGCTCATTAGGCAGGGCCAAAGAGGGATTCCTAAAGAGCTCACAGTAGCATTGATGTCTCATGTTTAACTCTTCCAACATCTGCTTATGTTGGATGTATCCCACTGCCAGCAGTTGCTTCAGAAGCTCTGAAGGCTTTAGAGGCAGTGGGGTGTACTTTGAGCGATCTTTGCACTCAAAGTTGGGTTTGGGTTGTGCAGATGTCTCGGGCATAGGTGCAACTGGTTGCAGCACGTGGCCCTATTTGGGCGCGGGGTTAGCCGCGGGTATGGTCAATTTCTTGTTGTTCTTGCTACCACTACTGCTAGGTTTGGGCTTGGCCTTGGTTGCCATAGTGGCCACTGTGGTTGTTGGGGCTTTACCCTTGTCCTTCTTTGAGAAGGTGCTTTTGTAAGAGATGTAGGTCGGGTCTTTTCTTGCTTTGGCCATGTCTTGTATGCTCTTAGTCTGAGCGAAGGCCTGAATAAGAGAGTGAGGAGTGAGGTAGTATAGTTTAGACTTGATGAAGTCGTTCACTGCACCCTTAAAGACGGCCAGCAAGTGGGCTTCCGCGATGGGCTCACGGATTTCGTTAAGAGTTGCGCTCCAATGTTGAATGAACTTTTGGACCGGATCTAAAGTGTCTTGCTTTATGCTCATCAACTGGTCCAACGTGGTTTTTGGCTTCAAGTTGTACTTGAAGCTCGTCACGAACTGGGTCAGCAGCTCTTCCAAAGTTGATATGGATGAGCATGGTAATGCACTATACTAGTCCAAAGCTTTTCCGGCTAGGGACATGGTGAAGATGTGAATGATCGTGTGCGGCCATTGTTGCAATAGCAAAGACTCAGATCTAAAGGTGACAAGATGTGCATTGGGATCTCCCTCCCCATAGTACTTCATGAAGTGTGGAAGAGACATCCCTGGGGGTACCGTCAAAGCAGGGATTGCAGGGCTAACGGGGTCATCCTGGTAAAAGTCCATGACTTGTACCGTGTCAAACCCAGCAGCTTTGAGGCATTTTATTTCCTCAGTGAGGGTCTCGATAAGCTAAAACACTTGGTCTAGACCTAGTAATGTTGTAGACGGTTGGGGGGCTGCAAAGGCAGCCCCCACCTGTAGCATGGCAGGGGCAGCAGTATGACCCATTGGCGGTACCATTGGGACGACCCCCGCGAGCGGTGCTGCCTGCGTTGTCCACCACTTGGTAGGTGGTGTTGTTAAGGCGGCGACCTCAGGTCGGGCTGCCAGGTAAACTATTTGTGTCGTCAGCAACGTAGACCATAACCCCGTGTTAGGCTGTGCCGACTGCGAGGCTTGGTACATTTGAGAGCGTACGTAGTGTGACATTTGCGACGCTTGCGGAATGGGTGAAGAAGAAAATGGGGCCCACCATGTGGATGGGCCAAGGCCCGGCATAGTGGGTGGAACAGATGTGAATGTAGACATAGAAATAGAAGTTGTGTATGCTTGTGAAAGAGGCATGGTATGAACATGTGGCAGGGTAGCCACGATTGGTGTACGATGTACTATAGGAATAGACTGCTAGGCAGTTGGCAAAGGGATAGTGGCTGTAGGCGAAAGAGGGTGTTGGAACATCACAGAATTGATGTGGCTACCCATAGCAGTTGTAATCGTAGGTTATGGAAGTGTGGGCATAATTACAAAGGGAGCGGTAACAGACGATGGCTTGGCCCAGAAGAACTAGGTAGGAGGGACAGGAACGGGACTGGTTGGACCTCCCTTGTCCAATTGGGAATCGAGTTCCTCCTGCTCATCCTAGAAAGCATCATCTTGGTTGGACACTGTATCCTGTTGCTCCCTAGGCCTAGCCAACTAGATTAGTTAGTCTAGAAGCCTTGGTACACTTGTGTTAAAGGTAACGAAATGCTGGGAATAGGGACAAACTCCTTCCCGTTGCAGTAAGAGAACTCGAAGCTACGTTTTTCTTTGAGTTCGTGTAAATCCAAGGGCAAATTTTCCTGCACCTTTGCATAGAGGAAACTGTAATGCTCATGTTGCTGGGCCAATCCCTCAGGTCCTCAGTTTTGGACTCTAAGAGATCGACGTGTTTCCAGTATCGGATTCAATGGTTGTTGTAGTGCCTTGAACCGTGATGGGAGCTTCAATGTTGAAGGCGTTAGCAACAGTAGTTGAAAAAGGCATCGTTAAACAAGTAGTTATGCAAAAAAGCTCAAAAGTTATGAAAAAGGGTGCAAACGAATAAGGAAACCAGAAAATAGCAAAAAAGAAGAAGAATAAGGCTTTACGTCTTACCAGATTCTAGAGGAACTGTCAAGGTGACCGACCTGCACCACACAAGACATAAACAACCACAAATGGGTGTCACGTTTACGCCAGTGTGCGATAGGGTGCAGAACGCATGCAAGACTACCATAAGACGGGGAAGCTAACTAGCAGTCAGGAAGGCTTTGCGTCTTGCAAGATTCTTGAGGGACTATCGAAGCGATCGCTCTGTACCACACGAGATGGGGTATAGAACGTATGCAAGACTACCGTAAGACGGGCAAGCTAACTAGCAGTCAGGAAGGCTTTGCGTCTCATAGGATCCTTGAGGGACCGTCAAAGCGACCACTCTGTACCACGCGAGATGGGGTACATAACGCATGCAAGACTACCGTAAGACGGGCAAGCTCACTAGTAGTCAAGAAAGCTTTGCGTCTTGCAAGATCCCCGAGGGACCGTCAAAGCGGCCGCTCTGTACCACATGAGATGGGGTACAGAACGCATGCAAGACTACCGTAAGATGAGCTAGTTAGCTGGCGATCGGAGGCCTTGTGTTCTGTAGGATCCCCGAGGAACTGTCGAGGCGACCGATCTGCACCGCACAAAGCGCAAACAACCGCAAAAGGGTGTCACGTCTATGCTTATGCGTATCAGGGTGCAGAAGGCTCACAGAACTACCGTGACATGAGGAAAAAGCACCAAAAGACCCTCCTTCTAGCGCCAAAAAACTGTAACGACTGAAAATGTCAGCGGCTGAAAAACACTGAGGGGTCGGTGAGCGCAAAAGTTTCGACCCTGTACCCGCAGGAGGGCCGTGCTAGATGTGTGCGAATACAGGGTGCCCTGAACGGTCTGGTCGATCAGACATGGACTTAATTGGCGTCTATATAGCCTTTTGCAACGTATAATTTGGAAACAGAAATGAAAGTGCGAAGTAATGCTTGAGAGTAAATAAAGCAAGAAAAGTAGTGTAAAAAAAACATAACAATAAGTAGGAAACAAGATAAAGTACAGTTAGAAAAATGCACCGCTCCGAAGCTACAAGCTTGCTCTGTCAGGGTGGATACAGTCGATTGCACGGCATGGTGGAGTGCAAAGATCCTGAGAGTAACCAAGACGTGTAGAGCAAAGCAAGTTGTGCACTTTGGTGCGGCCTTGGGCGCTAACAATGCAAGGATTCTACCAAGATGGTAGAAAGGGAATGGAACAAAATGCCAACTGAAAATGCTAACTGTTTGCAGTGTCAAATAAAAAGCTTACAATGTTTGATGTCACAATGTGCTGGGAAGAAAACTTGAGTGCTAGAGAGAGGAAAAGTTGAAGAATCTGGAGAATCTTGGAACTTTCTGAATGCTACTTGTTGGGAAAAATTTGAACCTTTTGAATGCCATTTTTTGAAAAATTCCCGGACCCTTTGGATGTTGTTTGTCAGGGTATTTATAGGGCTAAAGGGCACGCGAAAGGGGCGGTTTGGATGCCACGTGCCCCAGGCCCACGTTGACTTGCTGGCACCATACGTGCCATGTATGATCGTTGGACCTGCAAGACTGTTGTAATGCGAGCCTGTTATGCCATAACTGTGAGCCTGCCACATCGTAATTGCACCGTCAGTGTCTGGAGACATGTGCCAACGGTCCAATTAAGTGAAGTGCATTAATGTCGCACAACCACCTGCATGCCTCGCTGTGCTTTGTAGCGTAGCATGCTTGGCGTAGTGTAGCACCTTGTCGTGCATTTCGCTAAATGTGTGTTGCATGCTTGCTACGCTACGTAGCATAGCATAGCATAGCAACTAGCCTTAGTCGCGAAAGCTTTGCCGATTTGCAAACTTTGCTTCCGTGAGACTTGCAAACTTGCTGATTTCGCTCTTTGAGCTGCCTTCTGTCTCTTCTGCAGGATTGCTCAACAAACATGGTCCGTCACTTCCTGACGGAAAGGGACATTGTTGAAGGTCTTGAAATTGGGCGTGGGGACTAGCTATGAAGCTGTTGCCATGCTACGCTACGTTACATAGTGTAGCGTAGCGTCGCACTTCGTTCTGCAATCGTCTTCTGAAGCTTGCTCCGCTACATAGCGAGGCGTAGCATAGCGTAGCAGACTTCGTGACTTAGAAAACTTGCCGAACTGTTTCGTGCATCTAGAATGTTGTTGCCAACTCCGTGCATCGTTTCTAAGCAGGTTGTCAACTCAGCAAGCTACTTAGGTGGACAGGCAGGATGACCCATAGAGCCTGTTTTCACCTAAAGTAGAAAATTTACCGAACTAGCTGGCCTGAACTTAGAATGTTCTCCTCCTGAAGAACTGTCGTGGTGCTGCGCGAATTGCAAGGCCTAGTGAAGCAAGAATGACCCCACATTTTTTGGGGTGTTTCTAAGCCCATCATCACCCAATCTTTGCGGCAGAAGGCGCAAGAGGCAATGGAGATCTTCTACGGATTAGGACTAATGTGGGCCAAGCGCTCGGCACCGTCATCAATGAGGGCAGGGAAGGCAAGGCACAGCAGGAGTGCGAGCAGCATGGTGACGGGGAAAGGCATCAACGGCAGGCAGCAATGTGTGGCAATGGTGGTGGCAGTAAAGGGCACGCAGTGATGGGACACCAAAGATGCAGTGGTGAGGGTTTGTTTTTTGGGGTTGCACTGTTGCAGAGTTTTGGCAGCATTGGCGTAAGGCGATGTGATGCATGCCTTCGTGGCCTTGCAAATTTTTTTTTAATGATAATGAAATGGTGCCATACTGTGAAAATATTTACAAACTTTGCTATTGACAATATAGCATTCAACCGAACATAGTTTTCAAAGACCTAAGAAAAATCGTAACGAAAAGTACATGACCATTATTTTCACCTGCTTGTGAAAATATAATGAATCTCTGATATCACTAAATCCGTTGGATTAACCTTAGCATAGGAAAAAAACATGTCTTCAAGGATAGATCTGTCACAAGTATTCTCCAAAACAGATGGAACTAGTGTTCACAGCAAATCACTAAGCACTTCTCAAAAGCAGTTCAATTTGAACTTTACCATTTTTAGAATCAATAAGATGGTAACGCTCATTAACTCGTTTGGCATTTACAACGTCTGATAAGTTGATGTCAACGTACCCAAGAGATTCCCTTTGATGAAAATTTAAAGTTGAACCTCTGCTCATCACCTCGACATGGAGTTTCTCATTAACAAGTGGCTCATCAACCATAAAAGTAAATGCCGGATCCCACCTTGGATCTCTGTTCTTCTTGGCATGCTTAGTTTTCTTTTACTCTGCTCTAAAGAGAAGCCGCACATAAGGGTTCGTGTGATGTTTCCCTTTAACATCTTGGGCTTCAATAACCTTAACCACAGGTAGACCTCAACAGATTCAGGCTCATCATCCTTGAATGGAGTACATGTTAACTCAACTGTGATTTGCTCACAGGGCTTTTGATGTTGAGGATCATTTGGATCCATGGTTTTCTGGAGATCAAGGGTGAAAGTTAAGGTCTCATTTGGTGTCAGCTCTTCCAAAGGAATAATCTGCATACCCAGCTTGTCATCTGCTTGAGCTTTCTCCCAGTCATAAAGTACAATATCAAGAACTTGTGGGGGGGGTTGTTAAGGTGAGCTACAAGCTGGAGAAGAAAAATTAAAACCAAAACCTTAACAGAGCCCAATGTTGCAAGATGACCCCCCAGTCACCTACAACAAGACATAAGCTTATTGCACCCCCCAAACAACAGCTGAAAGAGACCAATACAACTAACTCAAAGAGAAACCATTTAGAAAAAGGTAATATTATT
>MNCI01019590.1:42964-94724 GCA_015680685.1 Gnetum montanum
TAACTAAGAAAATAATAAATAACAATAAAAATTAACAATAATAATTAAACAATTAAAACTAAGTGAATGCTGCAATGATGAAGTAGTCTTGATCTTTATTTCCAGTCATGTATGCGTCCAAGTACGTCACACTCGAATAAATGTGTTGTACAATTAGAAGCATCACACTACGAGCATGCACTGGGAAAATAATCTAACTTCTACAAAAACAAACTGTAAGAGTCTAGCTACAATTGACAAAAAGATGCCTAAATGAGGCGGAAGGCCCTCTTATTTATAGGCTAGGATAGGCGGCTGCGTAAACAGGGTCACGTTGATGTAGGAAGGCTACGTTGACAGGGCCGCGTTGACGCAGCCACGTATACGGGGCCCCGTATACGCAACCTAGTCGACGCATCGACTATATAGCACTTCATCACCAAGCCTCTTGTTATTGACCACCTTCAATGGGCTTAGTTGTTGGTCTAACGACAAGCTATTTTTGCCACCATTGTAGTGGCTTTTTTTTTAACCATTGAGGTGTTGGCTACAATAGGTAAGCCTTCATTATGTTTCACCACAAGTTTTGTTATTGAAGGTAGAGGGACTCAAATAATGAATGGCTCCCTAGCCTTACAATGATTGATAGCATGTTGTCTAGGTTATGATGTTGATGCCACTGAAAGAAAAATGTGTATAATGAAAGGCTCTTTAGGGGTCAAAGGTGGTGATACCTATATGATGAAGGGTTTTCTAGGCTTTAGATTTTGGGATCAAATACTAGCTAGTTGAGTTCTAATGGAATCATGACATATTATTTTACCTTATGAGGCAACTCCTATCTTATTTCGATATAATCCAACTCCTATCTTGTTTTGATATAAGCCAGCTCCTATCTTGTTTCAATATAAGCCAGCTCCTATCCTGTTTTCCAGCCCTTTAAAATTTGTGCTAAGAGAATATCTTGAAATATAAGTCTTAATGAGCTATTTGACTCCACCTGACAAGCCACTTATTTCCAAATTCTTTATCCTTGATCTTTGGCATTCAAGTCTATTTTATCTTAGACATAAAATCTTTTACTTGGTTCTATTTGTTGTGGGATGTTCTATCTAACTTTGCTTTTGATCAGAAAAGGACAAATCTTTTTCAAATGGAGATTTTTCATCCTTAGCATACAAATTTAATAATTAAGTTTGTCTTTTCAATTGATTTCTCTGCTTGTGTTATTTTAACATGCTATATATATAAATCTTCCCTTAAGTGCTTAAGCCTCTCTTGTTTATATGAACTTCACTAAAGTAAGAAGTACTTGTATATTTACTATGAAGGGTTGCAAATGATTGAAAATATTCATTATAGCATTAAGAATCTCTTTGAAAATGCTTTATGTTACTTGGAGATTTATTTAAATAGAGATTGGGCCCAATGCATATCTATTGTGACTATGGAATGGCTACTAAGTTATACTCTGGGATGTTGTGTTTTATCCTTTTTGCCACTCTTCAAAAATGGGGAGAGTATGGTTAGATTTGTATGATTCACTAACCCATTTTCTTAACCTTTGAACGTCACCAAAAAGGAGGAGATTGTGGACCTTTTAGTGAGTCAAAATATTAAGTAACATGGAGTCAAGGTTGTTTGTATGGTTGTGTGGTTGTCGTGTTTGTATGACCAAGATGAGGTGACAAGGAATGAACTAGTTTAGACAAAAGAAGAACTCAAGGAAAAGGTCATCCACAAGGTCTCAAGCAAACATGCAAGAATTCCAAGAACGTGAACAAGAAGCAAATAATTCACAAGCAAATTTGTCATCATTGAAGCATGCAGAGGTGAAAGGTTATGAACAAGGAATAAAGAATTCATCATGAAAAGGAAGGTAAAGAGAGATGTCTCCAAGAAATAGTAGATGTCTTGGTAGAATTGAAGGTAACACAGAAGAAGACGTCTTTGAAAAATAGTAGACGTCTTTCATCAAGCAAAGACATCTTTCCCTAGACAAAGACATCTTCACAGAATGCAGGTTAGTTTCAAAAAGACATCTTTCATCAAAAAAAGACATCTTCCCAGAATGGAGACCAAATGCAAAAAGACATCTTAGCCACAAAGAAGACATCTTCCATCGTCATTAGCTAGTCATTGCACAAGTTCCAAGATGGATTTGAAAAGATGTTGACTTTAAAAAGACATCATTCTTATTTGGAAATATACAAGCTTTTGTAAAATCATTATGTAATCATTTGACAATCATTATATTCATTATTTCTTCTCATTATATTATCTTTTGTCTATTGTAAAGTGTGTTGTACCTCAAAGTACAAGGATCAGCAAACTAAGTTGCATTCATTCCTTGTAATTGTTGTTCTTCCTTGTTGTCCTATGGAGTCGATGTGCGTTCTTGTGAGAAGGCATCTTTCTTGAGCTTATTAGGATCCTAAAAGATTGAGTGTTGGTGTAGTGCCACAATACTTCAAAGCAAAGATCAAGATTGTAAAGGTTGTGGGATCATGGAAACCACATACTAAGCTTGTTAGGACCTTGCAAGGTTGAGTGGATTCATAGAATCGAATCACTCCAAAGTGAAGCTTAATGCTTGTACAAGGTGTGGTACCCTTCAAACCATACTTGAAAGTAACAAAGTCTGGAGGTGTGCATGCGAACTACCCTTTGAGCATGGACTACCCAAGTTGGGAAACCACATTCAATTTGGTGGGTGTGCTTTGTTCAAAGAAATTTTAATTTGGAAAACTTATTCATCCCCCTCCCCCCTGCCTTCTAAGTTCAACAATCCATAGTTGTTGTTGGATGGCTGGTGGTTGTGGAATGGGTAACAATATAGATTGGAAAGACCTTGTAACTATTATTGCAAGAGGACTAAACATGGAACATGAGGACTACATTGGGACATGAGAAATAAAATGGTTGTTGGAAACATATGGATTTTGTGATACACATGGAATTTGCATTCCAAGAGAAGGACCAGCCAAAACTACAAAAGGTTGAGACATGGAGGAAATAACTAGTGGGGGTTGAGGCATAGTAGCGAAGGGTGCTAAGATGAATAGTGAAGTGAACAAGAAAGCAGGTTAGGAACTTCAGCTTATGGAGATCACAATGTGAGTTTGGTTCACTACTAAAATGGGAGGTACAAAGTTGAACATGGTCACCTCTGGGACAAATTATTGGAAAAGATCTCCTATGAAAATATCTAGCTTGCACTTAGCTCCAAACTCATCGTGATCCTCTAGGTAGGATCCTCAACTAGTCTTTTTGCTAATTTCACTATCCTCATCTACACTTACCAACTATGCTAACAAGTACATGTAAAATTTGGATAATTTAATGTGGTCTTATGGGAAAGGAATGTATTCTTTCACATATTTGTAGGTTAATTTATAGTAACACTTAGAGTCAAACTATTTGTGTGGGATGCACAAACCTGCTTGTATTTTCATGCATACAAAGTTATAGTATTGCTCATCAATGGTTACATACGTCAAATTAAGTCCTAACTGCTTAAGGAACTTCCTACCCTCTACTATGGCTAGGTCCTTAGGATTGTACATGGAAGCAAACTCCTAGTTCATGGCCATGAAAACGATGTTATGTAGTAGAATAGTTGATGTAAAAATAATAATAAATTGGTTAAAGTGATAAAAAATTTTAAAGTTTCTAATGTTTAAACAAGCTACAAGTTTGTAGCATGTAAGGCCCATAGCAAATGGAGCTTAGCCTATGAACCTTCAACATGAGAGACTTTCATAGTGTGTGAAATTACCCCAACATATGGGGGTCCCAGCATATAAGACTAGTTATGATGGAACTACAAAGTGATAGCTTTTGAAATTTTTATTTCAAGTACCTTCTAGCATATAGATGGAAAATGATCCACACAATAGGTTTTATGGCCACATGATGGATTTTGTGGCCACACAATGGGTTTTGGTAACACCCAAATAAATTTATAATTTCTATTACAAAAAATACTAGCTTTAAGACTAATGAAACATCAATTAGCTATGTCGATGGGATCACATTAATGCAACTACCTCAACATAGCTATCTTGACATAACTACATTAATGTATCCATGTTAATGCAACATCTATTTTTACCTATAAATATGCATGCTCCCATCGTGTATTGGGCATCTTTTATTAATAGAGTAGCCAAACACTTGCAATTTTATTCCATAGTCTTAGAGAATAGTCATTGAGCACCCATAATGTAGATCTAAGTCAGTTGTACGATGTCTTATTCAAGTGGCAATATACCTAGACACATTCCATAAATAGCAATAAGATCAAGATTGATTCTTATTCATTGTAGCACTTTGACTTAGATTAGATTTTCTTTTCATGTATTTAGTTAATATCTTCATTTTATGCAAGTTAATCAATTGGTAGAATGATCATAACCAATTTTGAGCATAAGCACGTATTCTCTTAGTAATCCCAGTAGCATTACTACTTGGTTCACCCAATGGCGTATCGTGTGGTAATCCCAGTAGTGGATGTGTGGGTTCAAGACATGTACAACAAGCTGAGAATGAACACTCATCATCCATAGGCTAGTTTAGACTTTACTTTTCATTGTTAATTAGATTAAATAATTAATTTCTTGATTGTTGTTAGGAGTAGCATAAATCTAAAACAACATCAACCATCATATGCCTCACCTTGGACTAAACCATTTGTGACAAAGATACCACTAGTCTAAATGGAAAGACAATGAACTATGATCAATACTTAATGATATAAATGCCAACTAGTCTCATCCATGAAATTCAACTAGATCATGCATGAACACTCATAATTTGTATGGTTGGGTGTAGGGGGTACCTACCACTCATANCACATAGGACTAATAATGCATCGTATGCTAAAAACACTCATAAAAGAAATGATAGGTTCTATACTGAAGAGAATTAGAGTAAACAACCTCAAGTAAGGATTTCATATGCTCATTTCCACCCTTACTACATGCAAGGACTATGTTCAGCTAGTACAGACAATCCTAGAGGAGATGGATAAAGTCCTAGAATAAGGAGGGCCTCAAGGCCTATGACCTCCTCTAAACCTAGAAAAGATAAATCAAGGAACCATGGTGGGAGATATAGAAGCCATGGTGATCCTCCTAGTTCCTCATCTTCCTCTTCCTTTTCAACATCTAGTTCTGACAAAGATGAACATAGGTATAGAGATAGATCTTCACTAAGTGGTTAAGATGAAAATAGAAATAAAATGCAAGGGCAAGATGAAAGACATCAAAGTTAGCATAAACAAGATCATCACTACTAGACAAATAGAGATAGACATTCTCACCATAACATGTTTGATACTAATGAATCCTTGTTGGCTACTAGGGGCCTAACATAGATTAGGGACCCAATTCAAATACCCCAAAGGCATCAAAGGGACATCTGCATCAAATGACTTGATATGGACAACATTCCTAAATTTAGGGGAGGCTATAATTCTAATCCACAACATCACTTACAAGCCTTCCATGATGCTTATGCCTTGCAAAATACCAAGCATAAGTGGAAAAAGCTTAAGCTCTTTCCTAACATACTAGTAGATGAAGATGAAAGTCGGTGTAGATCATTGGAACCAAATTCAATCCATCGATGGTCCACAATGCTGAAGCTCTTCAACGAAAAATATCAAACCTATGCAAGAGTGTCCAATTTGAGAAAACAAATCCAAGTGTAAAAGTAAGAAAATCATGAATCCATGGATGTGGCCTTGAATAGATACTACTCTCTACTACATAGATGTCTAGGCCATGATTTCTCTCAAAAAGAGTAAATTTTCCACATCATAGATGGTCTTCATAATCAAATGAGGGAGATCCTTGGGATTTATGCCCAAGGTCAACTATACAAACTGAAAGCCCATCAAATACAAAGGCTAATCGAGTGGGTGGCAAAATAAGAATGAGAGCTATGTAAACAAGTGAATGTAGAGGAATATAACTAAAACCTTACTCTTCAAAAGAAGAGGATCCATATCTATGATGAGATAAAAGAGATAGCTCTCGATGAGGTGACTTCACAAAAAACCTTGCCAATAGAAAATTCTATCGATAAGCTTGAAGTAAGGGTAGATAAGATATGGGAGTTAATGAATGACAAAGTTACAACTTACATAAAAACTATGGAGGAGACAACAACGCAAAACAAATCAAGTGATCAAAATAAGAAAAGATAAAAGGACCAATAAACAGCTAGAAACACTTATCAACAAAAAGGAAAAATAGCTATTGAAAGAAAGACTATAAAATCAACCACAAAAGATGATGATGGATGTGAAATTTTCCTATATGACCATCCAAAGGCCTATTTCCCAATCATGTTACATCTACATGAGTACTAGGCTCTTGCTTTGAATCCCAAGTTCATACAAAAGTAAATGCCTAGGAAATTACCTTTTTCACAAGGCAATTATAGACAGTCCTACAACCAACCATACTATCCTAGTGGAACTTATTATGAGCCTCAAAACTACTATCAAATGCAATGGCAAAACCCACAGTCGTGGGGGAGGCCATCATCAAACTAGCACTACCCTTACTGCCAACCAAACCTATATGGATATTACATTCAACAACCTATTTCCCTAATTGGTTCTACTTTCTCTACATTAAATCACTACTACCACTCTCCTAAATATCATCAACCCACAAAATCTTTTGAAGGATCATCACCTCACACCTCTCATCCTTTGTCATATACTCAATATTCTCATACTTCCCTCCACCATATGTCATTGCTAATAACATAGGAAGGTTTGACACCACAACATCAATGAAAGAAGTTCACTTGTTCTATGAACATACATGGAAATGATAATGCTAGTATATCTCAACCACAACCTCAGAAATGTCCTTTCTTTAGGAAGGTTTCCTCACATGGATGCAAAACTCGTAGACCTTCTAGCACATCAAAACTAGCACAAGGCCAATCTAGTGCAACACCCTTCCTCACCAAAATGATGTCATCTAATCATATGCAAAATCCAACAATAATCACTACCACTTCAACATAAGACATAAAAGATAAACTTATCACTATGGAGAGATAGAAAAATCCATGCATCACTAATAATAAAGGGTGCAGTTGTGGGTCGAAAGTTTGAAATATTAACACAACCCCTATACCAACCTAGCATAAAGTTAAGGAACAAGTGTGTGAGTGAAAACAAGTCTATGCAATAGCCACTAAACCAAAGGACATCCAATGGCTTGAAAATGAATGTATAAAACTATTTAAAAGATGCATGAAATTGTCTAATCTACTTATTAGTTCTAGACTTAAGAAAATGAACCAAACAAAGGACTTAGACACAGATATCCTACACTCTAATTGATGAGTGATGAGGTACCCCTACACTCAACCATATGAATCACAAACATTCACACATGATCTAGTCGAATTCTGTGGATGGGACTAATTGTGGCATCTAGATCATTATGCTTTGATCGTAGTTCACTATCTTCCCACTTGGACTAGTGGTAGCTTTGTCACTTATGGTTTAGTCCAAAGTGAGGCGTATGATATTTCCTAACTCTATACTACTCCTAGTAACAAAAAGAGATAAATTGATTAACTAATAAACAATGAAAAATAAAGCCTAAATTAGCCTATGGAAATGGTATCTACTCATAATTGTCCATACACATATTGGACCTCATGGAGCTACTTCTAGGTTTATCAAGTGTACGTCACTAGTTGTACCAAACTATACACCTCTGGGTGACCAAGTATTTACACTTAAATGCTCTTGATTAAGGCGTACACATTTCACTTAATAACAAGAATAATAAATGGAAATGTTTAACTAAAGAAAGAATTGAATAATTAAATCAATAATATTAATCTAAGTGGATGTCGCAATGATGAAAGTAATCTTGATCTTTATTGCTAGCCATGTAACGTGTCCAACTACATCACACTCGAAAAAAGGTGTCATACAATTACAAACATCATATTACATGCATGCACTAAGAATGATAGAAATAAAAGAACTAAAAACTAACTATTTCTAAGATGTAAGCTAAAAACTCTAAAAATTTTCTCATATGAAAGCCCAAGTGCAATATTTATAGGTGAGGTCCAGATGAGGCAACATCGGGTATCTAACATCACTTATTAGTCCCGACATCAAGGCTTCAACATCGCATATCTGATGTCGAGACTTGTCAAATCACATCTCATCATACCCCCACAACTAAATGAAAACTCATCCTCAAGTTAAAAAAAGATGAGGAACAAGTATTTTACAAAATATTGGGCAAGTATGGGATTATTGACTAACTCCAACAATGGACAAAATAACTAACTCTTCACATGTCGCAGTGGTGTAGTACAAAAATGGGACACATTATTACAAAACAAGACTAGAAGGCTCTTGTAGTGCTCAAAGGTGATGGCTCTTCCATTGGTCACTTCCCTTTGTCGTCAGGCCACTGAAACTTATAACAATTGAGTAAGGCCTGCAATTGTTTCTCCTTCTTCCTTGGGTCATGCACCATCCAAGCTACTATGCCAATGTGTGCAGCATCAATACATCCCAAGGACATGGTAGTTGTAGAAACATCTAATTTTCCTTGATGTACTAAGCCACAAACTACCATCATTCCTCCTCAAAGGCCCTAGCTTTATCATTTAGCTCATGATAGTTTGTCAATCTTTAAGCTAGGTTTGAGGCTACATCTTTCTGTCCCTGGTAGCTGGCTTTGACCACCTCTAATTCTAAGTTTTCCACTTGTAACTTTTGCAATGCATTTTTTTGATTTGCAAACTCCTTCTCATACAATGCATAGGTGGTTGCCACTTGCTTCTCCAACTCGCTTCTAGGATGACCTGTTGTTAACATGGCAAGGTTGGCATATTTGAGGTTAGCCAATGCCATGTATTCTTTCAAATCTTGTATCTACAGGTCCTTATTTTTAGCTTCTACTTGTTGGATCATGGCATAATTGTCCAAAATTGCCTACCATTCATAATTGTGTGTTGCCAAGGAGTTGATGTGGGCCTTAGCCATCTTGATTTCCTTCTCATTAATTTCTTTGTACATGTCAACCTGGTCCTGAAAGTTTTCTTTTAACTTTTCATGTTTATTGGCCTCATTCTGCCACACGTTGATCTCAATTGTTGTCTTTTTTTGAATAGCATGTACCTCCTCCATAGAGAGTATTCTATTTTCTTAGGCTAATCATCTCATATCTTGGCTAACCCTCATCAATTGTGCCCTTAACTAATGTACACTCTCTTCCAAGATGTTCTTTTGCTTTTCCACTATGGTCAACTGGACATTCTCTTTAGCGAGCTGCTTATTTTCTTCTTGAACGATGGTCAATGTCTTTTTATACACATGAGTTTTTGCATCTACAACTAAGGCATTCCAAATCATCATCTCCTTTGTTTACTTCATAGTCATTGTCTCCTTTTCTAGCTTGGTAAGCTCCTCTGTCTAAAACTACTCTAGTTTATCTGGTATAATGAAATGAACAGGATTCCATCATTCAGCATGTAGGGCAACAAACTCTTCTTATAATCTTTGCACCTCAACTTCTGACTACTCTACCCTGACCTTAGCCATGACCAACTTCCCTTTTGTAGTGATGAGGTCCGATTGTGCCACAATGACATCATTGGGAATGTCGAACAGAGTGGTCATCACTTGACCTATCTACAACAAATGATCAAGTACATCCTCATGCATTGCAGGAGTCATTGAGGTCCCAACCAACATTTTTTCATCTCTTGTCCTTGCTAGATTAGTTGGAGGCACAATAGGAACATTAAATGATTTCTTAATGTGATTAGTAATCACCTCTACTATGCTTGCTACATCCTCATGTTGTAGTACAACAAATGTGGTGCCTTCTCCAATCTCCAAAGTGACCTGAAAGGATGTAGTGTTCCCAAAGATATGGCATGACCATCAAGATCCCCCTCCTCTTGACTGAATCATGATCTTACCCCTTGTTGGATCAGCTGATATGGTGGGTCATACAGCGTCATCCATAACCCGAAAGATATTAGCTTGATCCCTAGTCCCCTGGCTAACAGTCTCAGCAATTCTTTATCGGTGGCTCATCAATGATCTATAATCTTGTGGTAGCAATGGAGGAGCTTGTGCTTGTGGGCATTTCTCAGGCTCTTATTACATTTCCATTATTGGTTTTGTCTTCTTTTCAGTTTCTTGCTCCTCACTAGAACCTTTTCTTGGTGCTGTGATTTTGAGGAGCTCTATAAAGAAGGCATGCTGAGCCTTCAGAAGGATATCATTGGTATATCCTAAGATTCCAACATGCATGCACAACTCTCTAATTCGACAAGGAAATGGAAGTGTTGATCTCCCTGATTCTATTTCTTTAAACCATCGCTGGATTTCTATGAAATAGTATTGAGGAAGATTAACCAAAAAATTTTCCATTAGAATGGTGCTCCCTCTCACCACATAAGTGGAAATGTGATTGAGCCCTTTGGTGGAAAACACGTGGTATGTCCTAATCTTGAAGTAAGTTCTATTTTCCAAGTTCAAATCATGGTATGATTTACCTTCTCTATCATATGCCTGCTTCAACCATAGTCTCTTCATTTTGGGGTCAGATCTGGTAAACAGGTGAGCAACCTTAGCCCCTTGATTCGGCATGTTGAGTTGTAGCTATATCTTTGACTACGTAATAGGCATTCACCCCATAGATATTCACAGTGGTACCCTCATCCTTATTGTGCTAGAATTGATAAACTTCCCCTAAGTACCATTCACCATTGGTAGACAGGATCAACCACAATGGGGACACTTTGAGTTGCATTTGCGCCGCTTCAAAAGTGAATTTCACGAACAAACCAAAGTTCATTTCCACAATGACCAAGGCCAATGTGGACTTTCTTAGGATGGCAGTAAGGTAATCAAGAGGCAACATGAGACGTTGTCCCTGATCGAAAGCTAGTACTTCTACCGCCTCACCTTGGGCTAATTTCCTGGTAGCAGGGGCCTCTTGATGGACACTGAAGGATTGGGCCTCTTGTTCAACATGTTCTACTTTTTCTCCTTACTGGTCATAGCCACCATGTGGGCACTTAGCGGCTCTCTATGAGGGTTCACCCTAAGCACCTCTTTTTGGGACCATCTGCAATCAAACGAAAACCAAGTGTTACCAAGGTGATGTTTATTATCATCTATCAACTCATACCTTACTCATAAACTTAGTTCATTAAGCTCATAATGCATATGATTGCAGGGTTAGGAAAATTTTTAAGAAAATTCTTCCAAGAAGTGTCTATCTCTTCTATGACCCATCACAACTAGTTTCTTACCTACTCTTTCTCTTTTTCACCATTGTTCGTACATTTAACACCAACGTTCGTACATTTAACATTTCTTACCTACTCTTTCTCTTTTTTTATATATAAATATATTTCACCTTTATTTCTTTTGTTCTATTCCATTTTATTTTATTTATCTCTATTTATTTTCACTAATACAATTATCTTATTGTCACAGGATGCGATGGTGTGATGGTTGCTCCCAACAGGGGTTTGCTTATTATGGTTTGCCTATTATATCTAGTTCTTACCTTAGCATTTTGGTTTTAGGAAACTAAGTTACACTTTCTTTCATGCAACAAGTAGTGAGTCCATGACACTTGACCACTCACACTTTTCTATGGTGTCTCGAGATCAAGAGAAGTATAGTTCCTTTTTCGTTAATCAAGTCCAATAAATCTTTGACCTTGATGGATTCCAAACTTGGAAAAGATCCAAGTGATAAGGAACAGGGTGTGACTTCAAGGGGATGTGGTGGACTATGTATCCTCCCATGATCTCTCGTGCATTGTTGTCCTTAGGGATTCCTTCTTGTTCCATATTGACGTATCACAGGAAGCTAACATGTCCTTGCATGGTGTGGTTTCCATTTGAAAATAAAAAAAAAACCAACAATGGGAATTCAAAGCACACCCCTTGGACCAACCAATATATCCTTTCATGGTGTGGTTCCCATTCACAAAAAAAAAACAATGACAACAACAACAACAAAAAAAACAACAAGAATGAGAATTCAAAGCACACCCCTCAGATCAAATAATAGGCTACAAGCACTGATTATGGGACTCGAAAGCCATGTTACCTAGGCTTGAAGGTCCCCTCTAACTAAGACCCTTCCTTACTTCCTGCTTCCCTTTTTTTCTCTATAAGGAATAGGATTTGGTCTCTGAGTACATGTGTATGTCTTGAGTGGATGGGTTAGTATTAGTCCATCACTACAACATGACTGGAAATGGACGGTCTTGATCCAAACTTGGCATAGATTCTTATCAGGTCACTTAACCACATGCTTCGCAAAGGGACTTTAGCAATCTTAGCTGCAGTACTCCATTCCACACACTCCCCCCCTCACTGGCTACTCTCCATTACTCACCTCACTACTGGTTCCATGTTTTGATCATGTATCTTGGTTTGCTGGTACTTGTAAATCCTTTGGTTAGTTCTTGGATATACGAGTATTAACTCTTGATGGCCATTAATTAACTATGGGGCCCATGGACTCCTATGTTGAAGATGTGTAAGGGCAAACAAGGCTAGAGCCTGCTATGGGGAGGACCCACTTGCATATCCTTTGGTTCCACTTGTTAATCTCTTGCTCCTTTGATATAATACAGCGATCATTTCTATGTTGTCCATCGTGATGCTCTCCATCACCCAAGCTTCATATTATGATGTTCTCCTAAATTTTACTCTTCTTTTGCAACTGACATCCCTTCCTCTTCATTTCATGCTATTCTCGGGTCTCTAAGCTCTTGAATGACTCCATTTTTGTGCTAAAATTCATAGATTTGGGCCTTAAATTCATTGGTCAATGGTGGTCAATGTAGCTAAATAGCTACATCGACGTGGCCCTGTATACACAGCCACATGTGTTTACGTGGCCTCATCAATGCATTTGAACAACATTATATATACGTGCATCATGCCTTGACTTTTGTCCATTTGTTCATAATGCTAGGGAGTTTTTCAATTTTTTTCTGTGTCCACTCTCCTTCCAAAGCACATAACCTTCCTACCATTTGTCCACATCCAATTGTTCTTTCACCCTTTTGCTACTGGAGGTATGCTTTGCATCGTGGGGGTCCATGATTTTGTATATTGTGACAATATGGCTAATCCAAGAATTAACGCATTGAAGACTTAATGCCTCTTAGGGTTAATCAAATAATTAGCTTTAATTCATCATATTTCATGACTTAATGCATCGAAGACTTAACGACTTTTAGGGTTAATCAAAGAATTGACTTTAATTCATCATATTTCATTGTTTTTTTTAACCCTTCAACTACACTCTGGGAAGCCACGTGTAACGGTTTATATACACCACCTTAGATCAAACAGGATGCATGTGTCACTATCATAGTTGAGCCATCATGGAAAGGTATATTATTGTCATTTTGGGCAACATGCACACATTTTAATTCATGGTTATGCTGTGACTATAGATGGCACCAAAACTGAGGTGTCCAAGGGAAGAAGGACCATCACAACCTCGAGATAAGTGACCTAGAACTGGAAGGGAACAAGGTACATGACCTAAGGAGCACGTAAAGGGCTCACATGCAACTAGCCCTCTCCGTGAGGAACCCGATGTGGAATCTATTCATCAAATCCCTGAAGAAGAAGTCCCCACAGAATAATCACACGGGGATGAGACTCCAACAAGAGCGCCATGACTTGAGGTCACCTTGAGTGGGGCCTACCTTGACACTATTAAGTCAAAAGAGCTGCAACGAATGGTCCTTCAAGAATTAAACTTCAGACCATTTCTAGAAAATTTGCCAGAACAAGTTAGAACTCAGCTACAAAATTCTCCTATTTGGCCAATCATCACATCTAGTGGTGAATGGTATCTAGGGAAAGCCTATCTCTTCTGGACGAATTGGCAACCAGGGTCATGAGTAAGAATCAAGAACATCCATGTGTCTTACTCTACGAAGGCAATCATGTAAGTTGTTGGGTTGCTTGAGACTAGGGCTGATGTGGCAGAAATTTCAAAATAAGCAAGCCCTAAGGTGAAAGGGGAGTAGATTAGTGATGCTATGGGATAGACTGTAAGGAGTTTGGCACATTAACCTCTGCAGAGAGAGTTTACTCCAAAATTATGTCTTACCACTTAAATCCAACAGTAAAACCCAGAAAAATCATAGCCTTCTCTGCTCGTGCATGTGTCCCTCTAAGCAAAAAATTCCCTATCAACCTTCCACAGTTACTATTTTTGGAAATTGAGAAATACTTTGCAGAAAATCAACATGGGAGGTGAGCTTTGCCCTTTCCTTGCCTGATTAGAAAGCTATGCAAACGGGCAGGGATATCACACTATGCCAATGACACAATCTATCATGCCCCAATTGCCTTGTGGCATGAAATGATGAAAGATAAAACACTTACCACAACACGAATGGAGGAAGAGCAGTAACCACCTCCACCACCTACACAAGCAATAGGGTCAGACTTGCACATAGTCACAGAGTGCATATGTGAGATCTGACAGTCGCTCCTGTGCCAACAGGAGCAACAAGCAAGAACTAGCGGTGGTGGAGACCCCTCTATGTATCACCCTACCTTGAGCCATCTAGAACAAGTGGCTTGATTTGTGAGCTTGCTAGAGAGGGTAGGGCCTGTGCTTTTTGCAGCGCAAACACAAGTGCCCATAGGAACAGACCTTAGTGCTCAAGAAGTAATGATGTCAATGACCCAACAATTATTTCCAGAAATTTCAGGAAATGCCACTACTTTCTCGGTGCACTTGGAAAAAGGTGAGGGGGTAACTGTCCTGGTAATGCAGCACCAAGAATAGGAAGTCGTAGCAGAAGTGGTTGCTGATATGATTTCCATGGCTCTCAATGCACTTGCAGTGCCTGTACCAAATGTACATGGGCTTAGAGATGTGTAGACATTTATAGGAACTTGGAGTGGTAGATTCAATGTAGCCTAACATGAAGAATTGTTGGACCGATTGGTGGGGACTGGGCAACCACTTTTGGATGTCTTTGACCTTCTAGACAACATCACTACAACTCAATCGAAGTTGCTCTTGGTAAACGGTAAGTGCCTCATCTTAGAGGGGCAACTGGAAGCAGCTCAGGTGGACAATCAACACTTAGTTGAGGAAGCTACCCAACTAAGGGTCCAACTTGCTGATCCAACTATACTCAACCGTGAACTCACCAAAGATGAAGCTTTTCAATAGCTTTAAACCAAGCTTCAAAAGGTCAAGTACGAGCAAGAGTTGATGATCTTCGACAAGTCCTTAGTGGAAGCTTGTTCTTACCATCTAAACAAGGACTTGACAAAGGTTCACTAGGAGAATGTTGGGTTGACTGCAGAAGTTCATCGCCTGCACAATGTTGGTCTTGAAAATCAACAAATGAAGGATTTTATCCACCAACAGCAAGAGGAGCTAGCTAGGGTAAACACCGATGTGAGAAGCTTGGCTATCAAAAATATCAATCTATCAATGGAGGAAGTCTGAGCCTTACGATAGAAGAGAGCCATTGAAATCACCGCTTGGAATAATGAGGCCCTCAAGTTTGAACGAGTGAAAAATCACTGCAGGGACCAAGTGTGATTACAAAAAGAAATTAACAAAAAAGAAATCCAATTCGTAAAGGCTAAGATGAATCAAGCCCTCTAATAGCTTACGGAAGGGGGTGAGGTATGGCAACCCATCTTTGATGGATTAAACATCTACAACCAAGCTGAGATTCATCTCAGGAGCTATAGATTAAAAAAATGATAGAATATATGAAACTAGCCAACCTTCGTTATGCAAACCTAGTCATGCTTACAGCTGGGAGACCGTGGTCAGACCTTTAGAAGCAAGTGGCCACCTCGTACTCTTTATATGAGGGTGATTTTAAGGTGCATAAAGAGACAAAGCAAAAGTTGGCAATAGCAAATGCGAAGCTTGAAGTTCGTTGCACCTACTTTGAAGGCCAATGCTCTATCATAGAGAACTTAGCCCAATAGATGAATGACTACCAACGGCTACAAGCATCAGTCTGAGCATTCTATACCAAATGAAAATAGTTTGCTACCTAGTTTGTCAATTTAAAGGAGCTATTTCCTACACTTCCATGTCCTTGGGATGTTCCTGTTTCGACACACATTGGCGAAGCCACTTGGATTGTGAATGATCCTAGAAGTAAAGAAGATAAAATGAGGGCTCTGTTGGAGGCTTTCTAATTGCCTTTGGAAGTTGTAACATTCGTAGGACAACCACAACCGCCACCTCAATCACCACATGCACCTAAAGCTAGTGAGGGCCCATTAGAACCATCGCCACTAGGAACTATATGATCCTCTTCAGCAACTTCAGCATCTCGGTGGGGTTGTGAGTCTATTGTTATCAAGGTGTTCAATTTTGTTGTCTATGAACACCATAGCTTTGTAATTTTTTCTATACACTTGGGCACTTGGTATGTTGCTAGCATCAGTATGTGTATCGATGTGTTTTGCCATGTGTGTCACTAGTAACCTCATACCTTCCAAATTGTAACAAACTTGAGCACAAGTTTTCACTTAGTCGTGGGGGTATGATGAAGCATCCAGTCAACTGCATCGACTAGGCTATGTCAACGAAGCCTCGTTAATGTGGCTATGGCAATGATTAATGTGCTTCTTGTGAGAAGGTATGTTGTGAGCTTAGTAGGATCTTGCAAGATTGAGAGCTTTTCTAGTGAGAAAACCTTCTAAGCAGAGCTCAAATATTATAAAGGTTATAGAATTCTTTAAACCACATTTTGAGCTTGTTGGAACCTTGCAGGGTTAAGTGTCTATCCAACAAGAAAACACTTTAAGTAGAGCTCAAATCTTATAAAGGTTGTGGAAACCTTGAAACCACATTTTGAGCTTGTTGGAACCTTGTGGGGTTAGGTGTCTTTCTATGTGAAAACATCCCTTGAAAAGCTCAAATATTGTAAAGGTTATGGTATCCTTGAAACCACACTTTTCTAAAAAAAAATAAACTTCAAAGGTTTCGAAGGATTCTACCCCCAAGTATTGAAGTACCCAAGTTGGGGAACCATGTAAAAAATTGGCATGTGGTTCAATTGTCTTGGTTTTTCTAATTGGGAAACTTATTCAATGCCCTTTTTAAGTTCTCAATTGTCTATGATAAGTCATACTATTTTATATGGTTTTAAATGTTGGGCTATAAAAAATACCATGAATAACATGATAAGTGAATAGATAGTTTGTAATGACAATAGTTGTGTCTCATGATCTTGTGGGTTTTCATCTTAAAGTTATTCATTGTGCTAAGGCCTATAAGTCGTGTTTATCTAAATTTTTATTCATGATGTTACACTTATTAGGTCAACCTTTCCATGCCTTAGTCAACTTCTCATCATCATCACCCTACTCTTATCCCAACAAAATGGGGTTAACTACTATGCCTTGGTAAACTACCTATTGGAAAAAATTTTATTAGTATATCGCCTGATAGGTAAACCAACCCAAGAGCTAACAAAGTTCAAAAAGCTAATAAAGATATAATTTTAAGGTCAAGCACCCTCTAGATAGGTTAACCAACCCAAGACTTAGTAGATGCAAAAGAAAAACTTTTCAAGTTGTCCAAGTTAACTAGGGTCGACTAAGCCAATATTTTTTATTTGGTAGGGATTGCATGATGAGTCAACTACTCAAAGCATAGGTCATCCACAAAAATCATAGGTTGACTGATTAAGGATGACATCAAAAAATAAAATAAAAGAAAAAAACTTAATGATTAGCCATTATGTGGCTACATCAATAAAAGGTTGCCTTAGGATTCATGAAAATAAGAATCAAGACCATCTCAGTAAAGAAGACTTAGTGTAAGAAAGCACTATTCATATGTGATGAGCCATTGATAAAGAGGATATAGTAATTCATTCAAAATTTTTATTATACATGCTCCTCCATTAAATCTTTCATCTCTCCATTCTTATCGACCTATTGACTTGATAGGTCTACAATCCATATCATAAGTTCATTGATTAAGGATGATGTTAGAAAAAATAAAAATGAAAAACTCAACGATTAGTCATTATGTGGTTGTGTCAATAAAAGGTTTCCTCAAGATTCATAAGAATAAGAATCAAGATCATCTTAATAAAGAAGACTTATGACAAGCAAGCACTATTCACATCTAATAAGTCATTGATAAAAAGGATCTAGTGATTCATGCAAGATCCTTATTATACATGTTCCTCCATTGAATCTTTCATCTTTTCATTCCTCTTTTCATTTCTTATGCTTTAAAGTGAATGTCCGTGATCTTTTGAGACCTTTGTAGAATCATTTGTTATCTTATAGAATTCTTAATCTCTATGTATGGATAAGGGTTCATCTTGATGATTGTATGTGGGAGATTGATAACCCATAAACTAGTGATGAAGAAAGACTAGAAACCTGAGAACCAACATTGATGGCTTCATTTTGAATTGGTATAGAACCAAGGGAAGAAAAGGCTTTTACACCCCTACAAGTATGTTAGCTCCAGCCTAAACCACTATAAACATACATTATGTTCATTTCTTGGTTTTGCTTTTTATTTTTTGCTCTAGTTTTTTGATAGATTAGATATTGGCTCTATCCATGTTCATAATTAAGTTTAAATAGATCTATGAAACTTCCAAATTTTTACTTAATCCATCATTTGAAATGCATACAATCTTGATTCATAACTTGAATTTATTTTATTAGTTTTTATCACACTATTCACCAACCCCACCCCCATCCCTTTGCCCAACGATGTCTTTTGATCCATGTAATACATCAATGTGGCATACTTGTAAATGCTTAGATTGATGATAAATGTTACAAGAATATATAAATGATGTAGTATAAATATTAGATGAAGACTTTGAGTTACTTCTTGTAGATAAGCTACATCAATGATATTTTAGATAGCTTAGTCATTTTTAAAGAATATCAAATAATGAACCTCTTTAAAAATGTTATGATGTCATAATTCTAGGTCAATAAGTGGATGAAAGATCACCATCATCTTAGCCTTATCCCAAAAAATTAAGATTGTCTACATGAATTTCTTTTCCAGTCTCCTCTATTAAAAACAATTTCTTCATTTGGCTGAGAGGCCACTACCAGTCGTACATGGTTAACGTAATATTATATTGCATCCGTAACTTAACGTTACAGAAAGGGTATGGGTAATGGTAACACACTAGCTTAGTTATATATTTATAATATATATCTATAAATTGGCCGAGAGAATCTTATTTGTTTACAAGTAAAAAGTCCTTTGAGTAAAAAATTTCATGACTTTTGGATGAAGAACAAGATTTAAAAACCCAAATTTTCATGCCTTCTGGATGAAGAACAAGAGTTCTGTATCTTATTTTTCCTAAGGATGGGTTTTCTGAAAAAAACATTCCATCAATTAGTGTATGCTCTCACCCTCGGCCAAATTTGTTGTTTTTTATATATAATGCAAATTCAGCCGAGAGTGAGATCATACACTAATTGATGGAAAAAAAAATTTCAGAAAACCCATAGGAAAAATAAGGTACAAAACTCTTGTTCTTCGTCTAGAAGGCATGAAAATTTGAGTTTTTAAATCTTGTTCTTCGTCCAAAAGTCATGAAATTTTCTACTTAAAGAAATTTTTAGTTGTAAACAAATAAGATTCTCTTAACCAATTTATAGATATATATTATAAATATATAACTAAGTTAGTGATCGCCAGTCGTTTGCTGCAGTGATGATTTAAACATAATAGATAAAAATATTATAAGACCATGGAATGCTTTATTGAATGATTATAAACATGTTGCGATACAGCAGAAATGATCAATGTACAAGCTTGCGTAATTGAAAATGTATAGTTACAAATGTTTTGACATTCAAAATGGAAAAAAATAGTTGACAAAAAAGAATGAGATCATTCTTCATTAGATTTAATGCATTGCTCTTAATACAATCTACTTTGAAGGTGCGAAGCCTTAAATATCTTGATATATCTTTCTTTGGAGATCGAAGGGAATATCTTCAAATTGTTAATACTCCTCACTCGAGATAGCGCCACAAATGTAAGATATGTTGTTTCTTTGCTACCAACATCTATACATGCTTTCTCCAATGTCATTCCCTGTGACTTATGTATCGTTAAAGCCCATGCTAATCTAAGTGGTTATTGGCGAGTCCTATTCCCATAGCACCTTCAATAGTCCTCAGGTCTTTAGATTTTATACATTAATATTTTTGATTTCATACATTAATCTTCAAGAGATAACATTTTATAGGTGTCCCTTGAACCCTCCACCAATCTTGTCTAGTTGTTAGTTATTTTAGTTTAGAAAGCCTTACCAAAAAAGTATGCTCCAAAAAATGAGGCTTCTTTTAAAATCCTAATGCATTACATATTTGCACTTCAATCTTTTAACAAAAACTTGGTATCTATTTACTATATTAGATATGATTATATAAATTAAAGTGGTAAAGTGGTCAAGAGTACAAAGTAAATTTGACATCTCTTTAGGACAAATACGTGATCTAGAAAAGGTAAAATTCAACTTCCATCATCTATAGCCTTCATTGGATGAGTTGGCAGAGGGTTCATAGGACACCCACAAAATTCACCATCTTGTCTAAATTTGCTATATCTATGTTAGAAGCTCAAATTCAGATATCAATTTTGGGTAATTTTCTTAATGAGGTGTTCAATAGCCATGATGATAATGTCAAAGCCTTCTAAAAGAAATTTGAGTGTCTTCCAAATTCTTTGTGCTTTGGATGTAATTAAACATTTCATTTTGAAATTAATTCTAAAAACCTTTGGCATCACTAAATAGCACATGGGTGAGATTTTTTGAATTAATTCAATGGTAGTTTTAAAATGCTTCTAGCAAATGCTTAACTACTACATCCAGAGGCTTCATTCAATGAAAATAGTCCGTTTGAGGTAGCTTCCTAATATTACATTAACCTACGGGTGTTATTCCTCAATTGCTACTCCAATTTTCTGTCCATATGTCTACACTTGATGCTTTGTAAGAAAGGTTATCAATCAGGACAGTAAATCACTTCAGTGATTTTATATAAACTTTGGAACTTCAATTAGCATTTTGCATTATAATTCATAAATTTTGGCATTTATAGAATCACGACATAAGATTTCGTATAGGGTATTTGGTATTTACAATGAACCCGAAGGAAGCTAGTAAAGAAAGGTGAATAAAAGTAGGACATCCATGTGGTATAGATTATAGAAATGAAATGCAAGGAATACGTGGGTAGGATTAGAGAATGAGAAATAGTCAGGGGTGTTTCCTTTGGATGACGGAGGAGTAGTTGGGGGTCTTCTTTGCTGTTGTAAATTCCTTGATCCATTCACCATCTCTGTAGTCAACACCCATAAATTTCCAAAATTCAAACTAACTATATATTAAACATTCAAAATGAAATCAAAACTAAAATATGTGAAACATGTTGGTGATATATCAAAAGCATACCAAAAAAAGTCACGGATGTGGTGATGATTGCAATCAGAATGCTTACACAAAGCAATATTTTAAATAAAAACGATGCATTCTTGCCCATCATGTATCCTGTGTTCATAACAAGTACCAATGATTTGAGACTCGATGCATAATTTTGGAAGTCTGGGGGATTGTGAATTGATGTTTGGATGTGGTTTCCCCATTTTTAAAGGTTTCTCAGCAGAAAGCTTCCCAAAATTGATCGCATTGTATAACCTATTTTGGACATATGGTTTTGCCTCCTCTAGCTTATCCGGAACCATATATGTACACTCCAGATCATTGATATCTCCCAAATTCTTGATATTTTCCTTTTCCATATTGATGCATGTTAGTATTAGATATATTATTAAAAAATGGGTATTTTTAAGGTTGAATCATAGAGAAAAAAATCACGTTGGCCGACACGGTTCTAACAGACCTGCGAGTTTCTAAAAAATTAAATATATTATAATTTTTCAAATTAGGCCCTGGTGGCCCTTCGCATTCTAGATCTAGGTGGATCCATAGCTGTTACAGCTCAGCACGCAGCGTCAACATGATGCCTCGCATTTTATGTAATTCACATAACATGCCTTGGATCCGGGATCCCCAGGATTCTGCATAGGGCATTCCTTGGGATAGTAGAACGTCTTCAGAAAACACTTGCCTCTACTTAGGCATACCATGGATTCTCCTGCTTTGGCTCCTCCTCCGCCCCCTGCTCCTGCTCTTTGGGATAGTTTTGCGAAACAAGTTCACATGCCTAAATTATTTTCTTCTACAATTGCTAATCCTACCAAGAGAATTCTTCTGCAACTGCTGATCCTGCCAAGAGAATCAGGCACAGCAGAAGAAGAATAGTTGCTTGGGAGATTACAAGCAAAGAAGAAGAAGAAGAAGAAGCCATTAGGGTGTGATGGTTCTATGAGAGAGTGTTTTTGGCTTTTGTGTTGAAATGATAAGTGAGATTTACTTGTGTAGAGGGTGGGTTGTGTGTTGGTCTGAGAAGGAGTAAGTGAGGGGAAAGTCTGGGTGCAATGTGTGAACAAGTCACAGGATTTGTTTGACTGTCATGGCTTCTCTGTTGTCTGTTTATCGTGCTGGCTGCCTGCTGCAACATCCAATTTTCTATCCGTTTTCTGTACAATCAATTCCCCCACAACATGCGCAGTGTTGTAGGTGCCCTCTTCTTTCTCAGCGACGGCATTGGCAACTTCCTTAGCAGTTTCTTCGTTAGCCTTGTGAATTCCAGCACATCAAAGCAAAGGCATGGTTCGTAAATAGAGAAGTATGCAACAGACGTAACCTTTCATAACACAACGTAACCTTTCATAACACATCAGCGTTATGCACAAAATTGGCGTTACCGAAATGGTCTGTCAGGAAAGTCAATGTTAGTCAGCGTTATGGACATAATTAGCATTACTGAATTATGACTGGTAATGGCCTCTCAACCAAACTAGCTTAGTTATATATTTATAATATATATCTATAAATTGGCCGAGAGAATCTTATTATATTTCCTTAATGCCATGAGGAAATTGGCCAATTCTAAAAGAGTATATCATTTTTGGTAAATATTGCATTAGCATTTGAACCTTACATCATTCTTATTATATCATAATGCATGAAATAAGGTATGAAGGATTCATATATATTTACAATGAACCTGGAGGAAGCCAGTAAAGAAAGGTGAATAAAAGTAAGACGTTCGTGTGGTATAGATTATAGAAATGAAATGCAAGGAATACGTGGGTAGGATCAGAGAATGAGAAATAGTCAGGGGTGTTTCCTTTGGGTGATGGAGGAGTAGTTGGAGGTCTTCTTCGCTACTGCAAATTCCTTGATCCATTCACCATCTCTACAATCAGCACCCGTAAATTTCCAAAATTCAAACCAACTATATATTAAACATTCAAAATGAAATCAAAACTAAAATATGTGAAACATGTATATTTACAATGAACCCAGAGGAAGCTAGTAAATTTCTACATCGTTAAATCCCATGCTAATCTAAGTGGTAGTTGGTGAGATCCACCATGTATGATTGGTGAAATGGGTACTTGTCGAGGATGTTCATTATCATACGGTACTCCAATATAGGAGTCAAACTCAATAATGACATACAATAGCAACTATGGAGGTTGACAATGTGGACTATATATTATTTTCTTAGTGACTTCCAATGCACCATTAACCAATCCTGCTTCTGGCCATAGATTAACAGTGAGCATAACCCTTGCATCCTCACAAATGAACACTACTCGGTCCAATTCTCCTTCTGAATCATTCAAAAATTTCACACCATTTGTCTTTCTATCTACTATGCACCATGCAATTAGCTTCTGCATTTTGAGCAATATTTTTTCATTATGCATATGCACTTTATCCTTTGTATCAAACAAATGCATATAATCCTCAAATCCATCTCGCCCATCCGATGCTGATGGAAGTTGCATTCTCAAGCTTAAAAAGTCATAATCCTCATCAGTCATCTTTCCTTCTCGTGTATTCATCAAAACTTCTCTAAATCTTTGTTGTTGCAAATCATCACCCCGTTGTCGATACACAACATCCAAGGTTACAAATTTATTGAATGTTAACCACAAATTCTTTACATGCATCTAAGATGATATGTACAGTATAACATCTTTAACAGGTGGAAGCTGTGCAAGATCTCCAATGAGTATCATAGATCTACCACCAAAGTTATCTAAACGATTATCTGGAAATATTTCCTTGAGCCTACGATCAATGCTGCTAAGCAATTTGCCACCTATGAAACTCATTTCATTTATAATGATATATTTTAAGTATTTTTATTTATTTTGCAACGATGACAAAGTTGATGCATCCAATGGTTTGTAATCTCCAATTCCAATCTTCAACGCAGAATGTACTGTAGTTGCATTAATATTATACGCTGTTAAGGAAAATAATAATAATATATAATGCAGCACTAGTAGGGGCGAGCACCAATAATAATATATATATAATATAATAAGTTGCAGCACCAATAATAAAGTATAATATATAATAATATTATATGCTGCAACACCAGTAGGGATGAGCACTGATAATAACAAAACTTACTGTCAAGAAAAATACCAAAAAATTTACAAAAAAATTGCAACGACATCCGCTGATTTAATGCTCTAATAGTCATATTTCGGTAATGACATATGACTGGTAATCTTCTTGAAAGCTCTAGCAGTTCCAGATGTCTATCAGTTCATTTCAAATTTCATCTAGTCGAAAAACAACATGAATCATCAACTCTAAAAATAAAGAAATCATTTGAATTGAATGAAATATGACCACGGCAACAGAATCAACTCTTATTCAAGTGCTTTGCCTTTCCAATTTGTCACATTGTGACACCGATGCTGAAACAGCTTTGACAACTATTGCGTTTCTTCTTCTGGTATTTTGTTTGTACGATTCAGAAAAAAGAACTGATACTTATTTTATGTACTATTAATGTTGCAATAAACAATGATAGAGAGACAGGAGCTGTGCTTCAACGTAAGGCCAGAGTTGGTACACAGAAGCATGGAAAACATATGCCAAAGGTCGCGTTGGTGGACGTAATGGTTATGGGTGGTGGTGGCAATTTCCCTACGCGACGTTTTGGTTAACAATGGTTGATGGGTTTCTTCTCCTGCAGGCCGCTATTTATAGCGGAGCCAGCTAGAGCCTACAGCCAGCAAAAAAGCACATAATCGTCTCTCCCTCCGCACAGGATGCAATAGCTAGCCAGGAAGCTAGTGGAACGTCAAATTTTTTTCTCTCAGTGGCTATGAGCAACCTTCCCTCACCGGTAACTGCGGCAGCGGGCAGCAGGTTTTGGGTGTGCCTCAACTCTCTGTCTACGAGGTGCACGCATCAGCAGCAACGGAGACGTGTGACGAAGGTGAAAACAGAAGATGCTCGATGTCAGCCTAACAGCAACTCGAGTAGGGCCTCTTCGAGCACGGTTGGAGACAAATAAGTGACAGACTGCGAGGCACATATAGGTCGCGCAAGGCAGGAAATGACAGACGCACGATGCAAGACAGTCGCACCTCTCACATGTCTATCAGCAACGATAGACGTTAGTAATGAACAGCATTTTTGTCTCAAAGAAGTAACATGGAAATTGTGTACCCATTGCCGATTTACTTCGCTTTGGTAGGCGTTCCCAATCCAACGCAAACTATTCATCTAATGAGACTCAAACTATTCATCTAATGAGACTCAGCGTTATAGACAAAGTTGGCGTTACCAGTGCTCCAAGGGAGGGTATCCATAATGGTAAAGCAATGTAATATTCCTTCATAACGTAAACCTGCAACAGGCAATATGGGCTACAGGCTATGCATCAAAAGAATCTGATTCGTGGAAGCAAGGAATCCAGGATTCATGATTTTGAACGTGTTTGGGTATGTGTGCCTCAAGAAAAAGTGGAGACGGGTTCGTAGCTGGAGACGTGATAGAAAAAATTTAAATATATTAATTTTTTTTAAAAATTAAATCTCATATATCATAAAAAAAACATTGCAGAATATAGAACAAGTACAATGTAAATCCAAAGTATTGTTAATGCTTAAAAATTTTACAAAAGATTGCAATATCACCATTACACCGAAGCAAGAAAATTTGCAAACGTATGGAGGGCATTGAATCCATTTCCTTACTCAAGAGCCATAATGCGCCTAAACATATAATTTTTGCAACAACAAAAATGACGGCAATAAAATGAAACCCTTTTGTTACTCAATCCAATCTTTTCAAAAATGAAATTAAGCCTCAAGCCTCAATCAAATTTATAACAAATCATGTTTGCTAATACTTTTGTTCAACGATGACCTATGAGTAGTGCCATAGGGCCATGTTGAAGACAACCACATTATAAAAAGACACAACTTAGCTAAACTAGGCATAGACAAGTAACTCACCTCACCTTGCCTATGATGATCAAAAACCTTTCAAACCATGGAGAATTGGCACTAGTCATGATAAAGGAGAAAGTAAAAACAGAGCACCATGACCTTGCATATGGCCATTCGCCATGCTGGTTCATTGACGGATAACCAAACACATTGTAAAAAAATAGTTGAACAAGTATCCGTCTGTCATCGTGTTCATGACTCATGACCCATGACGATGACCCTGTTTTGTTTTTTTAGCGGAGATATGAGAAAAAGAGCAAGAACCAGCAATGACCGTGTGAATGCGTGAGTCGTGGCGGAACGTTTGATATTCGTACTCCCTGTTTTCTGTGGTCTGTGTCATGCCAATGCCATGAATCTTGATTGCTTGCTGGCCACTTAACAATGAAATGAAGTTTCTGGGAAGATTCAGAGCAGGAGAAGTCACGTATGATTTTAATGCATAATCAATGAAGTTTCTGGAAAGATTCAGAGCAGGAGAAGTCAGGTATGATTTTAATGCACAATGCAGACATTGATAACAAGGCAATAATAATATGAATGCACAATGCAGACAAGGCAATAATAATATGAGGCAAGGCAAGGCGATCTCAGACAAAATTTCATTGGAAATTATGAAATAACGCGAACGGTTCGTGAAAATTTATCTGGAATGGCGAATCTCCGGCAGATAGCCGGAAATCCATTTCAGAAAGAAAGAGGATGCCGCTGAGCGCCGGGAACCTGCGGCCAGGGACGCATCGAATTTGAGGCTCTGCGCATCGGTTTTCTTCCGGAAAACGCGCTGGAAGCAGCGACGCGACAGGATGCGGACCAGGCTCTTCTCGAACTCGTAAACGCCTTCCAGGAACTGATCCAGCGCTCTGTTTGTATAACATACGACCAGAACAGGCGCCTTGCTTCTGGGTTTCGCGGCCAACAATGCCCGCATGATTCTGAGCGCTGTGAAAGTTTTGCCGGTGCCGGGCGGGCCCTGGATGAGTGCCAGACTCTTGATGACTCCATGGCGAACTGCTTGTGCCTGCGTCTCATCCAGGCCCCTGCAGAAGCGCTTCTAATCCACGAAACCGGCATCCGCATCCTCCACGGCCGATTCCAGAGCCATGAAATTTGGCAGAAAATGGAGTTTCTCCATGTGGGGTCTCTGCAGGTTGTGTTAGAAATCTTTCCAGTGCATCAAAACCGGATTGCACAAGCGAAAGCATGTAAAAAACAGATCTCTTAATCTACAAATGTGCATGAAACAAAAATGCACAAATCAATTTTTAAAACAGACCTCCAGCCATTGATGCCATTGATGCTTGAATGTTCCGGATCTTCTTTCACACGGGCATTCTGCGGTGATAGTGTATGTAGACTGTAAGCAACTGTTAAAGGAACCTGAACTGCTCCACTGCAATTGATTCTCATGCCTTGTTCTTCCATCAAGAAGTCAGAAGGTTCAGGAATCAGTTACCATTTATTAGAAAAATATGAGACCATTTCCAAATAACAAGGTTGGAATGGATGGATTGCAACGAAAACTGTCATGTTGCTGTCCAAAGCTATCACATTGTTAACTGAGATAGATCTTCACAACCAGTTTAAAAGTCTTATCTCATCTTCAGGAAAATTCGAAAACTATCCGACAGTAGAAACAGAAAGTGTAGTTCACCTGGGAAAATTCTAAAACCATCCCACAGTAGAAACAGAAAGTGTAGTTGGCAAATAATAAACTGCTAAGGTTAATTCATTGTTACAGGTTGCGCAGAGCATGAACGTATGCATCCAGAAACAAGCTGCGAGCTGCGGCTCTCGAACATGCTGAATTTGAGCTTCCTGCGCTGTGTTTGCGCACATCTCAGAGATTCGTATAGAGGCTCCTCCTCCGGGTTCTGCAACAGCCGGATGCCGAGGTTGCTGTGCTTTTCCAGAGCTTTGATGCTGCGACTGGAGACGACCGCGAAAGAGAAAGTTTGGAAATCGTCGGTGGAGAGACAGAGCAGAGAATTGCATATGAGCAGGCGGGTATTGTCCCACTTCACGTCTTCTCGACCTTCCAATTTGATGCGGAGTTCGATTCCCACAAGCGAGAAGCTTACTCCCTGCAATCAGCTCAAACACAATCCTTTCAGAATAAAAATATGAGCAAATCTGTAAATTGTCCAGAAAATACATCTAACCATGGTAATGTTGAGTAGCCTAAAATGTTGGTCGTGTGCTTCAAAAAACAATCTGCTGATATATTAGCGTTTGTCCACCTGAAATGATCTCGGGGAAGATGAAAACAGGTATATTTATCTAATATGTTGCCGTTCTATAAAAATGTTGAACTATCGGTGTACGGTAATGTGAATTGTACCAGAATTTTCAAAAAATGGTGACCATTTCTTGCATTGCAAGCGGCGAAAGCGTTATGTGGTGTCCAATTTCATACTAAGTCAACAGAATGCTACAGCCTCTATTGTTCATAGTAAAAAACAAAAGTTTGGGATTTTACGACCAAAAATCCAAGAAAGGATCTATTGAAAAGAATTCAGTGTTGGCCCTTATTTTGAAATAACTGCTATCTTACCTCAAGATCGACCATGCAATATCCCTCAGGATAGAGCCTGTGACCTGCAATATACAATTCCCAAGTCTTACACCATATTTTTATTTCTGAATGCAACTAATCTTTGTATTTTGATTTCATTTGAAAACGTGTCTGCACTTTTCTTTTCTTTCCTTATTTCTTTTCTGTTGTGGGTTCAAGATGGCTTGAATTATTGTAACTTTTGTTTTAATAATTTTACAATTGTGTTAGCACTGCATGTTGCTAACTTTGGAGTGTTTGTATGCATGTAGTAATGTGTTTCTACTCGCAGCGTTCATGAGTTATGCGTGGATGGTTCAGCCTCGAACCTATCCTTTGCTTGCAACTCATGCCTGTAATGAAGCAGTACAGCTGTCACTTTTTCTGATTGGCTTATGCCCATGGATATCATTGATTATACAAACCTGTTTACCATCATTATTCCACATTCATATTTTGTAATTTAAAATTATAACCTGTCCCTTTCTAATGATATTTGGGGACTAACTCAATTGCAGGTATTTGCCATTGAAGAAAGAAAGTGTGCACGAGGAATAGATTAATGCTATGCCTCAAAGTGAACTTGTAGAGTGGGAATTTTGTTCACTATTTCATACTGAACAAACGTTTCCACGTAATAAGAAAATATGTTATGATATTTGAAGGAATGCATGTTTTTAACCTTTACATTTGTGTGATTTGATTAAAGAAGGAGATCTTTCTATTCTTGGTGAAAATAACTTGTATAACAGATGGTCAGTGTTCATGCATGAATGTTTCAAACATGCTTAATTTGTAGTTTCAGTGGAAGAACGATCATTAAATTCTTGTTTTGCAAAATTCCAGAAAATTAGAATCTGAATAAATCTTGAACCGTGTTTATTATGTAATAATAATAAAAAGAACCCGCTTAAAATCAAATACTTATATATTATTAGTGAACAAGAAGGTTAACTTAATTGTATTTCTAATGAATTTGTTAAATAGCTGTATTTTTCACAATAATGATTGGTTTGGCAGTTAGCTTAATCAGATGCTCCTCAGGTATAATGTTCCACGGCCATTATGAATGCAATCAGAACTCTTTCAAGATCCACAAAACAAAAATCATGTTACTTACAAACCATGTCGAAATGATTCGAAATTGAATGTTCATACTAGAATGATTCTTCAAACATGGAAAGCAAACATAGAATTTCAACTAGTGCTTGACAAATATGTTGTTATTAAGTATATTGCAAATGCAACAAAATTTGAAAAGACGTTAAGATCTTTTCATGATTTGTTACTTCGTATCGCAAAATCCAGAAACCCAAAAGAGAATGCAATGAATGCATATAAAAGACTCATGATAGATGTTGTAGTTGATAGAGACATTGGTACTATGGAGGTTTGTCATATGCTATATAAACTTCCATTGGTTGAATGTAGCAGAACATTTGATACTATAAATGTGTCTAGAGATATCTATGAAAGAGTTATACCAATTGCAGATGGAGATGAGGAACCAAAACCATACACATCCCTTATCAATGCATATCAATAGAGACCACTAGGAATGGAAGCATTTTCATTACTGGATGTTGTGAAATATTTTATGTTACCTCAAAATAGAAAGAATTTTGTGCATTTATTTGATACAAAGGATAAGGTGCATATGCATAATGAAAAGGTATTGTTAAAAATGCAAAAGCTAGTTGCACAGTGCATAGTAGATAGAACACAAATGGTGTTAGACTTTGGGATGATGTAGAAGGAGAATTAGATCAAGTAGTGCTCATTTGTGAAACTACAAGAGTTATGCTTACCATTAATCTATGACCAGAAGCAAGATTGGTTAATAGTGTGTTGGGAGTCATTAAAAAAATGATTTGCAATCCGCACTGTAAACCTCCACAATTGCCATTGTACGTTATCACTGAGTTTGACTCTTACATTGGAGTACTGTATAATCACAAACATCTTCAACAAGTACCCATTCCACCAATCATATATAGAGGATCTCACCAACTACCATTGAGATTAGCATGGGCTTTCACTATGCATAAGTCATATGGAATGACCTTGGAGAAAGCATGTGTAGATGTTGGTAGTAAAGAAACAGTAGGTCTTACGTTTGTGAAACTTTCTTGAGTAAAGAGTATTGATAGTTTGAAGATGTTCCCTTTGATTTCCAAAGAAAGATACATCAAAGATATCCAAGGCTTCTCACCTTCAAAGTAGATTGGATGAAGAGTAGCACATTAAATCTAATGAAGAATGATTTTATAGTTTTTATTGTGATGTATATTGACTATTGTGGATGTCATAACATTTTCCATTATGCATTTTTTTAATTATGCAAGTTTGAACATTAATCATTCGTGGTGTATTGTAACATGTTCTTGATCGATCAATAATGGATTGTATGGTCTTATAAGCTACTCTATTTTTTATTTACACTTTCATAAATTATTTATAACTTTAGAAAAACAATTTATAACTTACCAATTTCCTTCCAAAAATTGGATTTCAAATGATGCATAAATGTAAATGGAATCCTTTTTATTTTTTATGTTTAAATCATCATTGTAGGAGATGACTAGCGATCACTAGCTTAGTTATATGTTTATAATATATACCTATAATTTGGCCAAGAGAATCTTATTCATTAACAAGTAATAAGTTATTTGAGTCAAAAATTTTATGACCTCAGGACGAAGAACAAGATTTGTATATCGCATTTTTCATAGTGACTAGTTTTAGAAAAAAAATATTTGCATCAGTTATTGTATGTTCTCATTTTTGGCCAAATTATTTATTTCTACATGCTTTGATAGGCAATGCAAATTTGGCCAAAAATGAGAACATATAATAACTGATGCAAATATTGTTTTCTAAAACTTGTCATTATGAAAAATTTGATATACAAATCTTGTTCTTCATCTAGAAGTCATGAAAATTATATTCCTTGAATCTTATTCTTCATCCTGAAGTCATGAAATTTTTTACTCAAATAACTTATTACTTATTAATGAATAAGATTCTCTCAGCCAAATTATAGGTATATAATATAAATATATAACTAATCTAGTATAATCTTCAATAATATTTTTCCATGTTTTTCTATATTATTTTTAGTGGTTCTTTTTCTTTTCGATGACTTGCATACCCAAAGGGATAATGGGGGAATTAATTTTAGACCCAAAATAAATAAATAGTAATGTTAGAGAGACTTTTCTTTTTCTCTTTACAAGAAAACCCATAAGGGTACTTCAAAATATGGGCAAGGTTTGATTCTTTTCTACCCTAGAGGGAAGGTTTTTTAAGATTGATTATAAGGATGAAAACCTAAAAGACATCTCCAAAACTATTGGTATTTTTCTCTAGACCCTCTCTTTGATGATCTAATGCACTTTGAATTTTTCTTTTGATAGAATCATTATCTAATTTTCTTTGATTATGACCAAACAACCAAAGCTACTATTCTTGTAGATAATTTAAACTATAAGTCTCCCCAAGCTTTCAACTAATGTCTATATTATGCAATTTATCTTTTTCTATGACTTTTTCTTGTAACCTTCAATATTTATTTAAGCATTTGCATTTCTACTTATTATTTGTTGTGCATACTTATTTTTATCATCAAACATTCAACANCATGAATAACAAATCAGTGATAGAAATGTGAATACTTAGATGAATATTGAATGTTATTAGAGGAGATAAACTGCATAATATAGACATTAGGGGAACACTTGGAGTGATTTCTATCTCAAATAAGTTATAGGAATGATGACTTAGATGGTTTAAACATGTGTAAAGAAGATTAAAAAAAAGAGTCTATAAAAAGAAGGTTGCTACATCATTGTTCCAAAGATACCAAAAGGAAGATAAAAAAAGAGATGGGAAAAAAAAATTGAAGATGATATGAATAAATTGAAAATAAACAAATATCTAGCTCTTCATTAGGGTAAATGACAAAAAGAACTCTTGCAGTTGCTCTCATTTTGTTAGGATAAGTCTAGAATGACAATGATGATTTAAACAACATAGTTAAAGTTGAAATACATTGGTCATATTTTAGGTGATGAAAAAGTTAATAAAACTGAAGGAAAAATTTATAGTACAATAATTAGGNTTTTATCACATAGAACACCACTAGCTTGTCTCCATTTTGACTATCCTACATGAATTCTATTTTTTATATCTTTATCAATTTTACCATCTAATTGGATTATTAATCCCAAGGAGTAAAACTATTTGAAATCATGAACTTTTTGGCCTTGAATTATCACTTCTATTTCACTAGTGTTTATATCATTATTGAAATTTCATTCCATATATTATATCTTACTCTCACTAATTTTTAAGCCTTTGATTTTAGAGAAAGTTTTTTCTTCTTTTTTACCCAATATTTTCTAGAGCTATATCCACCAACATAATATTATCTACAAATAGCATACACCAAGGGATTTCATCTTGTATTTCTTTTGTTAATTTATCCATAATGATGAGTGGCGAGGTACCCCTACACTCAACCATATAAATATGAGTGTTTCATGCATGATTCAGTCGAACTCCAAGGACCAAGTGCTTATATGCCTTAATGGAACACTCAGGGTTAATCAATCGTTGTCTTATCAAACTTACTTGTATTGTCACGGTTGTATGGTTAAGTAAGCTTGAGGCATATGATCTTTATAGCTTTTGTATTTTTTATGTTTTCTGCTAATAAAGGAGAGGGAGAGAGAACTAAGTGGCTAACTTACATTAACTATTCATTAACTAGTTTCTAAATGTTCCTAACACCAGTATCCATTCCAACTTACTGTACACATCATAAACCAATGCAACGCTGCTGGGCTTACCAAACGCTAATCGTTACTGGGTTACCAAGCACTACACGAATGCTCGAAGTAGTCGTATTGAGTGTATTTAACTAAGGGGGTTGAAGGTTGAGAGAGATATTAATTAACTAGGAAAGCATTAAATAATCATTAATTACTAATTATCTTAATCTATTTGTTGCAAGGTTTATCATAAAGTTCATCTTTATTGCCGTACACAAAATTGTGCTCATGTACAATTGCTCAAATAAATATCTGTTCACTCTATGACTCCTACTGCGGGCACACAGAAATAATTCTAACTCTGGAATGACAAAACTGCAAGAGTCTGGCTAAGGATCTAACTCTAATTGTGTTGGAACCAAGGGTGTCGCCTCTTATTTATAGAAGATGAGGCAGGACACGATATCGTGTATGCGATATCACATGGTGGATGTGATATCACGTGCGCGATATCACGATTCATCATAACCCCATGATTGAATGAAAACTCATCCTCAAGTTCCTTACAAAATATTGGGAAGGTATGGGATTATTGACTTGAATGACAACTAATGGTGAATGGGATGACATGTGAATGGATCAACATTACAATACATGGCAACATTAGTGTTCATGACTACAAGAATGAACACTATACACAATTGACATCAAGCCTTATTTGGCAGCTAAGAGAGAAGAGAGAGAGAGAAAAGAAAAGGAAGTGTTGCTACCGACGCTAATATTGTGCCTTACGTTGTCTATCCATAGCTGCAGCATCAATCTTGTTCATTGCACAACCATTTCAGCACCAGTCCATCCTAAGTGTTTCCTACAGGTCCAGTCCATTGCTATATGATTGCCATCTGCACACACAACACAGTCACATATGAGCAAGGATAAGTAAATCACAATACAGTTGATACCTTGCCTTGATGTAAAATCCATTGGCTGAGTTGTGATATGCCAATACGGATTCTAGAGATATAACACTGGTGACTACCCAAGGTGTAGGGGTTAGAAAAAATTGAAAAAATTGGACCAGGGCCCCCATGACTAAGTGTGATCCTCCGATAGCGATAGAATAGAAAAAGATAAGGAATAAGAAAGATGGGGAAAATAAAAAATGGCAACACTAATAAAATGGATGTCAGAGATGGGAATGAAACAAAACAAAAAAAATGTTGATTGCAAAAATGTTTAAGGGAAAGAAGTTAACTGATGCACCAAATAGGAATGCTAGTGGGTCCTCCACAAAGCAGGCTCATGCCCTTTATGTCATAACAAACTCACATTCAAAGAGTCCGTAGGCTCTAGAAATGTTGTTTGAAAGAAAGAGTTAAAGACTTAACCACAAGAATCCACCAAAGAGAAAATAATGCATCAACCAAAATATAGACTACTGATACAAATGGTAATGAAGTGGGAAATGAAAAAAGAATGATGGGGAGAAGAGAATAGAATGGAGTCTCAAGAACAAGGTGGTGTATAGCCCCTTGTGTATTTAAGGTTAATGTAACTGAGTAGATCTCATTCCAAATCTAGCCTTAAACAATCCACATTTAGTGACTTCATATTAATACACTTGGCCAATCCATCCACTTGAAGTAACAAAAATGCTTCTACCAAAGAGTCAACACCATTCTGAGGAAAATGAGAAAGGGAGAAGTAGGAAGCGAGAAAGAGACTTAGTTAGAGAGAACATGTTTATTTAGTTCCATAACCAGTGATTGTAGCCCAAATGATTATTTTTTCTAACGGATGTGCTTTGAATTCTTACTATTTTTTTTTACATGAGAACCACACCATGCAAAGACTTATTTTTATTAGCTCAGCTTCTCGATAATGGAGCAATGTCGAAATGGTAAGGAAAACTCAAGAAGAAAACATCCAAGCACCCAAGAGAATAGCCAGCACAAATGCATCAAATATGTTTGAATTCATACCCTTTTTAGTCCTTGAGTCCTTCCTTAGTTTGAGAAATGCCCAGTCACCAATTCGTTAATAGTTTTATTATTAAAGAAGGGGGCTATATAGTTCCAAGCCAAGAGAGACCATTGAAATTCATGGATGCATGGATGACGTGGACTCATTGCCTGTTATATCAAAAGAACCATACCTTAGTATCACATTATAACTCAAAGGTAAAAATCAAACATTAGTAATCAATAGAATATAGTTCATACCACCATCAGGAGCACTTATTAGGTGATGAATCTAACAAAACAAAAACAACAAACAAAGACAAAAACAAAAACAAAAAAAAAACAAACAGTCACATAAAGATATGAGAAAGTATAACGATGTTGCAAAATAAAAATAAGAAAAATTAAAGAAATTTGTAAAACAAAAACTTAAAAAGGAACTGAGGGCCTCAAATGGTTAGCAGAGGTGGCCATCTCCCCCATGAATGAGTTGGAAAGAGGAGATCTGAAATAGTGAGCAGGGTCATCCCTTTTCAGAGATATTATGTGCACTGACCGTTCTAAATTCATGGAATGATTTGGTCTATTGCACATTGACTAATAATCTCTTATCAAGGCTCTCAGGTTTGTATATGGTCATGGCCCCTAAAGGAAAGGTTGCATGAATAATGTAAGGTCCTTCCCATAGTGTTTGAAATTTTGTGCATTATGGCACATGTGTGGGGTTCCAGTAGAGAACCTTATCTCCTGGTTGATACTTAACCTTTTGAATCTTCAAGTCATGATGTTTCTGTTATATGCCTTGTGCAACTCATTTGATGACATGGCAGCTAATCAATTTTCATCTAGCACATTTAAAGTTGCCAACCTTTTTTTTTTTTGCACTAGATCAAGATCGAGGTGGAGGTCACAAGCCATTGATAGTGTATGAAGCTTGGTTTGAATCAAAAGCGTTGGAAGCTTTTCATACGCTAACTCATAGGGATAGTAGCCTATAGAGAGTTTCCAGGTGGATTGGTATGCCCAAAGAGCATCATTCAGTTTAGTGCTCCAATCTCGCTTATACTTGCTAATTGTCCTAATTAATATTGTACTGATCTCCCTATTGGTGACCTCAGCTTGTCTGTTAGCTTGCGGGTGATAAGGTGTAGTCAATTTATGTTCAACCCCTAAGTGTTACATTAACTTTCGAAAAGTTGCACCTATGAAATGTGTTCCATTATCCGAAATAAGTGCATGTGGCACACCAAACTTATTTACGATTTGTTGTTGCACAAATCATGCAACTGTAGATGATGTGTAGTCTTTAACAGTAGTTGCTTCAGCCCATTTTGTTAAATAGTCTATGGAAACTACAATGTAAGATTTTCCATTAAACATTGGTGTAATGGGCCCCATAAAGTCTATTCCCCAAATGTCAAAGGGTTTTAACAGTTGAATCCATTGTCGCGGACCCTCCATTTTAGCAGTCATTCCCCCATCACGTTGACAATGCTCACAAGATCAGAAAAATTGATGGTCATCCCGAAATACTATTGGCCAGTAATATCCTGCAAGCAAGATCTTAATAGCTATTCATCTCCCTGCATAGTGACCCCCACAAGGACCCTCATGAGTGTCTTGGACAACTCTCGGTTGGTCTACCTCAGGCACATACCATCAAACCAAGCCATCAAGACACACTTTGTAAAGTTGTTCATTGATCTCCATGAAGTACTTGGCTCTGTGAAGAAAATGTTGTTTCTTTCTAAGGTCCAACTCCTGTGGTGTTTGTTGAGTAAGGAGATAGGTGAAAATGCTACTATACAAGTTCGTCTCCATGGGTAGTTGGTTATTCACTACACCGACAAAGAGGGCTTCATAAGAAAAACGATCAAACATTACATATTCATCCTCTTTGTTGTCCCAGTTCAACCAAGATAAATGATCTACAACTACATTCTCAGTGCCTTTCCGATCGATCATCGTTAGATCAAACTCCTATAGAATTACCAACCATCGTATAATACGAGGGCTAACCATTGGCTTATTCATGAGGAACCAAATTGCACTATGATCCATGTGGATAAACACTTTCTAACCTAACACATAGTGCCTAAACTTATCCAGTGCAAACACTACAGCCATTAATTCTTTCTCTGTAGTTGTGTAGTTAAGTTGTGCACCGACGATACTTCTACTTGCACAGTGGATGTAGTAAGGGTTTTTTTGGTCATCTAACTATATAAGTAAGGCTCATAAGGCATAATTGGATGTGCCAGTCATGATGTGGAACGGTCTGGACTAGTCAGGAGCTTGTAGAATGGGAGTTTCTACTAGCTTTTGTTTTAGGGTTTGGAATGCTCATTCACATTCCCAGGTCCACTCAAAAGGTATGTCCTTCTTTTTTATCTATATTCTAGTTGATAGGTGATTCCTTGGATAACCCTAATTTTATTTGGATCTACCTCTATTCCTGCATGTGAAACCTTATGTCCAAGTACTATGGCTTCTTGGACCATTAAATGGCTTTTCTACTAGTTGAGCCTTAGATTGGTTTCTACACATCTTTTCAGCACTTGCTCTAATCGGTCCAAGGATTGATCAAAACTTGTTCCATAGGTGGAGAAGTCATCCATAAAGACTTCCACTCCATTCCCTATCTTCTATTGAAATATGCTTAGAACTAGGCATTGAAACGTGGCAGGAGCATTACACAAGCCAAACAACATTTGTTTATACACAAATGTTCCCCAAGGACTGGTGAACTTTGTCTTGGCTTGGTCTTCTAGGGCTATTTTTATTTGGTTGTATCCATTATAGCCATCTAGAAAACTGTAATAGCAATGCCCTGCTATGGTGTCTAAAACTTGGTCAATGAATGGCAACGAAAATTGATCCTTAAATGTTGCCATGTTCATCAGCCTAAAATCTATGCACACCCTTCATTTGCCTCTCTTTTTGGGCCCAATTACCAAAGGGCTAACCCATTCACTATCAGCAATGGGATATATGAACCCAGCCTTAAGAAGCTGTTCTATTTCTTCTTTTACTACTTGCTTCAATTTTGGGTTCAATCGCCTCTATAGTTGTTTTTGAGATTTCATGGAGGGGTCAGTGTAAATCCTATGCTTGCATATCCTAGGATCTATTCTAGTTAATTTAGGATATAACCAGGCAAAGGCTTTTGACCACTTGTTTATTACTTTTAGCAGTCTTCCTTTTTGTTTGGAAGCAAGTCTTGTGTTGATGATTACCGGATTTCCATTTTCAATAATCATACATTCTAGACCGGTGGGTAATGGTTTCAATTCTAGGGGCTCTTGTTTGAACTTTTCAGGAATTTCCAACTTCCCCCAGTTGATGTTTTCAAGGTTAAGGCTTGGAAGTTGGTAGCAGACTTGCTCAAGTGCGTCTATGCTTTCGATGTAAGTGCAAATTATTCCCTCAGTTAGTTCCATGCATATCAGTGAGTTTCTCTCTTGATCAGCTATCAGCCACTAGGTGTCTTCTTGTCATGTGGCTGCTACATATAGGCACTTTTGTATGTTAATGTTTTGTGCACACCGATTACATGTAGACAATGCGAAACTTTGCACAACCCATGATCTCTACACACAATTGCACCCTGTATCACTATATGTGATGCATGGAACCTTCTTCTTCTCAATCTTTTCAAAATGTTTCTCCTTAGATATTTCCAGGGAAGGATAACAGATTCCTAGGCATGCATCTATAGTACTTAGCCATGCCCTTCCCATTATTATTGGGAAGTCCCCTTTACCGTTATTCACTTGTATCACTAGGAAATCAACTGAGTACGACCACCCAAACATAGTGCTGATGATGTCCTCTACCAATCCCAAGGAAAAAGTGATGGATTGGTTAACCAGCTCTAGGTGAATATTTCTCTTCTTTAATGGAGCCAGGTTCTAGGCTTTGTACATTTCTTGCAATATTAAGCTGACTCCAGAACCTAAATCCAGAAGAGCTTTGCATGGCTCATTCTTAGCAATTTGGAGATAGATTAGAGGGCTTCCAGGATCAGAGAATTTCCTGGGAAGGTGGCTAACTTTGATCCAGTTAGTAACAGCATGTGTTAACATAACTGTATACGTTGAGCTTGGTGTTTGGTTCAAAGGGAGCTCTAAAGCTTTATTTGATGGGGAGGCGTTCAGAGGTTCAACCGCTTGTGGTTGTAAGGGCTTGGTTGGACTGTTAGTTCTGAAGAAAGGTCTTTTGTTCATATGGTTATCAGAACCAATAGTGGGTTGAGGATTTACATCCCTTGTGGCATTGCGTTGCTACGATTGAGTAGGGAGTTCCCCTTGCATTGCTGGAGCAAGTGGTAAAGGAGCTACTAGTGTGAGAGCTGCGGATGGATTTGAAGGATGGTATATTTATGGGTTATCTCCCCTAGGAGAAGTAGTTCTATAATACTCATGGGCTTGGTAGTGATGTTGTGGTGTAACGTGACTAACAGAGTCACATGGAGAGATTGGATGCTGCACATAGTAGCCATATGGGTCATGTTGCCAGTATGGGTAGTGTTGCCTTGGTGGTGGCATCCCCCATTACTGTGGGTATTTCCACTATTGATGTTGCTCAATGGATTGTGGTGGAGTTCCACTTGGATAATATGTTGAAGGTTGGTGGAACTGCCTTGGGTTACCTTGGGGATAAGGTAAACATCAGGGTGCTTGCCATTTATTTAGTCATGGGTTGAGTGCATACACCCCAAACTCTTGTAGATGTGAGATCACTGGGCAACATCCCTTAGGATATTTGTATTGGCATATCTCACATCCACTATCATTATCCATGTTTGAATCCACAACCTCTTCTGTGATGGCCATTTTTCCCTTACCCTTGTTACATGCATTTTCCACTTCTCTCTTTTTCTTTTTTCACGGTCACTACCTCACTCCCTAGACTCCTCTAAAATTTTAAGAATAGTTTTAAACCTATCATCCAAGGAGTCCCAAATTTGGTCAACCTTTGCTGATACTTCTGATGTTCAATTTTGGAGAGGCAAAGTTTTCTTATTCACCATCTCTTCGAGTGGTGACTTTTCTTCCTCCTCACAAAATCTCACTCCCCTTTTTCGGAGGGAAGGATCTTGGTTGTATTCTTCTGCACTTTCTCTCTTTCCTAGCTCACCTTCTTCTTTGGCAACTTGCTCTAGCAATCTATGAATTTTATGAGACCTAAGCTCCAATAAACTTCCTTGGGCATACGTCCCAAGGGTTCTTCTTGTTTCATGCCTAAGTCCATCCACGAGATGGCGTAGTTGATGCCGCTGCGAATAACCATGGTCAGGGCAACGATGTAACAGTGCGTAATAGTAGCCTATGGTAGCATCCAAGGGTTCATGATTTCCTTCCTTCTATCCTTGGATTTTCTTCCATAGGTTAGACACTTGGAAGTATGTTTGGTACTTATCATTGAACAATTCTAACATTATACTCCACCTTCGAATGGATTCCAGTTCTAAGAATTGGTACTAGCTTTCAGCTTCTTTCACTAGTGTCCTTGGGAACAACTTCAATTTTTTCCATTTTTTTTCTATGTCTTGCAAGGCACATGCATCGTGGAATGCTTGTAAATGATTATGAGGATCAGCATTGTATCCCCCTTCAAATCGTGGGATGTTGTTCATGTCTAACCTCTTCATCCTACTATCCTTTTCGTGCCTTGTTGGAACTCTTCCAGCCTCCATTATATCTAGCATGCTTCTAGTTGTGAGTAGGGGTTTTTCGTGATCATCTCATTCATAGCGTCTATGGTGTCTACATGGTTCCCTACTCTCCCTTCTTCTATGCCTTGATTCTTTAGAGTGCCCTCATCCTCGTTCTCGACTATCTCATTGATGACTTTCACTTCGTTTTCCCTTATCCTCACGATTGGTTTCCCTATGACTGCATCCGAACATTGAAGGAGAGGGTGAAGATGACAATGAAAGTGAAGAAGAAGGAGAACCATTGCCATGACGATGTTTTCTACCTTCTCTTCAGTGGTCTCGACCTCGATCATGATCATGATCAGAACATCTACCCTTATCATGTGTTCATGTTCCTTCGTTGAACACTTTGTGTTCGCGAGTAACAGAACCAAGGTTGTGAATAGTGGAGTGGAGGTTCTGATACACCACCCCCTAACCAATGTTAGGAGGAGGAACATCATTTCGTGGGGAACCTATTGAAGTAGGTTCAACATCCTCAATTTCTCTCAAAACGTGTGAAGCGTCATGGGGCCATTTACCCTTCAAAGATGTATGGTATCTCTACTGTTGCAAGTCCCTTTGACATTGCACTTTTATGGGATGATAGTCTCTTGACTTATGATTGCATGAAATGTATTCTACGTATAAAAACTACATGCCTATTCATGTGAGAGAATGAAGGAGCATGTTAGGAACTGATCGGTCGGGAGGCAACACTATGTTATCCTCCAAGTCTCTCCAACGTAGTTGTTCGTCTTGGTGGAGAATAAAGGTGAAATCGGGTACATACTCATTGGGATGAGTATATACCACACAAAAATATTGAGGAACTGGTGAATCCTGGTTATGTGTATTATGTCGCCGACTGCCTCTTGCGTTAGTCCTAGGCGGTGAAGTGCTCTTATGCAAAGAAGAATACATCTTGTTTTGTTTGGTGTGCAATGTACTATTGTCTCATCTTTCTTTGATTAACCCTAAGGGTTCATTCTAACATTCCAACTATATGAATGATTTCCTATGTTCTACACAGTGCACAAACAACTAATTCCCTGGCAACGGCATCAATGATGAGTGGTGAGGTACCCCTACACTGAACCATACGAATACGAGTGCTTCACGCATGATCCGGTCGAACTCCAAGGACCAAGTGCTTATGCACCTTAATGGAACACTCAGGTTTAATCAATCATTATCTTCCCAAACTTACTTGTATTATCATGGTTGTATGGTTAAGTAAGCTTGAGGTATATGATTTTTATAGCTTTTGTATTTTTTATGTCTTCTGCTAATAAAGAAGAGGGAGAGAGAACTAAGTGGCTAACTTACATTAACTATTCATTAACTAGTTTCTAAATATTCCTAACACCAATATCCATTCCAACTTGCAGTACACATCCTGAACTAGTGCAACACTGTTGGGCTTACCAAACGCTAATCGTTACTGAGTTACCAAGTGCTACATGCATGCTCGAAGCGGTCATACTGAGTGTATTTAACTAAGGGGGTTGAAAGTTGAGAGAGATATTAATTAACTAGGAAAGAATTAAATAATCATTAATTACTAATTAGCTTAGTCTATATGCTGCAAGGTTTATCATAAAGTTCATCTTTATTGTCGTACACAAAATTTTTCTCAAGTACAAATTGCTCGAATAAAGATCCATTCACTCTATGACAACTATTGTGGACACATAGAAATAATTCTAACTCTGGAATGACAAAACTACAAGAGTTTGGCTAAGGGTCTAAATCTAATTGTGTTGGAACCAAGGGCACCGCCTCTTATTTATAGAAGATGAGGCACGACGTGATATCGCGTATGTGATATCATGTGGTGGATGTGATATCACATGTGCAATATCGCGTATGCGCTATCACATATGCGATATTGCGTACCCAATATCGCAGTTCATCAATAATAATGGCAAATAAGTTGTCAAAATCTTATTTCTTATATTCTTATCAATTTTACTATATAATTGGATCATTAATCTTAAGTAGTGAAACTATTTACAAAGAGGGACGTTTTAACTTTGAACTATTATTTCTATTCCATCACTATTCATACATTTAGTGAAATTACATGTGATGTATTCTATCTTATATCTACTAATTTTTAAACCTTTTGATTATAAATTATGTCATCACTTTTTTCATTTCAAGAGAAAATTTTCTTAACATGTATCATTCAACATAATATGATTTGTAAATATAAGATACTAAAGGATCCCCAAAACTGTTAGGCCTTTCCTTTTTGTTGATTTGAAGTTTCTCCTCTCCGTAGTACTCCTTTTCTTTTATATTCTAAGTTTTTATTTTGAATATATATATTTTTTGGGGTTCACACCCATAATAATAGCAAGCAAATCAAGGCCAAGTGAAAATCCTTGATGTAGACCTACTCTAACTAGAAAATCATATGTGATTTCATTAGTTGTTATAGTTATAGTAGTAGCTCCTTCTTACATGGATGAAATAATGTCAATATATTAATAGGGATCTTTTTCCCTCTATAAGTCAATGAATACCATATGTATGTTTTCTTTGTGTTTGTTGAAATTTACTATTAATTATTCTATCAAGAAAATAGGCTCTATAGTATATCTCATTGGTATAAATTAATATTATTTTCCAATACTATTAATTCAAGTTTGAGACACTACTTTATAACCATCTCCTAAAGAATCAATTAAAGATAATATGGTAAAATTGCAAATAGAAAAAAACTAGTTCTTAATAGAGGGAAGTAAAAAAAAGAAAACTTATGTAGTTGATCTTGTTAATAAATATTTAGATAATCTTGACCTAAAATATTAGTTATTTAGCCAATACATCCATGGAGTAGAGATGAGTTAATTAAATAAATTTATTGAGTGCTTTATTATAATTCAAAACATATCAATGATAGTTAACTAAAGTAGTTACCTTATTAGGCAAGAGGTTGTTGATTTAAGTTATACTCAAGGCATCATTATATTCTTTTATAAGGATCATGACCCAAAGATTCAATGCTCAACCCACCAAGGTAGGGTCCGAAGAGGAGTAGTGGATGAGTGAAAGCCTAACCTCTTTTGAGTGTTTGTGCTTAGGCTTGAACCCAAGTCTTATGACTTAAGAAACAAGAATATTATCATCACTCTAAGTAGTGCTCCCTATCATTATATTTTTGTATAATTCTTCTAGTGTATCATGTTACTATATGTTTTAGGATGTACATATAGTCAAATTATTTTTAGGTTCAATATCTAAGAAAAATTAAGATCCCTTCAAAAGAAAAAAAATCCAAAATAGGACTCACTACTATCATCATCATCCTAGCCTTATCCCAACAAAATAAGGTTAGCTACATAAGTTCTTTTTTTTTCATTCATCTCTATGAAGAGCTAAACCATTGTTTATTTATAGAATCATCTTCGATTATTTTTTCTCATATCTTATTTTATATTTCTTTATGCATATTCAAACCATCTAAAATACAAACTACTCCAAGTATTTCTCTAATGTTTCTATTATGAAACTTATCTCTTCTGGTAACACTCAACATTCATATAAGCATTTACATTTCTATCATACTGATTTGTTGTTCACGCCTCTTTTGTATAACCAAATATTTAGCACCATATAAGATAATAGGCTTGATTTTTGTCTTGTAAAACTTTCCATTTAATTTTATTGATATTTTTTTATCACATATAACACCATTAACCTATCTAAATTTTGACCTTTTTACCTCAATTTTATCTCATATATCTTTATCAATTTCACCATCTTTGCGGAGGATAGATCCTAGGTAGTGAAATTGTTTACAAGGAATGACTTTTTAATCTTGAATTGTAACTTATATTTCACCACATTTTATACTATTATTGAAATTCCATTTCATATATTTTAACTTATTCTTTTAATTCTAAATCATTTCTCTACTTCTACATTTTAAAAGTAATTTTTTATAGCATATCCACCAATACAATATCTTCTATAAATAGCATATACCAAGAAACTTCATCTTCAATTTTCCTTGTTAGTTCATCCATAAGAATGATAAATAAGTGTTGGCTAAGTGCAAATCCCTAATGTAGACCTACTATGGTTTGAAAATCAAATGATATTCCAAGAGTTATTCAAATTTTAGTGATAGCTCCTTTATATATGTCTTGAATTAGTTTAATCTATTTATTAGGGATGTTCTTCATTTGCAAGAATGACCAAATAATATATCTAATGATGAAAAATTAATAATATAGGTTGCGTTGATGCATGCTTGTCAACACAACCCCATAAACATATCCCTATCGACACATGCTAAGATGCGTTGACGTAGGTATGTTGAGGTTAACACAATCATTGTCTATATAAAGTGCATACCCCTTGCATTTATGGTACCTTTCAGTCTTAGTCTTAGCTAAAATCTAGCAATTTCTTCCTTTGAGAGTTAGAATATTTCCTTTTTGAGTGCCTACATCATGGATTTTTTGGATTGTATAGAATTTTATTCAAGTGCACATGTACTTGGACACATTAGCATGAACAACAATAAAATCAAGATTTCCTACATCTATTGCAACACTTAGACTAGCTTACTTTTACTTTTTAGCACTTTACTTTACATGCAAATTTCATTTATGTTCTTAAGTAATTAATGAAATTAACCATAAGCATGTAAATACAATCACTTCAAGCATATTGTACACTTGGTAACCTAGCAATGATAATATAAGTTTAAGATGTGTATGGCAAGTGGGAATGAATACTCCATGTTGGGATAGATAATTAATAAAGTAGTTAATTAGTTAAATAATTCAATTATTAAATCTTCATTTCATCATTAAGTAATTAGGATAAATATATAATAAAATAATTATAAAAATTAACATCTTATATCTCAACCACACTTAACCATATGCACAATTAAAACATAAGTGTGGATTAAAAGGATAACAACCTACAACTACATAATTCACTATTTAGGAATATCAAAAACTTAGGTAACTAAGTCAATGGCATTTAACTAGATTGCACATGAACACTTGTGATTTGTATAGTTGGATGTATGGACTACTTGCTACTCATCATTGGCACCATTATTAGGGACTTAATTTAGCTAAGTGTGTTAAATCCTGGTAAAGAATAAATCCATATAAAATCATTCTAAGAAAAACATAATGATACATCTTTCATATAAAATACTAATAACAAAATTATCTCAAGGCACATTTTATGTACATTACTAAGATGGCTTCTTCTTGTAGAAATGAATCTCCACCACCCCTTGTCAATGAATCCAATCAACAACAAGATCGAACTCAAAGCACTACAAGTGAGAAGCCTTAGTAGTTGTGCGTAGTTTATGCACATTTGGATCTGTATCATTTAGATTTCACCTTTATTCTTCATCAAGATGAATAGTTACGATGGATGGATATGAAGGATAACATTTTGTTACCCCTCAATTGATTAGTTCTTTCCATGCTTATGACCAATCTCATAAGGTTGGAAATTAAATCAAATAGCCTACATGTGGGAGACCTATTTGTTCTGGAACAACCAACAAGGAGATGCATCGATAAAAATCAAAGACATTAACATCTCCTACTCATTTGGAACCATTATGAAGGTCCTCAATTTGCTTGACATCAGGGTAAAGTTTATGGAGATCTCAATCCAAGCAAATCCCAAGGACAAAACTAAATGGATCTAGCATTGCTATGAAGTGTACTGTAAGGAGTACAATGTGTACACAAAGGTGGAGCATGCCTATTTCAAATTTTTGGCCTATCACTTGAACCCCATGTTGAGGCTAAGTAAGGTAATAGCCTTCTCCACCTGTGCATGTGCCACTCTAAGTGAAAAATTCCCTATCAATCTTCCTAAACTTATCTATCTAGAGATAGAAAAGCACTTTAAAGAGCACATGAAGGAAAGGAAAACACTTCCATTTGTATACCTCATCAGAAAACTATGTAAAAGAAGAGGCATAGCATGCTACACCAATGATGCAGTTTGTCATGCTCTTGTCACATCATGGTAAGAGATTATGAACAACAAGATAATAACCAAGCTGTAAGAAGAGGAGAGGCCACCATCGCTACCACCTATAGGGGAAACCATACTGAAGGTGCTTGTAATTGCAAAAAGACTTCAAAAACTTTGGTTGTAGAAGCTACAATAGCTAAAAGGCTTAACAAGTGATGGGAAGCCATTGATTTACCATCTAGCTCTAAGCCATCTAAATAAGATCACCATGATCATTAGTTAGCTAGACCAAAAAATTATCCTGCTATTCTTAACATATAAAAACCAAGTACCCACGAGGTCAAATCTAAGTGCCTGAGAGATCATGGTGTCCATCCCTAGATAAACATTGCCAGAAATCTCAAGGAATGTCATGACGTTTTGTATCAAATTGGAGGGTGAAGAAACAACAATCCTAGTTATGTAGCACATAGGCTAGGAGACAGCTAGTAAAAGGGGTGGCTGATAGGGTAACTAAAGCCCTAAATGCTCCTAAGGTAGCTATGCCAAACATTGCCATAATGGTAGACATCCAAACATCCACAAGAGTAGGAAGTGATTGGTTAAGCACTGCCCAACACAAAGAAGTGTTGGAACAACTAATGGAAGCCAGGCAACCACTTCTGAAGAATTTTGATCTTCTAGATGAAATCACTACTATCCAATTGGAGCTTCTTGAGATAAATGGAAAACACCTCATTGCCAATACCCAACTAAAGATAGCCACCACCAAGAATCAACAATTAGCTACTAAGGTTGTAGAGTTATGGTCTCGTCTCTCTAACCCTGCTATTCTCAAACTAAACCTTACAAGAAATGAAACTTTTCAATAGCTTTAGCATAGACTACATGAGGCTAAGAATGCAAAGGAGTCAATGAAATTTAACACATCCTTGTGAAAGACCATGACCTTCGACACCGATAAGGACTTATCAAAAGTTTACAAGAAAAACTTTGTCTCGGCAAAAGATAATCATCACCTACAAAATGTTGAGTAACAGAAAGACCAGATGGTTGAATTTATTCATCAATAATAGGAGCAGCTAACCAAGGTTAACCTTGACTTAAGAAGATTAGTAGTAGAGAACAGGAATCTCTCGATGAAGGAAGTTGATGCGCTTCACCAAAAAATAACCATTAAGGAAGCCACCTAGAAAAATGAGGCCCTAAAATTTGACCAGACTAAGAACCATTTCAAGGACTAGGTTAGGCTTCTAAAAAACATTAATAAGAAGGAGATCAAATTGGCCAAGGAGAAGATGAATGAGACACTCCAACAACTTCAACAAAGAGACAATGTGTGGCATCCCATCTTAATGGACTAAACACATACAAGAAAGCTAAAATCCACCTAAAAGAGTTACAAATCAAGGAAATGATGGAATATATGGAGCTTGTCAATTTCTGGTATGAAAACCTTCCTATGCTAATAGTGGGAAGACCAAGCACTAAGTTGAAGAAATAAGTGAGTAGTTCCTACCTCTTATATAATGTGGAATTCAAGCATCATAAGGAAACCAAGTAGTAGTTAGAGACAACCAAGGTAGAACTTCAAGAATTTAGGAGTAGATTCACTAATCAATTATCTATTGCTGAGCACTTGGCCAAAAGGATGAATGACTATCATGAACTGCAAAACTTGGTAAAGATATTCAATATCAAACGTAAATAATTTGTAGCATGGATTGTCAATGTGAAGGAGTTATTTCCTTCAATGTTGTGCTTGTGGGACATTATTATTCTAGCCCACATTACAGAAGCTACATGGGCTACCTATGATCCACATGAAAAAGAAGGGAAGATGAAGGTATTATTAGATGCTCCCATGTTTTTGCTAGTAGCAAGAACAATAGGTCAACCTCAACCACCTCCATCGCCACCAACATAGGAACCTGGTGAAGGATCTTCAACGTCATAGGAGCCTCCACCTCAAGGCACTATTTGAAAATTCATCCCATCTTCAACAATTCTACATGTGCCTCCTAAAATTAGTGTCCAACTTTATTGTAATGCAAAATAATTTTTACAACCCTATACAATCTAGCACTGAGAGTTAGTAGACTCAGTTAGTCTATTTGTTTGTTTGTTTGGGAGTTAACAAATTTCATACTTCCCCAAATTTTGTAAGAAGCTCAATCCTACTTTTGTTCCCTCAAGGAAAATTTTTTAGTCAATCTTAGGAATATGATGAGTCATCATAAGATAGGCTATGCCAATGGGCATGCATCAATGCATCACTATCAATGTATCCCCATTGACACATGGTTACATATGTTGACACATATGCATCCATGCTAATGCAAGAAAAGCCTATATAAATGTCACTACCACCCATATTTATGACATCTTAGATTCATAGTGTAGCAAAGCTCTTATAGTTTAGTTTTTCTAGAGTTAGAATATTTTCCCTTTGAGTGCTTGTAGTATGAATTAAAGAGATTGTACATGTAACAATGGAAGAAAATGGTGTTGGAAGAACCAAGAGATCCCATGTGAGACAGCTTAACTTATGGATTCACAAGCCTTGAAACAAATCTTGAGCACCTTGGATGATCTTTTTGATCACCCAGGGACTTGGAAATCTATTATCAAATATTGTGAAATATGCATAAAAAGTGCAAGGAAAATAAGCTCAAAATAACTGCAAATTTTGTATTAAATAGTGGTTAAAATATTGTAAATAAAATAAGTTTAAAGAATATAGACCAGTGAGCTTTAAAAACCCAAAAAAAATGAAAAATTAACTTTCTATACTTGATCTTCACTTAACTGCACCTTTCTACTTGCTTGATCTGCACTGCAAAGGCTGAGAAAGGTCATGAAAATGTGCAATATCTTCTTTGTTCTTTGATGCTACTTGACCTTGTAGTTGTAAGTGTGCTACAAACTTTTCTTGCTAAGAAACAATTACCAAAAGATCAAAAAATAGCTTTGAATCTTGCCTTTGTAGGCTACAAATGTGTAATGCTTGCATCCACTACAATTTTGAGCATTACAAATGACTTCTTAGTCAAAGTGTAGCATGTGGGATGAAAGCCCAAGTCCCACACACTGACCTCATACACTACCCATCATGTAGAACTACAACATCCATCATGTGAAACAAAAGCCCAAATCCCACATGCTACCCATTGTGTGGAACTACAACATCCATCATGTGGAACAAAAGCCCAAATCCCACACATTGGCCTCACATGCTACCCATTGTGTGGGATTGCAACATCCATCGTCTGAAACAAAAGTCCAAATTCCACATGTTTCCCATTGTGTAGGGTTGGGATGTGGTGTAGGGGCAACTCTTCTAATTCCCTTTTTCTACCCTACCTATTATGTGTCTTTTTGAGTTGATTTTGTTGGAGATTATTCTTGGATTTTTTTTGCATGTTTTGGGGCATTTTGAGCTCATTTTGATGATTTTAGGGGGTTCCATGCTCTATGGGAACTTGTTGGAAGGCATTTGGAGGCTTCCAATAGTAAAACAAGCACTTTTATTTTTAGCACCTATAAAAGAGATGTCTCCTTTGAAAGATAGATGTCTCCCTAGAGACGTATCCCCTAACGTGTAGACGTCCTACGTCTAAAGGAGGTGTCTATCAAAAATGATAAACATCTCTTTCAAGAATAGGGCTTTCATAGGAGATGTCTACATGAAGCCATAGACAACCCATATGCATGAGAAAACTTCCAAAAATGCTTATTCCAATTCAGAAAATAGCCAAAGCAATATGAAAATAGTTGAGAAGAAGGTGAGAAGACTTGAAAAACATTTAAAAAATCTCAAGTTGAGTTGATCAAAGATTTTTAGGATATTTATCTTTTTTTTCTTATAAATATTATCATAATTCACCATTATTGGTGCAAGAAAGAGCATAACCTTGATCATGAGTAGGAGAGAAAGTTTACGAGAGCTGAGGGAGGATAGCTTGTACAAAAAAGTTGAGTGAGAGGAGAGAAAGAGCACTTGAGAGAGATTAAGAGAATATCTTATAAATGTCTTGTCTTGAGCTTAGGCTCCATTGTGAGCAATTGAGGATTATGAGAGGACAAGTGTGGCCTCTAAGATCCTTGGGAGAGTTTTGAGTTAAGCTTGGCTCCTCATCTTTAATTTATTTTCTATGTATTTTGAGAATTATCTTAATATATGGAAAATTTTCTCTATTTTATTATATTGTTCTTATTTTCTAAGCTAGATCTACTTGGAAGTTATGGATTGGATCCTAATGGGGTCTATCAAGGTGCAACCCCTACACTAGATTAGTATCAAAGCAAAGGCTTAGAGGAATCCACACATCTGTAAGAGTTGTGATGAGTCACGTTTTGGGC